>OY720229.1:12806674-13310832 GCA_963082605.1 Rhodophaea formosa | reverse complement strand
TTTAATCGTTCATTTTTAATTGGTTATCTGATAAGCTATTAAAGATGTATGTATGATTAAAGAATCCGTGCGGTCAAAAGGTAGATACCCTAAAGTCCCCATCATAAGAAGCTATAAATTATGTAAACAAATGTTCAGGGCTTCGCAACATTTGGATGAATTAAAAAATAATATTGTTTTTTGTGTAAAAAAATAAACCAATGAAGAGATGGTTAGAAATATTTTTCCATTAAGAATGGAGGGAGTTTGCAGGTGAAGTAATTATTTGGCAACGTAAAAAATCTTTTGCCCTGCATTGAGCTCAATATAGCTAATAAAAAAAACAATTTATAGCAAGAACTGTTACAGAAACTTTGTAATAAATCAGTAAGACTCAATAGCTAATAAAAAAAAACAACTTATAGCAAAAACTGCTACAGAAACTTTATTATATCTCAGAAATGCGCCTGTACCAAAAAACATTGAGCTACAGCGTTTTGTATCGTCAAAATATTAACATTATCGGTCCAAATTGGCTGTGACAGACAGACAATCCGACACGAGGGTTCGGTCACTCGGTCGTACGGAACCCTACAAATCGAGCACTTTCTTTCATCGGTTAATGTTTATTTCTATTTTGATGGGGCACTGTCCGAGCGTTGGTCGGCATCAACGGTATCGTATTATTTAGCCCATGGCGGAAAAAAGGAGAGTTTAAAGGCTTCTGGGGCACCAGTGATTCAGCTACTCCACTAACCAAGAGATAGTAGTTTTGATTCATCATCATCAAGAGGTCTTTTTTTAGTCTCCACTGCAGGAGCACTCCCTTTCTGTACTACTAGAGCCACATATTAGCCAGAGCAGTCAAAGGATTTGGTCTACATTCTCCACACTGGTCAGACCGGTTGGAGAAGTCTCTTTGATGTTTAGCTTGTGTTTCCTAACTTGCCTTCTACGATATCCACGGGCAAACTTGGTGGTGGTCCTCGTGGTCCTACTCTGCTCTGCTGGAAATCACACGGCACAGAATGTCAAAATCTATTGGAAAAGTGTCTTTCAAAATCTATCTACGCAATGTTCTTGTTCACTAACCGAGAATGTCTGGGTGTCTGGGTATGGTTGATTGAACGTATTTGCTGCGGGGTACTATGGATAATTTTAGTTGTAGCCACGCTACAGGTGAAAATCACTTTTGCTAGTAGCATGAATGGGCCGGCTCGTTCGGGGAAGTCCCATACTCTCACAGAAAATGATGTTTGAGTAATAGCTTAAAACCGCTTCTAAGCTTCGTTCGGTGAGTGGGAGAGCCAGAAGCCCATCCCCTCCTACTCTCTGGGGAGGGAAAAACAAGAGGCTGGCAACGCCGTTGTCTTACCACTGGTGTTTCATTAGTCCATGGGCAGCGGTGATCACTTACCATCAGGTGACCTGCTTGCTCTTTTTTTTAATTGTTTTACGGCCCTGGATACAAGTCCTTTAGAGCCTTTCTTCATTTATTTCGCCATTTGGCGAGTTATTTTTGTTTTTTGTCAACGAAATGATGGTGTAATTCATTTCGTTGTTTTCACGGAGCCCCTGGCGACAACCCTTCGCGAATCCACTGGTTTCATCATTGACGACGCAGCAAGGCGGACAACCACCAGCCCGCTATGTAAATCTCACTACAGCCGCACAATGACAGTCTATTTTAGTTATTCTACACATTGTTCTTAAATATGGGCATTTATAACACAAAATAACACCAATTTCACATTATAAAGTCCACTAGAGTCAATTTGCGAAACAATCCAAAACAGACACCGTGTAGTCCGCTAAAATTCCCGCCAAGAACTCCACCCGTTTGCTCGTGTGCCGTCCTATGTCATATAAAGATGCACAGATATATGATATGATAAATAAGCAGATACAACATCTCTAGAAAAAACTGGCATTGTGATAAGTATACTTACATGTACTCGTAAATAGGCAAACAGGCATACTATCCAACAAATTGAAAGCTTTTAAAGTATGTTTCGTTCTCTAAAAAAACGGTATTCCTCCGTATTAACAAAAAAAAAACCCTTTGTCCCTCAAACCAACCATGACATCCTGTATATAAGCAAAGCCACACACAGAAGCAAATTTATCTTCCAAACCCCACTTTTTATCTGTACCCGCATGCATCCATAATAAAAGAAAGTTAAACAATTAATAAAACGATAGAAAACCACATAAAATCTAATGAAAACAAACTTACCATTCACAATTTAAAATCACCTTTAGCTACTTGAAAATAAGAACTACCAACATAATATTGTCTATGAAGTATTTTGTCTTTGCAAATCGAACCTAACTACATTAGAATTAAAGTTTTAATTGAAATACGTGCATTGTTACACGGAAATGTAAATTTTATCGGAATTCAATCTTAAAATAATTGGTTTAAGGTAGAAAATGCAGTGGCAAGAATAGTTTACGTTTTAAAATATCAACAAAGATTGTTTATAGATAGCTCTACAGCTGATTCATTGAATATTACGTATTTCTGAACGATAATCCATCGTTGTGGATTGATTGAAATGTTTATATGGATAAGAAGTCTAATAGACTTCTCTCGTGGAAGTAAATCAAGATTAAATCGTTCATTTAATATAGGTTTCTCTGAACACTTACTAATTTTCATACTTGAGTTTACAATGTTTACAACATTGTTTTTGTTGACGTCAATAATTACTTATGGCTAAGTTTAGGCCGCTTCCAAAGCGGAGTGCAGAAGAAGCGGCAACAAACTGCACAGCGCATTTTCTCCAAGCGACGTCAACTCACAATTTTAGATAACCTTAGAAAGTGCATTATTATGCATTATTCTAATCAAATGTCATTCAAAATTTAATTCGAATTTGAAAATAATATTTTTTGGGTTAATAAGTACAGCATTGAATAATTAAAATTTCATCATCATCAGGTCTTTGTTAGTCCCCACTGCAGGAGCACGACCCTCTCTGTACTACCAGAGCCATATATTACACTATATATGGCTCTGGTAATATATATACACTCTCCAAGGTGACCAGACGGGTATAAATAAATATAGGACTAATCACAGAAATTGAACTAACTCTACAGTAAAAGTTGGGAACTTGTGTCGTAGGATACTCACTCAACGATACTAATGGTTACTTATATAGATAAACATCCAAGACCCAGGCCAATCTGAAAAAGATCGTTTTCCATCATGCATAACCTGGCCCCCGCCAACCTGCGACACAAATGGTGCCATTCCCCGATCGAACTCGGACCACGTGTGTCGTAGGCTGGCGTGTTAACCACTGCGCCACGAAGGTCGTCAAAATGTTTTATTAACGGGCCCCGGGCTTGTATTGAGGATGCAACCGGGAATACTCAAATCAGGAGGAGTACATAAGCTATAAGTTACGCGAAAAAAGCTGGTAGTCTCAGCCCAATTATTGTAATTAAAATATATAATTATCAGCATTGCATCGTTTTAACTTAAAAACAAGGATCTTATAATATTATAGTAGAAGGCCTGAGTACTAATAGTAAATTTTGGCATAGAATTAGTCGGAGAAGTTGGTGTCCCGGTCACACATATATAAATGTACAAAAACTGTATGTCCGAACAAGACAATAACCTGTAATATTTCCGTCTCACAGTATCTTTGCACAGAATTAAGTATATTTATGTCAGGGTTCTAAGGAGAAAACGTTAAACCTAATATACCTAAACCTAATTATAAACCATTGCATACAATATTTTTCTACGACTTTCAAAAAAATGTAAAACTAGTAAATAACATAAATTTTGAGTTTGACAACTAACTCGCGGAAAATGTAAATATGACAAAATTTTGTGTCTATGGTAACCTTTGCTTTTTAAATTAATGTTCGCTAGACTCTTAAAAAATAGTTAGTAAAGCAATGCATTTAGTTCAAAAAACTTCTTATGCAATCACGAAATGTATCGTTATTGCTTTGAGCCGTATCGTTATAGCCACATTAGTACGGCTGTGCCGTACTGTTATGAAGAAAAGAGTATAGACTTATTATGGATGTTCTTATGTTTGTGTTCTTGATCCTGGGAGTAGCCATACGCTGCATTCCCCTCTGTCAAGGTACAAGCCAAAATTAGGCATATGCATGTCTATGTGTTAGTTGTGTGTGACTCATCTGTACACAAATTATTTTTTCTTTTTATGTCATTTTTTGTGACAATGTCATAATTACTATCAAGTGACAGTTTAAGTTTTGTATGTAGGTGTGCGGAACTAAACTTGTGTGCACATTTCTCCCCACCAAAAACGCCAGAAAAATTGTCATAGTAAATTGTCGCTTTGCCCACTCCCTCCGTCCGGTACGGAGGCCGTGTTGCTCGAAGTCTTGATCACATAAATGACAGATAAAAGTAAAGGAGTAGAAAAACTTATATAAGTAACCACACTGACACATCACCTCGCGATATCATTTCGGAGCAAACTTTTTAATAAACGCGGTCAATTTTGGCGGCAACGCAATATGGCGGCGGCTAAATATTTAATGCGACCGTGACCCTTGGCGCGGAGGAGACACGTTGCATAGCATAAGCTTGATACATTGCGAATTAAACTTTATGACGGCTCGGAACATCGCGTGAATTGATGCGCAGTATACAAAATATAAATCCTCTGACTGCTCTGGCTATTATATATGGCTCTGGTCGTACGGAGAGGGTCGTACGTGCTTCTGTAATGGAGATTAAAAAAAACCTGACGATGATGATAACATAACATTGTGGATAGGATGGCGCGGAAGGCAGTCGGAGAGGCGAGGCGCCAACTGCGTAGTCAGCGAAAAAGTAATATCCGATCTGCAATAAAATTTGGCGGTTAAATTTACTTGTGGTAAATACAAAACTGTACACTTGGTATCACGTGTGCGTAAGAGTAGATTAGGATGGTTTATACGAAAAAACAAATCAATTTATCGCCGTCACTTGTATCTTCTAAATATATTAACGGCAAATCAAAACTTCATTATTCTTGTTTTTTTTTAAATAGTGTCAGTTCTGTTTTTTTATCTTTGTGTGCATACACTAGTGATTACATTCTCCTTGTTGCACACTACTGCATATGTCCACAAAAAAATATGAATACTTGTGCAAATACCAGCCGGAATAGGTTTACTATTTAATGATGGCAAGAAACTATTCCTGAATGATTATAATCACATTGCAAATGGGGTCTTTGCTATGTGATTATAATCAGACATACTTAAAATAAAAAATATGAATGCAACTATCTTTTTGTCGCCTCTTCACGCTTCAATCATTGAACCAATTTAGATGAAATTTGGTATAAAGGTATAATGGGGCCCAGGGAAGGACATAACGTCTTATTACGGAAAAAGGCAATGTTCCCAGAGTTTCTATATTCACGCAAGCGAAAGCTGATTATGGTTGAATAAAGCTTATGCTCTGCACCATGTCTCTTCTGTACTACATCGTGGATCGTATAATCATGACGTGCCTACCCTCGGGAACAGCGTCAGGTGCATAAAACATTAACTCCCTTTCCGTAGTCGGGTAAAGCGGGTGACCGTATTATGATAATCTGGCTAGGATTTTGTCAGTACATACATACATATTATCACATCTTTTTCCCTTGCGGGGTAGACAGAACCCAGGTCCATAAAACCTAAAGGCCACGATTAGCATGTTGGTGAGCTTATAGGTCGAGAATGGAATAAAAAAGTGAAATACACCCACCGACCAGGTGGTCGGACGACCTAATAAAGGTCGCAGGAAGACGCTGGATGCAGGCCGCTTCCAACCGGTCATATTGGAAATCCTTGGGGGAGGCCTATGTCCAGCAGTGGACTTCTTGCGGCCGAAATGATGATGATGATGGGTTATCAGCCGCATCTCCTATAGACATGACTCTTCACGCCCATTCCCTCGTTCAGCTTTTACGATCTACGCAGGAAGAGAAGCAGCTGGTACATTCTACGTTTATTCTTTTTATTCTACGTTTATCCCAGACCAGCGTGTACTCCCACGCTGGTCTGGGAGAAAAGAATATTTAAGCAGTACATAAAAAAACTGGCCAAGTGCGTGTCGGGCCACGCGCAGTGTAGGGTTCCCTAGTTGCGAATGACAACTTTTAGTTCACACTGTTCACACTCGCACCTCACAGTTTAACGAACAAAAACATGTAACAATGAAAATTGTATTAAATTTTACATTTTAGACTACATTTTATAAGTTGGTTGCCTATAACTTTTGAGTTTGTACTTAGTACTCAGCTCTGATAGTTTTTCTTTCAACTTCAGTATATATACTACTTCTGTAATTTTTTTCACGTATCTATATATAACCGTTTAGCAGATAGAGGGGGGGGGGGGGGACACTTACCTCTAACAAAAATTCGCACTTTAAAACCAAATATTTTGGAAACGGATCCCTAAATCGAAAAGTGGTGTTCACAACCTCATAATATTTTTTAAATACCTATTTAACGATACCCCACACGATGGGTAAATAGAGGAAAAAAACATTACTCCCCCCCCCACTTTACTTGTATGGGAGCTACCCAAAAAAAAATTTTTTTTCAAGATTTTTTTCTAATACTTTTTTGCCATGATTAATATACATACCCATACCAAATTACAGCTTTCTAGTACTTATAGTCTCTGCGTAAAACCGCGGACGGACAGACAGACAGACATGGCGAAACTATAAGGGTTCCTTGTTTACTACGGGACCCTAAAAAGAAAAGTGTAGCTGCTAGCTGGAAGGTAGGATTTCAAGATAAAATATAAAAAGCTTTCAAAAATAATGCGTGTCCATTTACATCGCAAAGCGAGTCCTCAATCACACCGTATGAATTATACCAGAAAAATATACATATGTACTTACATATCTACACATATATACATATCTACTTATTGACGAGCTCCGTGGCGCAGCGGTCATCACGCCTGCCTGCGACACGGATGGTCCCGGGTTCGATCCCCGGTCAGGTCAAGATGGAAAACGATCTTTTTCAGATTGACCTGGGTCTTGGATGTTTATCTATATATGTATTTGTTATAAAATATAGTATCGTTGAGTTAGTATCCCATAACACAAGTCTTTCATAAGAACTTACTTTGGGGCTATCTCAATCTGTGTGATTTGTCCGTATATATTTATTTATTTATATGACCCTCCTGGGTTTGCCATTAAGACTGTTATATAAAATACTAGCTTTTACACGCGGCTCCGCCCGCGTAATATATAGCCTATGTCCTTCTCAATATCCTACCCTATGTGTATGCAAAATTTCATGATGATTGGTTTAGTAGATACGGCGTGAAAGCGTAACAAACAAACAAAGTCACTTTCGCATTTATAATATTAGTTAGGATTAGGATTAGGATGTTGTTGTTTTTCATGTGTGTCAGTGGCTATCTCTGGTGTCAGATTTTTCAAGTCAGAGGCATCTGACTGACTTAACGACTACCATCAATGATGACAGCCAGGACTAACGGCTAAACGTGCCTTCCGAAGCACGGAGGAGTTCGAGTAATTTTTTATGTTGATTGCGGTCACCCATCCAAGTAGTGACGGGTTGCTAGCCGCATCGGCTATAACGTGATTCCTGCCCAATCCGTTAACCGGATTTTACGGTCTGTGCGGGAAGAGAAGCAGCTGTCTTATGGTTTTCCTTGTCTCCCAAACCAGCATGGAAAAGAACAGTATTTCATTTATTTATTTATTTATTCATCGCATTGCATACAAATGTTTAAATTCAATTAAAAAATAAATTAAACTTAAAACACAAGCCTTTTCAGGTATTGCAATGGTCGAGAGGGAGGTTGACATATGAATCAACTCGTGAACGGGTGCTGTCAGGGGGGACTGGTCTGCTCGGCCTCTTTGAGACTACTTTAAGTATCATATGTTGTTTATTATCTTTGCACACTCGATCGTTAACATAAACATGTTCCAAAAATAATAAATCTATGTATATTGAAATTGTAACATGAAAACAGAAAAAAAACAGAAAAAGACAATAAGGAATAAATATTCGTAATTATATAAAGCCCTTCAGGCGAGTATGCGACCAAAACTGTTGATAAGAGTTTCTTTCGGCGTTTCTTCTCTGCAGTGGTCGGTTCCGAAACGCTAGTAGTCTGTAGCTTTTGAACAATTAATAAATACATATTATCTAATAAGATAATTTTAAATATGATATGACGTGAAAAAGTGCCTGCAAAGGCCTATTTCCTGAATAAACGTTTTTATTTAGATTTTTTAATCTAGATATTCTGCGACCGAGTAGTAGCGATTCTTCATTAGATACTGTTTAAGATATTTATAAAAAGTTTTTTTATTAGTTTCACTTTTTATGTTTGTTGGCAACTTATTATAAACTTTGACCGACTTCGGGTAGGGTCCGGCGCTGTGAAGCGCTAGTTTCGATGTTATTTGGCAAAGATTATTCGGTCTCCGTGATTGATAACGGCGCGGAATGTCACCAAATATACTGTATAACTTTGGATTTTTTCTTACAAATTTACATAGCTCAAATACATGTATATTAGATGAGAAGATTATTTTGATATAATAAGATGGTATGATCGATTATCTAAGTCTTAGTTGTTGTCTCGTGAGGTGAGCCTCGCTACCGGCAAAATTCACTTTTGCTAGTAGCATGAATGGGCCGGCTCGTCCGGGGAAGTACCACACTCTCACAGAAAATCGACGTTTGAGTAGTAGCTTTACCGCTTCTATGCTTAGTTCGGTGAGTGAGAGAGCCGGAGGCCCATCCTCCCTCCCCCTCTGTGGAGGGAAAAATAAAGGCCGGCGACGCTCTTGTAACGCCCCTGGAGTTGCAATTGTCCATGGGCAGCGGTGATCACTTACCATCAGGTGACCCGCTTGCTCGTTTGCCGTCCTATGACTTTAAATTTTTTTTTGGTATAATACATTTCTAGCTGCTGGTTATAATTAAAAGAACGGCATTGAATGTGTTAATATCGAAATTCATTTTATCCGTTAACAATTTTAATATTTTTGCTTATTTTCACCTTTTCATCTCATCAACGTATTTTCTAAATCCCTTATTATGACCCTTCTAACCCGTATCGTATGTAACATGATGACAGAAAGGGTTTTATACGTGTATTTTTGTTACAGGTAAATTCTTTCCATATTTGGACGGATTTGAAATTATTTGGCGCCAGCTTTGAATGTATATTGAATATGTGACTTCAGGGCGTTTGAGATTTTGGTAAGTTACAAACTGCTTCTTTTTAGTTCTAGCACAGGAAAAATAACACGTATATAAAAGTTTTTGTGACGAATCTTGGCGAAGGTTCGTTAAAGTTGAAAGGGAGCTAATTTTACAGCTTTATTCTATAAAAATGTACTTCTAGAATACTTTGTACTACTACTATCAATATAAGTACATACGATTCAAAGAGTAGTTCTCTTAATTTACCAAATTCTAAAAAATGTATACGAAAAATATTGCAAGTAATTTCCTACCAGACTACAGAATTAGATTTTTTCAATTTCATCAGATTTAGCAGTAAAACTGAAAAAACCTATGCTTTCGGGCCCCCCAGGAGTAGCACAAGGTTAAGAATGTTGCAAACTTAGGTGTCACTGTAAACTATTCTTAGTGGTCTTTACAATATATAAAAAAATCGCCGATAAATGCGCTTTTGCAATGTTTGATGTCGATATTGAATAGCCTATGCCTCTTACATCACAATCATAATCGACATACGTCTCAGCCTCGACCTTCCCCGGTTTTTGTCCCATTGTCTGAGTCAACTGGCGCGCGCTTCCGCTCGTCTTATGGGGCTCCTGGTACCACACCCAAGACAATATTACAATTGCGATAAAAAACGACTTTCGACAGTTCTTTTAAGGATAATTTAGCCTTCTTCTTTTCGAGTTAATATAGTTATAAATTTATTTAAAAATCACATTGATTTTAACCAATAGGTGGCTACGGCGATACCTTTGTCGTTCGCTTCATTTAGGTCTTTAAGAGGGTATTCTAGCAGTGAGTTTTCCATACAAATGTATTTCTCTATTTTCTCGCTGAAAACTGCTTCTAGAGGCACAATTCTTTTTACATAAAATCTATTACTACTATAGGTATGTCCCAATGTTTTAGTTTTTCTAAAAAACTGTTTAAAAGAAAAATTTTTGTACAAAAACAGTTTTTTTGTAAAATATAAAAATAGGGGCATTCCTATTTTAGTACTAGATTTTATGAAAAAATAATTGTGTCTCTAGAATCAGTTGTTAGCGAGAAAATAGAGAAATACATTTGTATGGAAACCATACTGAAAAAATACTGGTAGTATACGCTCTTAATGCAGGTGGAAGGAAGGACAATTAGGAGATGTCGTTAGGTGAGCCATTACACGGAATGGCGCCGCAGTCACAAAGGTCATTGTTGGAGAAACCCCACCTTACTCTGTTTTCTTGGCATCTCCCTACACCAGCTCCGAGTCTGTTGAGGGACTTCCAAACTGCCCAGGGAAGATCGCTTCCTGGTGGGAGTTTCTCAGCAAGTGGAAGTTCGGATGAGGCAGACGGTTTTTTTTTCCTTTTTAGGATATGCATAGGGCTGCCTAAGAACGCTGCTTCGACTTTTAAGACGTGAGGTTGGTGGAGTTTAATTTCGTTAGCGTTAGTGTCGATCTCTGGGGAACGGTACTTTTTCCGGGATGAAAGGTAGGCTATATCCTTCTCCATACTCCAGACAACGCGTATGTAAAATATCAAGACGATCGGTTCAGTAGGTAGGGCGCAAAAGCGTAATAAACAAACTCACTTTCGAATTTATAATATTAGTTGATTATAATATAAAAAATATTATAGTTGGGAAGTTTGGATATATTTACAAACAAAAAACCACACCGCCAGCGCCATGTGGTGTCCGGCGGAGTAGAATAGGACCACTCCAAGTCTTCCCGTGGATGCTAAAGCACACGACAAGCTAAACAAAGCTTATAAACATCAAAGAGACGGCTTCAACCGGTCTGTCCAGCGTGGTGACTGTAGGTCAAAGTCTTGATTGCTCTGGCTAATATAATATATGACTCTGGTAGTACAGAGAGCGTCGTGCTCCTGCGGTGGAGACTAACAAAGACAATGAAGCAAACAACTTTTATAAATAATATATGTATGTAATTAGGCGAGTAGGTTTTGTCTCCCCCGAAACGAACAAAGACGAGCTTCATCTAAAATATCCGCACGTACCGACTGGTTTTTACAATAACTGAGCAAAAAAGAGGCATTTATTGTGTATTGTATTTGTACGGACGGGTCAACGACCGCAGTCAGGGCTGCCAACAAAAAGCATGCAATGTCAATCGCGATTTACATAGAGTATGACCTTAGCAAAGACAATATAATACATCTTACACGCTGGTCTTCCCGCGCAGATCGTTAAAGTCGATCGAGGGAATGGGCGTGAAGAATCATGTCAATAGGCGATGGGGCTAGCAACCCATTACTATTTTGATTCCATTCTCTACCTACAAGCCCACCAACATGCTAAACGTGGCATTTAGGTTTTATGACCCTGGGCTCTGTCTACCCCGCGAGGGAAAAAGACGTGATAATATGTATGTATGTGTATGTAAAAGTATGTTCAATAATTAGTACAATTATTCAGGTCCATTTTTTTACCAAAGAAAGTACATACAACCGGTTTGATAACCTTCTCTTTTTTGAAGTCAGTTGAAAATCATTTTATCTCACTAATGAGAAAAAAGTTTTCTTGCAAGTCGTGATAGTATGTATGTATGTATGTATGTAATATACTACAAAGACAGGATTATATTTGAGTAAAGCCTAGCTTGCCAGAGCGCTGCCTCCGGATGAGACATCCTCTCGGATATGCATAACATACACATTGTCACGCCTTTTTCCTTGCGGGGTAGACAGAGCCCGGGTTTAGAAGACCTTAAGGCCACGTTTGGCTAGCGTGTAGATGGAAATCGGAATCAAAATAGTGACGGGTTGCTAGCCGCATCGCCTATTGACTCTATTCCTAAGATATTTGTCTATTCCCTCGACCGGCTCTTACGATCTGCGCAGGATAAGAAGCAGCTGCATGCAGAAGCATATTCTATGTTTTTTCCTTACTCCTAGACCAGCGTGGAAGTGTAGATGATGGATATTACTGGTGTTCAACCCTAAGCCGACAAGGTTACCGTGTGGGAATGAACGTGTATTGTTTTGCAGTAAACATCCTAGCCCAGACTTATTGATACCGGAGTCATGTGGAAACCTCTAATTCGTTAGATATTTTCTGACAGCTGCACATAGATATCATTGGTCGCGCACAACTTGTATTTACCATATTATGAGAAAATAAAAATGCATTATTCACGAAATATATCATACTAGCTGTTACCCGCGACTTCACCCGATATATAGCCTATGTCTTTCTCAGTACCCTCACCTACATGTATGAAAAATTTCATGATGATCGGTTCAGTAGATAGGGCGTGAAAGCGTAACAAAGAAACAGACAATCAAACAAATAAATACTGATGTTCAACCCTATGGCGACAAGGTTGATAAGAGTTTCTTTCGGCGTTTCTTCTCTGCAGTGGTCGGTTCCGAAATGCTAGTAGTCTGTAGCTTTTGAACAATTAATAAATACATATATCTAATGAGATAATTTTAAATATGATACGACGTGAAAAAGTGCCTGCAAAGGCCTATTTTCTGAATAAACGTTTTGATTTTGGTTACCGTGTGGGACCGAACGTGTATTGTTTTGCAGTAAACATCCTAGCCTAGACTTACCGGAGTCGTGTGGTCCCAACCTCTAATTCGTATGATTTTTCTGACAGCTACACAAAGATATCATTTGTCACGTTACCATAATTATGAGGATCAAACGATTGACTTTTAAAAAAAAAACATTGTTTTTGTAACTTCATGTAAATTGGATTGATATTTTATTTTTATTTCCAATTGGGGACCCTTGGTTAACTTTCTAATTTCTAAAATAAAATATATAAATCTCAAAAAAAAAACTTTAACATACTTTAGAAAAACTTAGAAAAAGCGAAAGTTGGTTTGAACGAAGTCAATAGTTTTCAGGATAGTTATAAAACATTTTAATAAACCGCAAATGAACTAGGAATGATCTGGGCGCGTTTCGTGCGTCGTTGACTTTTTGTAAACAAGTAAATTAGTCGCGATTCGGGCGTTCAAAAAAATTTGAAAAAAAAAATTGCGGCGTCTACTCGCGTTTCGTGCGCTCAATATTTTGTAAACAAGTTAGTCGCGATTCGGGCATTCATCAAAAAATATAATTTTGTCTATAAAAAGCAAAGCTGCTTTTGCTGGCGAAATGATAGTGGTATTTTGACAAGAATTAGATGAAGGTAATCTGTTCGTTTGGCGGATACCCTAATCTATGCTTGCTGCTACGGAACCCTACACTCAAACTTTGCTACTTTTTTACCTTTCTTTCTTGCGATTTATTTCTCAAAGAGATTATGTTTCGACCCTTAATAAATTGCGACTTGTATAGGTAGTATTTTACTAGATAAACTGTCAATCAAACAAACGCTAAGTTAGGTTAATAGGATGTCAACAAGTTAACAACATCGCCATAAGGTGAAAACATATAACAATGGCTATAATCTTATGTTTTCCATTGTTCTAAAGTACTGTTAGTTTGCAGTTAGGTCACAAACACTAAAGTATAAGCATAAGTATGGTGATTCATACAATAATATATAAAGTTTAATAATATTGTGAGTTGACGTTTGGAGAAAATGCGCTGTGCATGTTGCCGCTTCTTCTGCACTCCGCTTTGGAAGCGGCATAAACTTAGTCTTATGTAATTTGACGACAGCAACTTTTATTGTTTTAAAAGTTATTAATTCAAAATAAGTGTTTAAAAAATCAATATAAAATAAACATTTTGAGTTCAACTTATCATCATCAGGTCGTTTTTTAGGCTCCACTGCAGGAGCATGATCCTTTGTTCCATCAGAGCCATATAATAGCCAGAACAATCAGAGGATTTGTCCTCTACACGCTAGCCAGACGGGTTGGAGAGGTCTCTTTGATGTTTTATATTGTAAGCTTTGTTTAGTTACCTAAGTCACCTTCTACGACATCCACGGGAAGACTTGGAGTGGTCGTATTCTAGTCTGCTGGGAACCACAGTTAAGTCTTATGATAAAACATGAACTTAACTTTTGAACACTGCTCTATTTAAACAATCATAGAAAAGTATATAAGTACATTAGCTAGTTTAAAAGGCAAACTTGACCCACTGGCATATATGTATGCACAGCAAAAACTATATACTGTATTTAGAAACTTGAAATTCGTATAGGAGTTCCGTCCACGATGTAAGTGAGCATTAAAAAAAGATTTTTAGAAACTCAACCCTTAAGGGGGAACAGTAGGCACAGTAGCGACGCCAATCATTTTATTCCTAATACTTTACAAATAGAAAGAAATTCAAGAATATAAACAATACAAGCCTTAGTAAATAACCTGAAGTATTTTTGGAATCATGTTTTTTATTATCGGAATCAGTGAGAATTATGAGAATCTGATAACCGCCAAAAACGGCCGTTTTTGGCGTTTATCACTTTTTCTATCAATGACTGATTTTCATAATATTAAAACATGATTCCAAAAATACTTCAGGTTATTTACTAAGGCTTGTATTGTTTATATTCTTGAATTTCTTTCTATTTGTAAAGTATTAGGAATAAAATGATTGGCGTCGCTACTTTGCCTACTGTTCCCCCTTAAGGAGGTGAAATAGGGGGGTGAAGTTCTAAGCAGACGAAGTCGCGGAAAAATCGCTAGTCCTAACTATCCTAATCTTAACTAATATTATAAATGTGAAAGTGAGTTTATTTGTTTGTTTGTTACGCTTTCACGCCGTATCTACTAAACATATCATCATGAAATTTTGCATACAAATAGGTTAGGATACCGAGAAGGACATAGGCTATATATTACGCGGGCGAAGCTGCGGGTAACAGCTATTGTTGTATATGAATATGAAAATGTTTTGGTTATTAAAAAGTACAGTTAACTTCTACAGTTAAAGTGCTAAATTCCTGTTTACACATTAATGGTTCTTTCAAGACACTATTGTCAGTAATTGTATTTTGAAAATGATTGGACATATCTAGACAATCTTTGAAGACAATGGATATTATTTCGTTAAATTATTAACTATAAACGGTTTATTTTGCATGCTTTCAAGAATCGCTTACTGAGTTCAATTAAGGTAAACTTAAAATTTTCTTTAAAGGCCTAGTTTGTTTTCTTTAGTTATGGTAGTGCCAGAGCCAAGTTACTGGCGAAATTCAATTTTGCTCGTAGCACGAATGAGCCGGCTCGTCCGAGGAAGTACCACATTCTCACAGAAAACCACTGTGTCAACGAAGAGGAGACCAACCGTGTCATAGGCTGGCGCAGTAATTCACTCACTGCCGTAAAACGTCTATTTATTCGTCGCGCAGTTAGCCTTATTTTTCATGAAATACTAGCATGAAAAAAATATGAAGTACAGTTCAAAGATTAAAATAAATGATTACATAAAAATATTGAAAAAAAAATATTTAAGTCCTAGGAAAATAAAATGGCAAAAAGCTATTTCCAGAAAAGGTTTCGTCGCGACGATCACGATCTTAACTACCTTTTTTTACATCTATAAAAAGTAAAACTTACTTAGCAAAATGAATACCTAAAAAAATTACATTATTTCGTATTAAGGAATTATTAAATTAAACAAAAAAGACCGAAATGACAGATACGGGTTCGAACTGAGATCGCTTACCGGCATCGCCACTTTCAACAGTTGTTACGTAATAAGGGTTACTTTTTACTTCTTCCTCACCTTATACCACTTTTTGTGGCGTCGGCAAGCTTTTCCATTGTGCTCTATCTAGAGCCATCTCCTTCGTTACCTTATTTTTCCATATCCTCCTTCACACACTCCATCCACCTCTTTCAGGCGTCCCACTATTCTGGTACCTCAATCTGATTTATAAATATTTCATAAGAGCCCTATTGCTCATTTATTAATTTTTACAACAAAATACCAAAGCAACTAAGAGATATAACAAATAACATGCCTATTAAAAATAAACTTTTTGATAAATAAATGTTACTATTCCGTCAAAAAATATTTAGATGATAAAAAACTTAAAAAGTTGACTTCAATATTTATAGCATGTAACAATTTAAATTTGAATTAATTAATCTACTATGTATAAAATTTATTATTTTGAATATGACATAAATTGTTTATGTTTGATTGTCATATCGTAACACCCTAACAGGGTAAGTAAGTACATGTACATTATTTTTTAATTGTTTGTATTTTATTGTATGTTTGTCAAGCGATTATTAATGAATAAATTAATTGAATTGGTTTCCATTAACTTTCATATCCAGTACCTTTCTAGTAATATGGCTCTCTTCCTCTTAAGATACGGAACCCTAAAAATGTGCAAATAATCTGCACTGTTAAAGGTATACGACAAGGCTGGCAGAAGTCGGAAGGAGCTATGGATTAGGAAATATTCAGTCTGCAAGTCTAGACGATTACCCTGCCAAGTCCTACGTCAATACAGACGTCACTACATTGATCATCATTTAATTAAAAAAGATATTGGCGTCGTCAGCTGTTCGGCAGTTAAACGACCTATATATACCAGAGCCAATAGAAGATATGATACGAAAATAGACACATACATCTATAATCTATAATACTAATGTTATAAAGAGAAACAATTTGATAGTTTGTTTGCATTAAATAGCTACTTTTAAACTTTCGCGTTGCATGATTATTAAATGCAATGTCGGGAATTAACGCGAAAACATACCGTTTTTCTCCAGACGTTTCGGCCGGGTTACACCGACCGTGGTCACTGGATGCTGTCGCAGCGGTGTTAGTGCCCCGTCGGCGTTATGACATCTTCATCCACCGGCATATTCCTAGTTTTCCAACTACCGTCACACACCACACTAACAGTGTCCTTATTACGTATGTTAATGGCAACCGATGCCTTAACCGACCGTTCACAAAACATAAGTTGTGTTTTAGCATTAAATAGGTTCCGAAACTAATGCTATTGGTCTGATATTCAAAATTCTTTCACCTATATATAAAAGCTTGCTGTAAGGTTCCCGGCAGAGAAGAATAGGACCAAGGCTTACTCCATGTCTTCCCGTGGATGTCGTAGAAGGCGACTTAGGAAACACAAGCTAAACAAAGGTTATAAACAACTAAGAGATTTTTCCTCCTCGTCTGGCTAACGTGGAGAGTGTACGCGAAACCCTCTGACTGCTCTGGCTAATTGTGGCTCTGGTAATGCACAGAATGTCGTGCTGTTGCAGTAGAGGCTGTAATATTATATCAAAGACCTGATGATGGTGATGAGATTTTCAAAATTCTTATATTTTGGGTCTGAATATTATGGCCAGCATCGGGCATGCCAAATAGAGGTATTCCTCGTAGCGCAACCATTTTGAAGCGCACTCCATGAAGCGCAACTAAATTATCCCTCGGAGTGCACCTTTTAGTTGCGCTCACTATAGCAGTTTTTAAATATTAAAATTTTATTCCGCAAAGCGCACCTATCTTTAACTTTTGAATAGAGCTGGGAACTATTTGACCAATAACAAGTAGTGCACGTTCTTTTTTTGAAATTTTAAATTGCTATCATGAGCGCAACTAAAACGTGCGCTCCGAGGAAAAATGTAGTTCATTAGGTACGCTTCATTAGGTGCGCTTCAAAATGGTTGCGCTACGAGGAATACCTCTATTTGGCATGGTTTATGCTGATGCCTCGCCTAATACACTAAAATAAAACCTAAAACCACGCGTTCAAAGTTGCACAACAAAGATATAGAAGTATAGACAAAAGCATATCAGAAAGGGTAGACCACGTTACCTCTGGTTACACAATGAAGACAAAACATTGTATCTATTGTCACACGGAGTGGCGGTCACGGCCAGACAGTGTGTTGTCTGACCTTACTCGAGGGTTCCGTATAATAAAAATAAAAGGCTTAGTATGACCCCCATTCGCAGATGATGGTCTTTTTATTTATTTATTTATACTTTATTGCACAATTTAAAACAAATGTGTACAAAAGGTGGACTTGAAGCCATATGGCATTCTCTCCCAGACAAACCTTTGGACCAAAAAGAAAATTAAAATGGGTGGTGGGTGGCTTTTAGTGTTTCAATTTTTTTAGTGTTACACATATTTTTTGATGAGTTAACAGAGAGAGCAATTTTTCAGTGTGGTACAGTGTAGGCTACTACTAGGTTGGTGCCCACTAACACACGAGAACAGAACCGAAATATAAACTTACTCCTTACTTTTAGTACTAAGGCCTTATAAGTGGGAGTGCTTTCAGCATATCAGTATGGTGCCTTGCGCCATACTGATATGCTACTGATATGGCGCTTGCCAGCGCAATTTCAAACTCATTCAGCTCGTCTGCACGCATAAGTATAAAAAAGTTCACCGAATATTGCAACCCCGGGCGCAGTCCCCACTTGGATGGGTGACCGCAAGTGGTATAAAAATCTCGAGACCCTCCGTGCTTCGGAAGGCACGTTAAGCCGTTGTTCCCGGCTGTCATCATTGATAGCATGTTATGTTAGATGCCTTTAGGCTTGGAAAATCTGACACCAGTGTTTGCCACTTACACACACGAAAAACAAAACATCGTCCTTTGGATGTCTTGTGGCATTATAGCTTCAAAAAAAAAAACAATAAGTAAAAAGTACTAGAGCACCATAACAAGTGAGCAATTTAAAAATCACGGTACGCGTCACCATGGCAACGGCAATGACCCTCGCGGCCGACGACCCCGCTCAGGGCCACCAGCTCAGACATGCTGCCCTGGTAGTTGCATTGCAACTCTGGTTTGCGATTTTTATCCGACCATTGAAAGAAGGGGTTATGTTCTTAGCTGCTCACGTCTGGTACTTTTAGCACGTGAAGGCTTTTGTTGATTCCCAAAAAAGGTTAATATTTGGAGAGTTGTGAGGTGATTTTAGTAAGTTTGTACGTTTCATTTGTGTGTCGACCCCGCTCAGGACCACCAACTCGCAGTCATGCTGCTCTGGTAGTTGCAATACAACTCTGGTTTGCGATTTTTATCCGACCAATGAAAGAAGAGGTTATGTTCTGAGCTGTAAAGCATCTGGAGGCTCAAAATTTAATTCTCGCTAAAGTGGCTAAATAAGTAATTTCTTTGTATCTAATACGGTAGTTGCCTAATGTTAAGATCATATAAAATTTGTTACCAATGATACTAATTTCTATCTAAAAATACTATATAGAACACTTTAAGTTTGATATTGATTCGTTAAGTGATCTTAAAGCTTCTTTAAAGCTGGACGAATAGGACCATTTTTTAAAGTATGAAAATCTTTAATTACAATTATACTGTATTTTAGTCGGCACAATTTATAGCAACTTTTATTATGAAACCATTACCATAAACGAAATATTTCGTATAGCTACCAAACAAAGTTCTTACGCCACCCATACAAAATACAAGCTTGTGACGTCACAAATATATAGGCAATTCAGAGGCGCGTTTTCACGTCTAAAAATTTACGTCTAAAAACATGTGTCTTTAAAACTTTTATAACTGAAAGAGTTTTTTGTTTAGAAATGTATTTCTGTTATTATTGTGTTTATTTTTGGCAGGTCTTTATATAGCAACATGAAAAAAATGTTAGTCAACATGCCCATTCTTGATACCTTGGGTCACATCAATGTTTTTTCATACTATTTTATACTGGGTCTACATACATACATACACAATATTATAATATCTTTAGTTAAGTCCTGGCGTGGTCGACAGAGCTCAAGATCATAAAATCCAAATAAGTACCACGGTTAGAGCGAAATCTATATAGTGATGGGTTGCTAGACGCATCACCTATTGACTTGATTCCTTAGAATTTCACATAATCCCTTGACAGGCTTTTACGGTTTGTACGGGAAGAAAAGCAGCTGCTATATTCTATGTTGTCAGTGTCACTTGTATTTTTTTTAAGTATTGTTTTACGGCCCTGGATACAAGTCCTTTAGAGCCTTTCTTCATTTATTTCGCCAGTTGGCGAGTTATTCTTCTTGGTTGTCAAAGAAATGATGGTGTAATTCATTTCGTTGTTTTCACGGAGCCCCTGGCGACAACTCTTCGCGAATCCACTGGTTTCATCATTGACGACGCAGCAAGGCGGACAACCACCAGCCCGCTATGTAAATCTCACTACAGCCGCACAATGACAGTCTATTTTAGTTATTCTACAGATTGTTCATAAATATGGGCATTTATAACACAAAACAACACCAATTTCACATTATAAAGTCCACTAGAATCAATTTGCGAAACAATCCAAAACAGACACCGTGCACTCCGCTAAAATTCCCGCCAAGAACCCCGTGTCACTTGTATAATCATGCATTATGTAACAATTTTTAGTACTACTTAGTCTTTCTCTAATTTTTAGATGTTTAATTATATGTTAAACGTTTATCTTTTACTTTTATCTTAATTTGTAAAACAGTAAAGCACTTTCAGTAGCACATAACTTAACGCTGGAGTCATGTACCATAGCATGATCATGAACCATAACATGTGTCTAAGTGATGATAGTAATACATCACCTTAACACCCACTAAGACGCAAAATCAAAATAGTGATGGGTTGCTAGCCGCGTCGCCTATTGACGTGGTGAAAGTAATATTAAAACATTTAGTGCTTTTTAGGGTTTCATATTCGAAGGGTAAAATCGAGACTTCATTACTGAGTCTCCGATGTCCGTTCGGCTGGTTTTAGTAATTACTTGTAATTTTCCCGCTCCGTTCACGTAAATTATAGCCCATGTCACCCGCAGGTAAATTAGCTTTCATTAGGTGAAGCACTTTTTTAAATTGGTCCAATAGTTTCGGAGCCTATTTAATGCAAACAAACAAACAGTAAAATTACTCTTTAATAACATTAGTATGGAAGTATAGAAAAACACATATGAACTTGAAAAACAACATACTCCTTTGTTGGCAGTGGTATAAAAAGACAATAAGATTTAAGGGGGAACACTAGGCACAGTAGCGACGCCAATCATTTTATTCCTATAATAATTTACAAATAGAAAGAAATTCAACAATATAAACAATACAAGCCTTAGTAAATAACCTGAAGTATTTTTGGAATCATGTTTATTATTATCGGAATCAGTGAGAATTATGAGAATCTGATTACCGCCAAAAACGACCGTTTTTGGCGGTTATCACTTTTTCTCTCAATGACTGATTCCGATAATAATAAACATGATTCCAAAAATACTTCAGGTTATTTACTAAGGCTTATATTGTTTATATTCTTGAATTTCTTTCTATTTGTAAAGTATTAAGAATAAAATGATTGGCGTCGCTACTGTGCCTAGTGTTCCCCCTTAAGTGATTTTCCTTTAAAACTAAAATTCCTCTTGCGCATGACAAAATACATACAACCTTCCGCGAATTCTTGACAATACAATATTATGCTTAACAAGTATTAAAAGGTCGCGATTTAACATTGAGATTTTACCTGTATCCTTTTAAATTAACATATTTTATACAGCTCGCCGTGTGGTCCCCGGCAGAGTTAATAGGACCACGCCAAGTCTTCCCGTGGATATCGTAGAAGACGACTCAGGAACTTAAGCTAAACATAGGGACCCTCCAACTTGTCTGGCCAGCGTGAAGAGAGTAGGCCTTATCCTCTGACTACTCTAACTAATATATGGCTCTGGTAGTACAGAGAGGGTCGTGCTCCTGCAATGGAGACAACAATATCAATCTCAGATTTTAGAAATATACAGACCTGTTGTACCATTCGTTCCGCTTGGTTCCTATAGTCTCTCAAGTCTATCTGATGCCTTCACAGGCAGCTTAAAAATATGGCACTAGACAAGTGTTGGCCACATAAACACAGGCAAAGTAATAAGTACTTAATCTTCCTTCAGCTACTAGGCTAGCAGAAACCACAAAGAGTTTCAAAGTAAACCCAGGCCTACAATGTACTCGTACCATCGTTCCGCTTGGTCCTTAATTACTCGTTCATCTCTGTCTGATGCCTTTAGGCAGCTTGAAAATCTAGTAAGAGAGTTGGCCACTTACAAACCCAACTTCACTTACTAGGCTGGCTGAAACCGCCAAGAGGTTCAAAAAAGTAGCAGTGTAAGTTTTTAAGTCAGTCCGGTAGTTAATTTCAGGTACTAGGGTGACAGAAATCACTAAGAGATTCAAAGTAATCCTAGTCTTACGAGAACAATGTTTGTACTAATCGTCACGTGAAGTCGTCAGCTATGGCAGCCTTTAGAGAACCTAAAATTTGACTCCAGTTTTGGCCACTTATACACAAAATCTCCCATAAAATACTAGGCTAACAGTACCTCTACCATGAGTTTGTGTAGTAAACTATCAAAACGTACCTAACTACAGTAGTAACGGTTTCAACCCAGTCCGGTAATCTTTCAACTCTGTCTGTGTTGCCTTAAAGTGATGGCCACTAACACACAGGAAAATGAAAGAAAAGTAATTTCAGGTACTAGGGTGACAGAACCACTAAGATATTTAAAGGAAACGTAGTCTTACGAGAACAATGTTTGTATCAACAGTCACGTGAAGTCGTTCAGCTATGCCAGCCTTAGAGAACCTAAAATTTGACTCCAGAGAGTTACAAAGTAAACCTAGGCCTACAACTACAATGTACCAACCGTTCCGGTCGGCTGCAGCCCCGCCCGCCATTAGAAAGTGTGTAATTGAGTAATTAGATCAAGCGCAGGATGTCTGTTAAACTGTTAAACGGTGTGCATCCCTTTGAATTATCATTTACTAGGTCCCGCAACTTCGTCCGCGTAAATAGCGTCTACTCGCTGATAATTCAACTTTCTTACTTTCTATTGTGATATTTCAACAAGTTTCTTTTAAATTTTTTAAAGAGCCGAGGAGCCCGATTGTCCAGTGGGTGTGAGATCTATGAGCGTACGTACGTTAAGCAACCCCTGGTGCAGTCCCTACTTGGATGGGTGACCGCAAGTGGCATAAAAAATATCTCGCCGTTGGTCCCGGCTGTCATCGTTGATGAATGATGACAGTCGTTAAGCTATGTCAGATGCCTTTAAGCAGCTTGAAAAATCTGACACCAGTGTTGGCCACTTACACATACGAAAAATTTTTTTTTTAATTTTTTTTCGTAAATTAGTGCTTTTGTATTCTCATAATGGTGGATATAAAGCTTAGGTAAACAAAGTTATGAACAATCTTATGAAGCAACCAGTGGTGCCATCTTTATGAGCATGTGAGCATAAATCGTATGGATTACAGATTGGTACAGTCGTAATCGACTTTATAGCGGCTAGGAACATCGTGCGAGTTGATGCGCAGTATACAATATTAGGTTAAGGGGGGGCGTGCGCGGGGAGGCGGGGCGCGTACTGCGCAGCTCGCAACTAATATCCGAGCCGTCATAACGTTTGATTCGGTCTGTACCACTTGCAATAGCTATCTACATAGAGCAAGAAATGCCACTCGTGCCCTCACAGTCCCTGCTCTATAGCTATCTATCTAACACCCCTTCTAATTAAGGATATTACCCGGGATCGAACCCGTGACCTGCCGAAGTAGCTGATTAAGCTAGGGCTGTGCTGATTGGGTGTGACCTTTGCCTTGTTGTAATTTGTTAAGGCGGGAAAAGGCGTTACTGCACTCTCAGTTCATATTGAATTTGCTCTAACAGTCGTGTGAAGCTACGGATACTATTCAGAAAGCATATCCCTAATGGAAGTAAAAAAAAATATATTTGGTATGAAAATGTAGATTTTTTTGATTTCCCTAGAATTCTTCTTCTTCTTTTAGAGTCGAAAAGGCTATATCTATAAATATTATATTATGATAGACGAGAATTTGGCCACCTGGACGGCGCGACGTTGGCCTCCCTACGGTTCAGGAAGTAGGACAGCTAAGGCAATTAATGAGATGGGTCATCGTCTGAACAGCGCCGCAGTTGCACATTGCTAGAGGAACTAGAATTGATCCCAAAGAAAGTTGTTCACGCCGTGTGGTTCCCGGCAGAGTAGAATAGGACCACTCCAAGTCTTTCCGTGGATGTCGTAGAAGACGACTTACGGAACAGATGCTAAACAAAGCTTAAAAAGATCAATAGGACCTTTCGAACCCGGTTGGCCAGCGCGAAGAGTGTAGGCCAAATCCTCTGATTGCTCTGGCTAAAATATGGCTCTGATAGTACTTACAGAGTCGTGCATGTGAAGTGAAGACTAAAAAGACCTGATGATGATGATGATGAGAATTTGTTCATATTGACGGGCTGAGGCTTATCGAGGGTCATTTTTAAACGCTGTATATTCTAGAGTTTAGTTTAATCTAGACTTAAACATCTAAAATAATAAATGCTTCGCATAAAATAGTTTTCCCCGCAAGAAAGCGCGAGTTATGCCTGTAAAGGGCGTGAGCAAGGGGCTTGAGCGGAAGCGATTTCAATACTCGGTCTTTAAAATGTTTTCAAATTTTCATCTACATTATTTCATTACCATCCAAGCGTGTTGAGGTCTTGCGTTCTTAAGTTTTTGTTCTAAATAAACAAACACAAATAAATTTAATTCATGTCTAGGCACAACACAAATTTAGCAAATATGAGTTAAAATTTATAAAAAGAAAGTATTGGAAAATTTAAGGGTTTTAGCAAATAGGCAAAGAGAACATTTTTTTTTAAATGCTATCACTTTACAAAAGCATTACTCGTTCAATTGTACAGTCACTACATGATAGAAAGCGTATCGGCACCAGCGCAAAACGCAACGGAGTCTTCCGTCATTCTTTGGTTCGCCATTACAATAATTTAGGAGTCGAAAGATCACATAGCCAAGCTTTATATTGATTTGATAAGCGTTGGTTAATAAATAAAACAACCTGGTTATCCACTTTGAGGAGTTAGTAACCATTGAAATTAATGCAAATCTAGTCTTTCGGCCATGCATTAAATGTAATACTGCTAATCTAAAAAGGACCTACAATCTGTATCTGAGAGATACAAAAGGTATTACGTTCAAAACACAAAGTTCGATTATATTTTCTTATGACGTCTTTTTCCCTAACGGGGTGAACAGAGCCTATGCCAAGGCCATAAAATAAGGCCGTATCACTGTTCAGCCTCAGAGTATGAAGAATCGCCTCCGTCTGTGCCCAAGTCCTCACCCCACGAACTGGTAACGCTTTCACTGCACTTAGAAACCTAGTCCCTCCCTGTCTCATTGTGTAGCACGCGGGACATACATACACGTCTTTCTCCCTTGCGGGGTTGACAGGGCCCAGCTCTAGAAGACCTCAAGGCCACATAGAAGCTGGTACATTCTACGTTTTTTCATTTCTACCAGATCAGCATGGAAGAAACAGCCTCTGTGGTCCAGTGGTTAAGGCGTTTGCCTTGTTGACCCGGAGGTCGTGGGTTCGATTCACACGGGAAGCATACTTTCTTAAGTTGTTTCCAGTTTGGTTAGGACATTGTAGGTATGAATCACCTGATTGTCTGATAAGAAGATGATTCCGTGCTTCGGAAGGCACGTTAAGCAGTTGGTCCCGTAAGTTAATTATAACTGATGCTATTGGCTGATGTAAGCCTATTTAACTAGGAAAATTTTTTTTTTATTTTCTTGTTGTATGGACACCCTTTAATTTACATTCTGTCACGTCTTTTTCCCTTCCGGGGTAGACAGAGCCCAAGTCTGCAAAACCTTGAGGACACGTTTAGCTTGGAAAAGGAAATCAAATAGTGATGGGTTGGTACCCGCATCGCCTATTGCCATTATTCAATCACTTGTTTTTAGTTTTTAGGGTTCCGTACAAAAGTTGAAAAACAGAACCCTTATAGGATCACTCGTGCGTCTGTCTGTCCGTCCGTCCGTCTGTCACACACAGCCGATTTTCTCCGAATCTACTGAACCAAATTAGGTGAAATTTAGTAAGATGGTGTAATCCTATGACCCAAACACGGATGTGCAAATGCAAAGTAAATAAAGAATTTTTGGAAATAAGGGTCATTTTCAGGGGCCCAATTACAAAATTTTAAAAGAAAAATTTGCAAACCTTACTGTGTCAGATATCAAATGAAAGGACTCATTATGAGGATCTCAAAAATATATTTTTTTGTTCGGGTAAAACCAATACTTTTCATTTTATTCACGAAAGAAGGCAAAAATTGACCATTCCCCCCCCCCCCCCCCCCCCCTGATCTCCGAAAGTACTGGGCCGAAAATTTTGAAAAAATTACAAAATATAGTTCATTCCTTAAAGATTACTGGAAAAATATTTCACTAGGGAAATAGTTCACTAAAACAACACTAGATGACGCTAGTCAATTGAATAAAATATTTTTTGTACATTGTGTATGTGTTCACGAAGCATTGTACGGAACCCTCATTGCGCGAGTTTGATTCACACTTGGCCGGTTTTTTATTATTTTTATTTTAATCATTGTAATGTAAGTTAGCAGCAATAAATATACACAATCTGTGTTTATCTTAAGAGTCCCACGTAAACCCGAAATCCCATACACACGTAGTTTGGTTTTAGTTTTACAACAGTTAAGCCAATCTCAACCAAATTTCGTACACGACCGGATAAGGCATATTGATGTTTATAATCAGATTTCAATTTTAAAAACAATACCTATACAATATTACAGCGAGTAGAAGGTTCGTATCGAAAACTTAACTGTTGTACGGACGGACAGCGCTTGTTCAGTAATAGGGTTCCGTTCTGTACGGAACCCTAAAATAGTAAAAACTCCACCGCATCGAAGTCGGTAACTGCATTGCGACTTTATGCGTCGCTGAACCCACGCCAGTTCAGATACCGTCCATTACTTTGAATTCTGAAATTCAGATAACGTCCATTACTTTGAATTGGAAATTATTATTTGGAGCTATTTTTTGAGTTCAACAGATGGTGCAATGCATATAATAGTGTAAAGTGCCAAGACCTGAAGCCTGTGCAGTTCGTGATTGTGTTTTGAGATAACACCATGAATGATAAAGACAAGCAAAACAAAGCTTATAAACATTAAAGAGACGTCTCCAACCCGTCTGGCCAAGGTGGAGTGCGTAGGCCAAATCCTCTGACTGCTCTGGCTAATATATGGCTCTGGTGGACACAGGGACTTGATGATGAACTTTTTGATGTTCAAACAGTTGGAGCAATGCATATAATAGTGTGCCAAAGATAATACCATGACACAATATGGCAAATAAAGCTTATAAACTGAAAAAATGAGAAGTACGAGTAGCTTTACGTCTTCTATGCTTCGTTCAGTGAGTGAAAGAGTGGGAAGCCCATCTCCCCCTCCCCCCTCTGGGAAGGAAAAAATAAAAGGCCGTCAACGCTCCTGTAACACCCCTGGTGTTGCAGTAGTCCATGGGCAGCGGACATCACTTACCGCCAGGTGACCGGCTTGCTCGTTTGCCGTCCTATGTCATAAAAAATATAATTCCTGCGCTTCGCACATGGCCAGTCTTTTTTAAAACTTGCCTGATATTGTGACTAAAGTCTACAAATAGCTTATTTAAACAAACGGTTTAAACACACGGATTAGTATTTAAATAATATATTCCTTCTCAAGTAGCAAATGGGTCATTTCACTCAAATAATAGTCAGTCGTAAATCTTTGAAATGTGCCTGACGAGAACTAAAATTATTTGTCGTAGAACAGTACGGAACCACAGCGGAACAAAACCTGAAACCTAGCCAGAAGATAGCATACCTAAATAGATAGAGACGAGATGAACAAACGACTGTACAATTTTGCCAACCACTGCCCATTCATGATTTCCTGGTTGTTTCAAAAACAGAAATCGAAAGAAATAGGGTAATTATTTGTTTTATGGGAAGTTTTATTTTGATTTAATTATTTACTTTTATGTAAATAAAATATACAACTCAATATCCTGTGAATTTTTGAAGCGTCTGCCTGCTGCCCTTATTCATATCGAACAAAAATGGCAAAAAAATGTTTATTGTATGGGAGCCTCCCTTCATTATGTATTTTATTTGGATTTTAGTACTTGTTG
The DNA here is from genome assembly GCA_963082605.1 of Rhodophaea formosa. Lineage (NCBI taxonomy): Eukaryota > Metazoa > Arthropoda > Insecta > Lepidoptera > Pyralidae > Rhodophaea > Rhodophaea formosa. The sequence continues at coordinate 13,282,711 of OY720229.1, read as the reverse complement.
TTATAGCGGCAAGAGAAGTACATCATCTGTGAAAATGTCAACTGTCTAGCTATCACGATTTATGAGATACAGCCTGATGACTGACAGACAGACGGACAGCGAAGTCTCGTGAATAGGACCCTGTTTTTACCCTTTTTTTATTTGTTTGTCTTTAACCCTAAAAATTAATACTGACAAGGTTTCGGTACTGATTATTTTAATTCTTATGTATTTATTTTTCATTTTAATTTAGGGCTGGCTTATATTTTGGCCAAATCAGCATTGCCATACAGCGTGGCAATGCTGCCAGCCTTCTGGGCACGCTACCACGGGGCAACGAGCTGCCAGGCCTGTTTTATTTGTAAATATGTAGTACTTTTAGTTAACCCTTTATTTTTTACATATTCTAAACTTGTTATTCTAATGTTGTATTTTTTGTTCCAGGTAATAAAAGTCAAATAATTCTTCCATTCATCTTATTCGGTACTCTTCCTGATATACTACGGGGTAAGTGAAGTCATTATCATCATCATCATCATTACAGCTGCAAGAAGCTACGATTTGGGGAGCGAAGTTTTGCGAAGTGAAGTAAAAGGAAATATCTTGTGGGATAATAACTAATTTACCTAAAAGATTTAAAATTCTATACGAAAAAATAATGGGACGAGTTACAGAATGAAAATATTGAATTTTTTTTATGCAATTTGTCCCAAATGGGCCGTAGGTATGTGGGACGAGTTGTGGAATTACTCACCAAAATGAATTCTGGCCAATACGAGTATAAACAAAGCAAGGGCACAGAGAGTTGAGGAGTAAAAGTATCAAACCATAGTTCTCGAGATTAGCTGCTACAAATCTTCCTGCATCTTGTATAACATTTATAATTTATACATTACGAGACTTATTTTCAGACTGCGTGAACATATAAGAATCTGTTGCAAAGTCGGTGTCTGTATGTAGACAATTATTGGTTACTAGCTATTGCCCACGGCTTTGCTCGCGTTAAGAAGTAGAATTGATCAAAATCCTTTCTTAGCGGATGCCTACGTCATAACATCTGCCTGCATGCCAAATTTCAGCCCGATCCGTCCAGTGGTTTAGGCTGGGCGTTGATAGATCACTATGTCAGTCAGTCAGTCACCTTTGAGTTATATATATTTAGGTTTTTGGATTTTTTACCTATTTTGTTAAGCATCTTGCATAACTTTGTATAAGACACAACTAAGTTGAAAAAGTGGCTAAGTGGAAGTAAAACTTGCCCATGAAGGGTTCCGTAGTGTCAAATACCACTATAATTTTTTGCCAGCAAATATTTGAGATTTTTAAAAATATGCCATATCTTAATAATAATAAACATTAAATGTTTCCGATGGAACACACAAGCAAAACTAAACTTATTAACAATCAATGATACCTCTCCTACCTGTCTAGCCAGCGTGGAGATTAAAGGCCAAATCCTCTGACTGCTCTGGCTAAATGGCTCTGGTAGTACAGAGAGAGTCGTGCTCCTGCAGTGGAGACTAAAAGATCTGATGATTATGATAAGTATAATGTATTATCTATATACATTCATCAACATCTTAAGTTGGAGAGGTATCTCTGATGTTTATAGGTAAGCTTTGTCTAGTTATTGTTTCTTAAGTCGCCTTCTACGACATCCACGGAAAGACTAGTGATCATATCTGTGGGTCTTATTCTACTCTGCTGGGAACCACACGGCGGTTACACATTCATATAAGTATGAATAAAGATTAAAATACATTAATAAAACAGACAAAAACGTGATAAACAACTAGTTTGCCATATTACTCTAATAACTCCAGTAATATTTAGCGAAACATCATTCATTCCCACCAAAACAACAGCTGACTCGTTCTTCATCACAGATGCGTAATATTGGCTGTCTCACTCGCACGTATGGGCGAGAAAGAGATGGGTATGCTTTTAAATTTTATTGGGGTAGGGTTGGCTACCAGTGGGAGATATATAAGGCTATATTATGAGATAGGCGGAAAAAAAGATAGAGTATTTCGTTTAATTTATTCGGTTATTATTCGGTATTATTTTTTTAATAAAATAAGCAAATTTAAAAAAGTAACCGTTTATGGCCCTGGTTTTTGCATAAAATGTCCTTGAAACCTAGAAAGCATCTTAAGATGGGTCTAGATCATAAATAACTAAATCGATGTTCGCTGTATCGAAAACGCTCCATCGACAGGTTACTGTAGCGAAATTACCTCATATCGATGGTCGCTGCATCGACAGGTCAGTATATCGAATGCCATACGGATTTCAAGAGGGAGAGTGATTTTTAAGTTTTTTTTGCTGGGATTTTATGTGAGAAGCCCCTAAAATGACTAAAACGTAAGGTGCTTCATACTTTATTGTTCTGCAAGTATACAACTTGTGAAAGACTTTTCTTACAATTCTGTTTTCCATTTTTTCATCAGTATCCGAGATGTCAATTTAGCTCAGAGATTTAAAATCACACTGGAACTGGATCTATTGATTTATTATAAAAAAGCTTAACATAGCATAGCTTGTCTACCTGCAACCAGGAACACTGAAAAGTGTTCGAAACGTTAGGTGTCTATATTGTAATAAACGCGATAAAAACTGTATTGAATTAATTTTATTTAAATGTGTAACAATCGGCGAAAACATTAAAGCATAGCTTCCCACTGGACGCAACACTAACTAGAGCAAGACAAAAACCACGTGCGCGCGCGTCTAATTATAGATCAAACAACAACTTGACCACTACACTCGCCACTGCAAAATGATCCTTATTTCATTCAAGTAGAGTTCATGTAGAGTGCATATCTAAAGTGGTCTTCCGAGACCATTAAATACCAATATATGAAGTGAACTGTACATACTAAAATGAACTTTATTTCGTTGTGGTAGGGCACAAATGGATTGCATAACTCGAGTGGTGTTTTGAGATCAATGATCTATCAAATTTATAGCAGGTTTATGAGGCTGCGCGATCGACGGATATCTAGTTAGGGCTGGCAAGTTGAAGTTTCTTATACTTTTTTTTTTCTAAGTATGATTATTGCATCCTTTTTTTTTCATTTTAACAAACATTTCAAGGTCTTTTATATTTTAACATGTAACAAACGTGTCATCATCATCATCATTTTTGTAGGTGACACGGTCATCGACCATGCACACCCTGGTGTCAGAGTCCTTCGGAACCGTCTCTCGGCCTCTGATGGCCTTTAACGACTACCAGATGGCAGCCGGGACCAAAAAAGAAAAAAAAAGGAAAACGTGGCAAAAAGTACGAATTCATCATCTTCATGTTATTATAATTAAGCTTCATTTAAAACATTGTTTTTCTTCTTGCCATGTATTTCACCTATTGATAAATTATGTACCTAGTACCTAGTATGTACCTAGTACTATGTACCTAGTAGTAGTAGTTATATTGATACTCTAAGGAAGCACATCATTTCCCAATATTTTTTTCGTTAATACCTTTTATTCTTGAAGGTCTTATTCTATTATTCAAATATTGTCTTATATATGTCGTGGCCATATCGTAGAATCGATCACTTTATGAAGTGATTGTCAATTTCATGAAATGGTCGCATTTCATGAAATGTTTTACTGTCTATTGGCCATATCATGATGTAGATTGGGCAGATCAATGACAACATATCGTTTAACGATATGTGCAGCCAAACGCGTGGCTTTCTCATGAAATGGTCAAGATTGTTTGATCATATCGTAAAATAGTTTCTTTAATTACCGGTAGAGGCGCTACAAACGCTTTGTTTGTTTTGTTTACGTGGAAAGATGGCGGCCGTCGGCGAAAACCGCAGTGAAAAAGAGAACATTATGTTGTGTAATGATGAAGAAATTGAAAATATAAGAATTTACGGTGAAAAAAATACAAAATGTTCTTAACATATTCTGAATTTTTGTTAATTATATTTCCTGGACACCCTATTTTACGAACCGGCCAAACGTGAATGACAATATCGTTAAACGTGGACGATTCAATGATCTGATCAAATTAAGTTGGCCACATCATAAAATGCCACCATTTCATGAAAATGTCAATCGTTTCATGAAAAGATCAATTCTACGATATGGCCACGACATATATATTATAGGGATTCTGATTCCATCATTCAAATATTGTCAGGTTGTTCAGTATCACTTACTGCTCCGTGAGTATCACCCTGTATATACTTAATATACAGTTAAATGTTATGTTTAGTCTGTCTAAAGAAAAAAGTCTTTGGGATAAGCTAATCTGAAGTATCTATACATAATATACACGTACCTATATCTATTATATACAAATGTCTATATACAGTATTTTACAATAGCATAAGTGCGAGCGGGACACCCACCTGTAGTATTTTTTATCTTTTTCTCCGCCAAAAGTAACTATGAGTACTCAATCCTTATACATATGTATAAGAACTTTGTTTGAAGCAGCTATAAATAATAATAAATATATACGGACAAATCACACAGATTGAGTTAGCCCCAAAGTAAGTTCGAGACTTGTGTTATGGGATACTAACTCAACGATACTATATTTTATAATAGATACATATATAGATAAACATCCAAGACCCAGGTCAATCTGAAAAAGATTATTTTCCATCTTGACCTGACCGGGGATCGAACCCGGGACCTCCGTGTCACAGGCAGGCGTGTTGACCGCTGCGCCACGGAGCTCGTCTATGTTTATAGTAAGCGTCTCCTCTTTGGATCTGACTCAGTTTGGTTGACAGCCCTATCCTAGCCCATAATAGTCGCCGTCAGATCTCCGTCCGTCACGCACGTCCGGTCTATTTTCGGTGACATGCTTTAAAACATTTTTGATTAATTCAACTCTAAAGTATGGCGAAAAAATGAAGAATCTTGTCCGTGGTAAATGCTGCTAGCAAAGACAATAGAACACTACCAACCTTATAGAAAAATATTCGACTAAATTAAGGTGGCGAAAAGTAGGCGAATGTATGGCGCTGCAGAGTTGCTTGCCACTCGATACTAGATGGCGGTAGTCTGCATTAGCCTAAACTTACTAAAGCTAGGGTGTAATTTTAAAATATTATGCCCAAACTATTGTTCTAGTTTTTAATGTTGACATGACTAAATAACTAGCCGAGTGCGAAAGAGATATGTGAGTTATGTGAGTTATTGCTTGAAATCTTAAGAGTTGCCTGGACGCACATGTCTCCATACAAACGGAAAAAGGGAATTGTGGCAATATTTGATAATTTTGGAGTAAAATTAAGCATTTAACCAATTAATCTCATTATAATCTACGTACGTTCCTATACAGCTTGGTTAAAATACCAATGGTTTGAGAATTACAAGCCTTTTCAAATTTGTATGGAAATCTTGAGAGGCGTTTAATTCTCAAACTATTGATAATTTAACCAAACTGTTTAGGAACGTACGTAGATTATAATGAGATTAATTGGTTAAATGCTTAATTTTCCTCCAAAATTATCAAATATTGCCACTATTCCCTTTTTCCGTTTGTATGGAGACATGCGCCTCCAGGCGACTCTTAAGAGCATATCCTACTCGTAGCAGTATTATTTCAGTATATTTTCCATACAAATGTATTTCTCTATTTTCTCGCTGAAAACTGCTTCTAGAGGCATATGTATGGAAAACATACTGCTAGGATACGCTCTTAACGACTGTCGCTGATGGTACCAGGCGAGCAATGCGTGTAATAAATTCTAATCCAAATAAAATTAATTTTTAATTTTTGGTGTTGTACGGTATACAGCTAACAAACAGAAATCAAAGATTTGATTGCTTTTATGGGAGCTTCTGGTGACATATCTATACGAGTCCATATGACAGTCTACTTCATCTTTTTAACACATATTGTTCATGAGCACGCATGAGCGAACTACACTACACCAATTTCATATTATAAAGTCCACTAAAATCAATTTGCAAATCATCCAAGGCTAACTCTATACAAACCCCATGACTTTTAAGACTATCGTCTCATATTGGAAAGGGGTGATATCATCGTCATCATCATCAGGTCTTTTTTAGTCTCCACTGCAGGAGCACGACCCTCTTTGAACTACTAGAGCCATAATTAGCCAGAGCAGTCAGGGGATTTGGCCTACACTCTCCACGCTGGCTAGACGGGTTAAAAAAAAAAGGGATGATATCATCTCCCAGTATGTATGCATGGTACTAAAATGTCACGCATATTAGTTACCCCGCCACCTGCTCCAGACATGTCTGTAATGGCGCGTTGGGCACAGACAAACATATAATATATACGTTGTATTAGGATGCCGATGCAGGGTGTGCATGGTCGACTGACCGTGTCACCTACACTAAATGATGATGATCAGGATTCCGTGTGGTTCCCGGCAGAGGAGACTAGGACCACTCCAAGTCTTCCCGTGGATGTCGTAGAAGGCGACTTAGGAAACACAAGCTAAACAAAGCTTATAAACATCAAAGAGAGCTCTTTAACTCGTCTGGCCAGGCGTGGAGGCCAAATCCTCTGACTGCTCTGGCTTATATGTGGCTCTGGTAGTGCAGCGAGGGTCGTGCTCCTGCAGTGGAGACTAACAAAGACCTGATGGTGATGATGTTAATAGGAATGAGCTCGAAGTATTTTATACCGCTTGTCACCAATCCAAGAAGAGGGCACGCCTGGGAGTGCTTGACATGAGTAAGCGCTTATGCTTACTGGGCATAGAAATACCAAGACGTGGCCACAGCAATCTGTACTAATATTATCTCTGTCTGTTTGTCTCGCTTTCACTCCAAAACCACTGAATAGTCAAGAGCCTGCGAAAGGAAATGGGCTATTTTTTTTCACGCGGACGAAGTCCCGGGCACAGCTAGTCTTTTATCTTTATTCATCATATATAAAAGGCAAGCCTGACTCAATTATAAATCAACGCACAGCAGAACCTACTGTACGTAGCAACATGAAATTTTGGTACAGGGGTTCTTTTCAAGATTTAAGTGAGCACTAAGAAAAGATTTTTAGAAATTCAACCCCTAAGGGGATGAAATAGGGGGCTACAGTTTTACGCGCATGAAGTCGCGGGAAGCTTGCGAGTTTTAATAATCTGTAACAGGGCCATGGAGTCCGCAAGCTCCGTCCATGACATTGTTGACACATAGGAGACACATAGGTACTCAGTTCCTAAGGAAGCTACACAACTTCATTTGATAGTACTAAGCTAACAGAATAGCAGAAGAGTTGGAGATCCTTAATCGGTACTTAAATATTTTTGTCACCAATCCATTTGCAGACCACGTTAAGGTTGCTTAACTAGCGTAAGCACAAATAATAAATAGGGTCCTCCAATTCAAGGGCTGGCCACTTACACTAACATACATAGTAAGAAGTTTAAAGTAGAAATACTTTTCATTAGTATGATGTTGTACTAAGCAGGCAGAATTGCGAAGGAGTTTAATATTTTACCCACTCACATATTATAAAACATCTATAACAATCTTCGAGCAACACGGCCTCCGTACCATAACAATGCCAGAAATTGACAATTAAAAAGTGTCATTACGTCAATCATATTTATAATAACAATTATTTATTGTCTCTGGCTGTAGGTAATATTGTACGTATTTTCATTACGACATCGTTTTTCAATTAGATCGACTTTCAAATTACGAATACCTGCGTTTGAAAGGGAATATTGGTCAAATTTTTGAAAATAGAACGACGTCGCTGAGCAAGGTCTACCACTGCCTCGACGTGACTTTGATTTGCCGCCATCTTCTTCTTCTTATTTAAGAGCTTTATAGCTCTTGTCGATGGAGTATGCGCCAAACTTCTCTATCTTCTGCTTTAGACTTTAGTTCTTGATACGACATGACACCAGCCTTCTTCTTTAGTTGGTCAACAAAACTTTTCCTCGGTCTCCCTGGACCTTTCTTTCCTTTTACCTTACCCTCCAGTATGTTTTTAAAGAAGGCATCATGTCGTATCAAGTGACCAATCATCCTACCTCTCCTATTCTCTATTTCGTTTATCAGTCTTCTTTTCTCTCCTACAATTTCTAGCACCTCTTCATTACTTTTTCGTTCTGTCCAACTGATTTTTTCCATCCTCCTCCAGCACCACATTTCAAAGGCAGCAAGCCTTTCACTGTCCTTCTGTGTGAGCGTCCACGTTTCACATCCGTATAAAGCTATGCTCCAGATATAGGTTTTTATTAGACGTTTTCTGAATTTTCTGGATATTTTTGATGTAAATAGTTGCTTTTTATTATTGTAAGCCTTTTTTGCTATTGCAATTCTAGTTTTAATCTCAGTTGAATTTCTGGAGTCTGCTGTAAGTGTACTTCCTAAATATTTAAACTTATCTACCTGCTCAATAGGTGTTCCATTAAGGTATACGGGATCTCTGATTTCTAATGTTTTGTATGTCATCATAGTTTTTGTTTTAGATTTATTGATTTTTAGACCAAATTCTTGAAATGTTTTGTCCATAAGTTGCAGTAATTGTTCTATATCTTGCTTTGTATTACCCAGAGCTGCAATATCGTCTGCAAAACGAATAAAAAATATTTTTTCTCCGTTGACTTTAATTCCTCCTATATCGGACTCCTGTATTTTCCTTATTACTTTTTCTATGTATATATTAAATATTAATGGTGATAGTGGGCATCCTTGTCTTACGCCTTGTTTAATTATTGCATGCTGTGTTTCGTCTCCTACCTCTATCACGGTTTCTTGTTCTTTGTAGAGTTCGTAAATAATTCTCCTATCTTTAAAATCTAATCCAGCTTCCTTTAGTACATCCATCATGATCTTCCAATCCACCTTATCAAAAGCTTTTTCTAAATCTATATATCCTATGTGTGTATTAATACCTAAGTCTAAGCGTCTATCAATAATTAGTTTCAGTGCCAAAATTGCTTCTCTAGTTCCTCTATTTTGTCTGAACCCGTACTGATCCTGACCAATGTATTTTTCTGATAGCGGTCTGATACGATTTTGCATTATTTTTATTAGTATTTTTGATGCGTGGGATATAAGACTCAGAGTCCTGTACTCCTCCAGAGAGACGAAAAAAAAAAAACTAGGTTTTCCGCCAATGCGAAATAGGCGATTTATTTGTAACTAAAAGTGAATACTAGTGAATCGAAAAAGTGATGAGGAAGCAGGTATGTACACTACACAAAATTCTCTACGGGGTAAAATTCTCTAGCGAACATATTAACATTTGTGGCTAGATAAGTCAAGAATGAAGTACATATGAGAAAGTTTTTAGAACAGTTTCTGAAACATTATAGACGCTTTATAGTGTGTTTGTATATAAAGTATTGTATGCAACTGTTTGTAATTAGTCCTTAAAATACTTATGTGATCCTATTATAAAACTCGCCTGCGGCTCGTTTTATGACCCACATTCCTATTTTAAGGACCCTCATTACTTAACAGTTACATACTAGTACATTATTATGATACAAGTACGGTAAGCTGGATATTATAATCGAGGTGTTTATACGCACGAGGCAAAGCCGAGTGCTTATAATAAACCAACGACCATAATAGACAGCTTACCGTATGAGTATCATACGACGTTTTTCAATACATTTGCGATTACCTTAAACTAAAAACAAGATTAAGTTCAGCAAATAAGGAATTTATAAAAGTTAGGAACTAAAGCAGTTTGTAAAATACATTTATAATAATCAGGTACATTTACTCAGGTTTATTTACTGCAAACAGTACATTGATAACCTTCTTCTTTTCGAATTCGGTTAAAAAACCATATCTCACAAATCAGAAAAAAGTTTTCATGCTGAACTTGAAACTTTTTGCTCGGATTCTATGAAAATGTTTAAATTTTGCATCTGTGGCATTGAGCTATTGAGCGATTGTGATTGGTGTAAAGTAAAAAGCACTAGTGCTGTAAAATACATCATTACGATACAGATTTCGATGTCATGAGAACCGTATTATTAGCAAATGTATTGAAAAGTACTATTAAGAGAGTTTTCCGTCATTAATGCATAGCAGTGTCAGTGTCACGCACATTATTTAGCCCGCCACCTGCTCCAGACTAATGATCGCCCTAACGACGCGTTGGACACAGACAAACATACATACAACGTTATTATTAATTGCCTCATAAGGCGATATATATGTATTTAGTCTATTATTGTGTGTAGAGTCTATAGGCAGACTAGTATATTGTATTATACTGTTATGCAAGTAATCATCATCATTTTTTTGGTCTCCACTGCAGGGGCACGACCCTCTCTGTACTACCAGAGCCATATATTAGTCCGAGCAGTCAGAGGATTTGGCCTACACTCTCCACGCTGACCAGACGGGTAGGAGACGTCTCTTTGATGTAAAGCTTTGTTGAGCTTGTGTTTTTTAAGTCGCCGTCTACGACATCCACGGGAAGACTTAGTATAATCCTACCTAACTAATATTATAAATCGAAAGTGAGTTTGTTTGTTACGCCACAGAATACATAAAAGTATGGTTACGCTTAGGTTAGGGTGCTGAGAAGGACAAATGCTGTATTACGCGGGCGGACCCGCGGTACACAAACGGAAACTGTAAGATACAATTCAAGCTGTCAAGATGAACAACCTTTTAACAAGATCAACACTCGATTCATCTATTAAATAGATTAATATTTCTCAATATAGCATTCCAAAAATATTTCTCCAGTAAATGTTAAGTAATTATAGAAATTAATTTACTAGAGCGACCGAATTCCAGGATTTAATACCGCGAATATTTGCAAATGATGATAGTTTATCTAAATCAAGAAAAGTAGGTACAGTTCGTTGACTTCAACCGATTTTAACTGACTTAAAAAAAGGATGATATCAATTCGACCTTTATACAAACAACCAAATATAGCCAAATAAATATATACCTATACATTATATTGATATATATATATATATATATATATATATATCTATTAACGGGTCACTCACGTGCTATTTGTCGGGATTGCCGACTATAGTTTCGGACTCGTCAGGAGCCCATTTTCAAGGCGAGTGCGGGACGCGCGGACTGACGAGTCCGAAACTATAGTCGGCAATCCCGATAAATAGCACGTGAGTGACCCGTATATATATATATATATATATATATATATATATAATGAACTTTTTGCGGTAAATGTTGATCCAGTGAGAAGTTAGAACAATTGTTGATCCACCTATTTTACGTGTTTACTCAGATCCGCGTCGCGCAAACTGATATACTCTGATCCGTTCTAGATGCGCGTGTGACGTCGGTGGATCTGCACTTGCAGGTTTTCAACATACTCGTCGGTGATTTCACCAGTATATGTTGATCCATCAACGGTTAAAAAAATCATACTGGATATGACTTTTTAGATCCAGAGTATATTCAAATTATATGCGACATTTACTTAGACAATGTGGATCCGGAGCCAAAATTAACCAATAGGTACTCGAGCACAAAACGGCAACGTCGCGTTCTGCGTGCGACAGTTCACTTGTTCACATTCGCATCGCATCTAAAAATCTACTATAGTACATCGGAAATAAATAACTTTTAGTATTTTTGGAATTACTTTTCATTATTATGTATTTGATAATTTAAGAGAACTAAACATTACCAGCAGGTCTCTTAATTTGAATTGATGAAAAGTTATATTAAAAATACTACAAGTAATGTACTACCGAAGTACTCTCGTAGACTTCTTTCAATTTGATCAAATGACGGAGATGAAGAATTTAAGAGTCTACCTAGTTTCGCTGATGTAAGCCTCATAACAGAGTAACAGTCTAAAAGTATGGTCAAAAGAAAATTGAAAGAAGTATTCTCAACATCAAACTGAGTAACTGAGTCAAGGTCATCTGATCTGATAGGAAAATAAAGAGAGGGGCACAGTAGAGTAGATGGGGATATGAGATAACGGAGGCGGCGTGTAAAGAAAGAGATAGGCAACTGTGAAGACATCATTAGAGCCTTTGCGCAAGAGGCAAGCTGACAAGTAAAACTGTCAGCAAGAGACGCTGCAGTAAGTAAGTAATAGAAATGAGTACTTCTTCTTCTTCTTCTTTTCGTGTCGATGGTACGATTGACTATATTTTTTCAGCCCAATAATGGGCCACTGCAATGCCTTTCTCAGAAGCTGCATGGAGATCAGCCAAGGTGCAGGTGTTCGGGCATTTGGGACATGAAAGTAGGTGCGCCATAGTTTGAGGCGAGTGACCACACTCGCACCAGTTTTGCGACTTGTCAATCATTCCCCACTTAGCCAGATTGTCTTTGGATCGACCCATCTGTGTTCGTAATCGATTGAGTGATTTCCAGATGGGCCAGGGCAAATCATGGCCAGGGAGAAGATGCTCTTGTGGGGTGATAAAATTAGCCGCAGTGTGGTCTCTCCCCCATAGCTTTATCCGCTCCGTATGAATATTGCCATCCAAAGCAACTACGCTTGCGAGGAAACTATGGCGGCTTTTTAGTCTTTGTGGGGCTGGAGACCAGCCAAACAAAGGGTGTCGTGGATTGGATCTCGCTCCTGGATCTTGCGTTCGGCGGCGCTAGCCACATCTCTGCGGACTTTTGGAGGAGCTATGCCAGCAAGTGGGTATAGCATGTTTAGCGCAGTTGGCTTTAGGCATCCTGTTATTATTCGGCAGGTTTCGTTGAGTGCTATATCCACTTGCCTTGCGTGTGATGACCTACCCCATATAGGGCACGCATACTCTCCTGCCGAAAATGAAAGAGCAATCCCCGTAGTGCGTAGAACTCCTGGAGCAGCACCCCACTTTGAGGTAGTGAGGCGGCGGAGTAAATTGTTTCTGGCACAAACTTACTGTCGGGTGTTGTGACAGTGCTACTTGTAGCTCAGAGTCCTGTCAAGTGTCACACCTAGATATTTAGGGTGACTGTTATGTTTTATCGGAACCCCTCTCCACTCAATATTTAGAGTACGGGATGAAAAATGGTTTCTCAGGTGAAAAAAACATGACTCCGTTTTGGATGGGTTGGGCTTTAGAAAGTTAACCTCGTAGTACTTATCTAGCTCTTGGAGAGCAAGTGTGAGGTTTTGTTCTGACTCCTCAAACGATTTGGTTTGAGCTACAAGTGCCAAATCATCGGCGTAAAGGAAGCTTGCAGCGGACTGGGAGATGGGCAGGTCGTTAGTGTACATGTTAAATAACATAGGAGCCAGAACACTGCCCTGTGGTAAGCCGTTCCGTTGCAATCGCCATCAGCTTTGGTCGGATGAGATGTGGACCTGGAATCTACGATTATGAGTACTTATATTTATTACAAACTAGACGATGGGGAACACCAGACGTTCACCATACAAACAAAAAGCTTTGATGTCTAACAATCAAATAATTTAAGATATTTTTAACAAAAAAACAAAAACCGACTTCAACCCTATAATTTTTTTTAATAGGCATAAGAAAAAAATAGAAATAAGTGTAATCCGAACGGCATACCTGTAAAAATTTTTTTGGTTTTTGTTTATTTTTTCAAAAAGCGCTCGCCACTGTTCAATAAAAATGCAATGGGACCATCTATAAAGAATAACCATCAAACAAAAACGAATTTCTTAAATCGGTCCAGGCATTCGTCAAAAAAAATTAAAGTAAGTACCAGTACATTGATGGATATTTGAAGTTTATTTTTTACTGAGCATTAAATAAAAGCTTGCTTTAAATTTTTTTTTTACGTTTATGTAATTTTATTTTCTACATTTTAGTCATTTGTATAGGCACTGTATTGCTCTGGTCAAAACAAATTCAATAAGCCCAAACACGATAGGGTTATGTTGTGTAGTTCAGGAGATGTTATGGCCACCTTCAAGAAGCATCATCAGACCCTCGACACTAATAAAAATTAATGCTCTTGTCAAGACAAATCCAACGAGCCCAAACTCGTCTAACGAGCCTAAAGACGATGGATTAAATGTTGTGTAGTTTGGGATAGTTTAAGATACAAAACGGCAACGTCGCGGCTGCTTTCAACCAATCAGATCGCTTCCTGTGCTCTGATTGGTTCATTTAAATCGGATCAACATTATCCGTAACTATCGCAAGGTGGATTTGTATATCGGATCAACTTCAGCGAACGCTAGGTAAGAAGTCCGATAGTGCAGATGTTGATCCGGTCGGAGCCACATTTGTTACCAGAGATGCATATTGGATCAACAAAAGGCGCCGGATCAACATGCGTTTTCGGATCAACAAAGTGCTCGCGTGAAGTCGCATCTGATCAACATTTACCGTAAAGGGATATCTATATATATATATATATATATATATATATGTATATGTTACGGTAAGAGTGATTAATTGAAAATTATTAATAATTGTCTATCATTATCAATAATTACCGATATTCGAGGTAAAGGTAAGAAATGAATCACATTAGTCGGTGATTATTAATAATGTTACCTTAATACCGATAAATTTAATATTTTTTTAAAACAAACGCTGGTACTGGCTAATATATGGCTCTAGTAGTACAGAGAGAGTAGTACTCTAGCAGTGAAGACTTAAAAAGACCTGAAGCTCAATTTTTAAACCGGTAGAATCGATCCGCCACTCGTTGTGTGTGACGACAATCATTTCGTATTCACTCGTTCTTAGCTCGGGGGATGGTTCCGAATGGAACCCAATGGTACCGATGGGACCTAATGGGATCTAATAGGACCCATAGAACTCAATAGAATACATGGAATCCAAAGGGACCCAAGGAACCCAATGGGGCCCATAAAACCCAATGGTACCCATGGAACCCATGAAACTCAATGGGACCCATGAAACCTAGGGAACCCAATGGAACCCATGGAACCCAATTGGATCTTTGGAAGCTTATGGGACCCTAAGGGACCGATAGGACCTTAAGGTAAATTGGTACCGTTGGGACCCTATGGTACTGATGGAAACCATTGGCCCCCTACCTAACCCTACCTGCCCTATGAAAGTCATGTCAACACACGAAAGCTTAATAACTAGTGGCGATTGATTCCACCAGTTTAAAAATTGAGCTTCTGATAATGGTTGTGTTTGTCCGCGCATATCTCAAAAATCAAACGCTGGATGACAGTTACACTTTTTTTTATGGGAACAGTGCAAGTTTCAACAAAATCGGTTCAGTAGTTTTTAAAATGAGTGTTAAGTGTTACAAAAAAATGTAGTCTGTTTATTTTTTTTTTAAATTACAACTTGTTGAATAAAAACAAATTATAATCGCTATTTTTTAAAACAAATACAAGTGGGTCCTTGTACTTGTTTTAAATTAAACTGAATACAAACATCGGTTTATTTGTGTGATCTGAGACAAGTACAATTATAAGACTTTGTGTGAAATTATAAATAAATCCCTGCTGTTCTAAAAACTTGTGTCTTATTAAATTTTATCACTTTTGCCAATGTGTGTAAGATACAACAAACACGTTTCACTTACAAGTAACCCTGTATTACAGAATAGCCGTCTTTGGTCATTCAAGTCAACTTCAAGCTGCAGCACTTGAAAGCGTCTTAAGCTCTCACACAATAGCTTTAAAGCTCGTTCTTCTACTCTAAAGCCCCGGTACACGCGTCGAGTGAACGGCAAAGTAACCGGTAGAGTGGACGGTAGATTGAAATGAAATAATATTATATTAAATGAAAAACATTTATTATATATTATATACTATATATTATATACTATATATTGATTATATATAGTATAGATTATAGTACAATAGATTGTCCTTGTTTTTTATCCCCCGACACGAAAATCCCTACTCGATTTTGATAAAACACTGCTTTAAAAAAAACCGGCCAAGTGCGTGTCGGGCCACGCGCAGTATAGGGTTCCGTAGTTGCGAAAGACAACTTTGAGTTCACACTGTTTACATTCGCACCTCACAGTTTAATGACCAAAAACATCTAACAATAAAGATTGTATGAAATTTTCCAGTACATTTTATAAGTTAGTTGCCTATAACTTTTTAGTTTGCACTTAGTACCCAGCTCTGATAGTTTTCCTTTCAACTTCAGTATATATACTACTGCTGTAATTTTTTTCACGTATCCATATATAACCGTTTAGCAGATAGAGGGGGGGGGGGACAAGTACTTCTAACAAAAATTTGCACTTTAAAACCAAATATTTCGGAAACGGATCCCTAAATCGAAAAATGGTGTTCTCAACCTCACAATATTTTTCAAAGACCTTTTTAACAATACCCCACACGATGGTTAAGAAGAGAAAAAAAAATTACTCCCCCACTTTACTTGTATGGGAGCTACCCAAAAAAAAAATTATTTTTAAGATTTTTTTCTACGACTTTTGTGCCATGATTAATATGCATACTCATACCAAATTACAGCTTTCTAGTACTTATAGTCTCTGAGTAAAACCGCGGACGGACAGACAGACAGACAGACAGACAGACATGGCGAAACTATAAGGGTTCCTAGTTTACTACGGAACCCTAAAAACAGCATTCAAATTGGTTCTACACGTTGCACTTAGCTCACACCTAAACTCTGTACCGTGAAGACGCCGTTCACGTCACATAACACGAATGCTTTTAAATGTCTGTTCCTTGGAGTAGGGTACAGCGGCGATACTCACTGTACATTAGAGTTCGGGTACCGGTGACCTTGAGCCGTGTAAGTGCTAGGGTTGACAATGCGTAGGTAGTCACTCACTTCTCACTTCCTGCCTACGGTGCGAGAGACGCAAACACAAGTCACAACACAGACAGCCCTCGGGCAAGGCAGTTTCGTTGCGGGCCGTTCACGCCCCGCGCGCCTCTCGTTGCCCCCGCACACGTCCAGACACCCACACATAGCCGCAAGCGGTTACGTGCACACATTTCTTTTATATTCTTTGGTACCGTGAAGACGCCGTCCACGTCACGTGGCACGATTGCTTGTAAATGTCCGTTTCTTGGAGTAGGGCACGTCTACCTCAGTTTATATATAAATCTTTGCATTCAGTGCTCTGTGAAGCCATCTTTGGTCACTCAAGTCAACAGCAAACTGCAGCCTTTTGTAAAGCTAGCTTTTAGACAAAGAGCTCGCAGCCTGAAGAGTGGATCGAACGATCCACTCTGGTAGAGTGCTGCTACAATACAGGCGTTTAGAAGCGCTTATTTTTAGAGTACCGTTTGGTTCCGTACTTGAAAACTCATATGCAGAAATAAAAAAAAATCATAAATTACCCTAAATCTTCAAATAAAAAAATATAAGTATAAGATATTCTTATATTTGTATGCCATCATAGGCTGAATGTTGGAAAACTAAATTTACAAAATTAATACCATTTGTACCCATTCAATGCAAATAAATACATTCTGTCTTTCTTTCTTCTTTCTTTCTATAACTCCTTCCTTCCTTTTGAGGAGCCCGAGATACCTAATGGGCGTGAGCATTATTAGCGCTTCCGCATGTTAAGAAAGCCCGAGTGCAGACTCTTTTTGGATGGGTGACCGCAAGTGGCATAAAAATATCTCGAGTTTCTGTGTGCTCCAGAAGGCACGTTAACCCGTTAGTCCCGGCTGTCTGACTGTAATAAATTAATATCTCTGTTTATAAGTTATAATCTTAGCGGCTATTCTGCCTCACCTAAGATAATAATTATTTGGCATCAAAAAAGACTTAACAGATAAACGTACAGGAAAACAAAGAAGAAATAGTTTAGGAGATTTTTTTTATTGCAAAAGGAACTGAGCCGTAAGTAAACTTACTTGTTCGCGACTGATGCATCCAGAAAAAGGGTAATGTTTTTCGCGCGTTTCTTGTAAATATGAATGTATGTATGTCTGTTCTATTATTTCCTCCTGTAACCTAAACGAATTGATTGACTTTGAAGTGAGGTGTCATTACATTCGTATTCGTCACAGGAGTGTCATAGAATAAGTAAAGTTCAAAAACGGCAGTCTGGTTTTTTAAATATTGCAACTAGTTAACGATATTAAAATAAATGATATCCTGAAAATGCCATAAGTGACCAACGTGATCAGTCACCGACAGGAACAGCTGACGCCCAAATTAATTACGATATGGTGGATATTGATGGATTTTGAATACCTAGACATAAAAACGCTTATAATCGTACCTAGGTAGCCGCTAGACTCCCATCCCATGTTATATAAACGATTTACAAAAAAAATATCGAGAGAAATGATCAAATGCACCCACAGACTGGGAAAAAAGTAAGTAGCTTTACTCGTATTCCTTTTGATCGTATAGCCTAGGTTATGCTATCTGTAGCGTTGAGGAGCAATGGGATATTTAAGCACTCACTAAAATCGCCTACCACGTCCAAATGAACCTTTTAACCAATGCTTTTCAAAGTGGGACGCGTGATTCAGCGGGATTAAGGGTATATATGAATTTTTGGGCGTCCTGTATTGCCCCCATTTTAAATAAATAATTTTAAAGATCATCATTTAAAATTTTATTCTACGAGAAACTAGACAACACTCGAAACTATTTTATTTATGAAATACTGTTTACAGTTTAATGCTGATGTCTGATGCTTAACTTTGCGTTTTCGCCAAAAGTGGCCGTTTATATTTATTTATTTTTTACAAATCCTTACAATCTCTTGCTAACATGACAGTAAAGAAGTAACTTCAGCACTTTTATTCCAAACAGGGAGAACGTAAAATATTGAGAACAACTGCTTTAAAGTCTCACTTAATTTTGATATAGCTGGCAGCTCTCCAAGGCAACATAGCGAACTTAATAATGACGTTTTGCTTAAAGGCACAGGGCTACTAAATCAAACACGGTATTAAGGACACCGGCTCCTGGACTAAATGCTTGGCGGGAGGCCAAAGTAGCCACGAGGTCCACTATTACTATTAGGCCATTATTTATAAGGGCCTTACGACAACACTTTAAGCATAATAAAGTCCGCTGAAGTAGCAAAAGCTCACTTGGACCTATACACAGTCCATAAAAAAAAAAAAAACCGGCCAAGTGCGTGTCGGGCCACGCGCAGTGTAGGGTTCCGTAGTTGCGAATGACAACTTTGAGTTCACACTGTTTACACTCGCACCTCACAGTTTAACGACCAAAAATATCTAACAATGAAAATAGTATGAAATTTTACATTTTCGAGTACATTTTATAAGTTGGTTGCCTATAACTTTTTAGTTTGTTCTTAGTACTCAGCTCTGATAGTTTTCCTTTCAACTTCAGTATGTATACTACTGCTGTAATTTTTTTCACGTAAAAAATTACTCTCCCACTTTACTTGTAGGTATGGGAGCTAACCTAAAAAAAAAATTTTTTCCAAGATTTTTTTCTACCACTTTTTTGCCATGATTAATATTCATACTCATACCAAATTACAGCTTTCTAGTACTTATAGTCTCTGAGTAAAACCGCGGACGGACAGACAGACAGACAGACATACAGACATGGCGAAACTATAAGAGTTCCTAGTTTACTACGGAACCCTAAAAGAAGCACATTAGTAAAATATTTTTTAACATGTTTTTTTAAAGTCAAAAACTGTTCACTATCTGCATAACTGTTTTGGTATAAAAGTTGTTTCGCATAAAAATATTTCGCATAAAGGTATGTTACGCATAAATTTTCCAAACAAATTTTATGCGTAACATACCTTTATGCGAAATAACTTTTATACCAAAAAAAGTTATGCGTTCGGATAGTGAACCGTCAAAAACACGTGCACACTGAAAAAATATAGCTAGTGTCACTCGAAAAAATGTAACAATACTAAGAAATACCTCAAGCTGCAACTTACGGCAGACGTAAATTTTGAAAAACAGCAGTCAGGATTTTTATTTTTTTAAATAACGCAACTAAAGATATGAGGTATCGTTATATTCTTTTATGGTCATAAAATAACACTAGCGATATTTTTCTCTACTTGAATTATAGTTTGTACAACTACTATTACCTTTGCGAAGGTAGCCATTTGATAAGCAAATTCTTCTATAAAATAATTAATAATTAAACACTAAAATAGCAAACTTATTAAATATTAAACCAAGCATATCGACTCACGTGAGAACTTAAACTAACTTAAGCTATGCGCCGTTTACTGCATACGTGACGCCATCTTGGAATTGTTTTTATAGTTTTAAACTTGCTTGGCGCGAGAATTAGAGGCTGTTAAACTGTGACACTTCAGGAATAATTAAGTAAATGACACATATGGTTTATGACAAACTTAAATAAAATTTACGAGTATTTTAAAAGCTGGTCGCAGAAAAAAGACAACTTTTTAACAAAATGAAATTAATTCACTAAATAAACTGAAAAACAAAAATCATTCATGCCCTGTTTTCCTACCCTTAGGGTTAGGTTCTTTATATAAGTATATTAGATTTATATGGGCCAAACTTAGGTGTATATCCTTTCCAATAAAAAAAAAGTATCGAAATCGGACTATACTACTGTGGAAAAATATGCGATGTCATACATAAATAAATTTAGGCGTCGACAAATTTTTCTTTAGCTTAAAAAAAACGGTGTTTCTCTTATCTCTTCCCGCGCCGGTTGCAAAAGCCGGTTAAAGGATGATAAATGGTCGAATATCTAAGGAATAATGTGTCGGTGCTGCTAGCAACCCGTCACTATTCAAATTCCCTTTTAAAAACCAGCCAAGTGCATTTCGGGCCACGCGTGTAGGGTAGGGTTTCGTAGTAGCCATATGCATGTTTTGTTTCAAAATAGGTAATTTGTAGTTACCTATATGTTTTAATGCTATCCTAAACATATTAAATTAGAATATTTTGTTTATCTATACAGAAACTCACTATGTCTTAAGCTATAAACGGACCGGGGTTCGATCCCCGGGACGGAGGTCCCGGGTTCGATCCCCGGTCAGGTCAAGATGGAAAAAGATCTTTTTCATATTGACCTGGGTCTTGGATGTTTATCTATATAAGTATATATATTATAAAATATAGTATCGTTGCGTTAGTATCCTGCGACACAAGTTCACAACTTACTGTGGGGCTAGCTCAATTTGTGTGATATGTCCCTATATATTTATTTATTTATTTATAAAATCGACTAATAAACTGTTTTTTTTTTGTTTCAGGTACTTCTTCTTCTTTTCGTGTCGATGGCTTAAGGCAACTCTAATTCCACTTTCTGAGGCGGTAAAAAGGTTTCAGGTACTAAAAGGAGACAAATATAAAATAAGTTTGCGGACCCCGGGTTTTTTAGCATTATGAAGATGTAAATAGAAAAAGTATTACATGAAAGAGATAAGAGTTTTTAAAGAACATATTTAAGTTCACCTCTTTCACTCTGGTATGGGAGAAAAAGAACGTGGATGTACCAGCTACTTGTCTTCCCACGCAGGCCGTAGAAGCTTTTCGGGGAATAGCTTCGGGGAAGCTTTTCGGCTAGCAACCCATCACACTATTTTGATTCCGCTTTCCACCTTAATGCCCACGCACACACTAAATCCAGGCAAACCCTCGTGATTTTTGGATGTCATTAAATTGCAATCTTGTAGTTAATTTTTTATTACATAAATACAAAAAAAAGACCTATGGGTTGTATGACCCTGAGCTGAATGACCCGATTTCAGGGCAAACTAGTTTGTCCTAGGCCAAAATATTTTGTGCTAAGTGATGCCAGTTATGTAATCAAAGCTTCCATTTCATATAAGTAGTGATCTTCACCCCTTCATGCTACTTGTTTGTTTTTTGTTTTTCGTACGTGTAAGTGGCCAACACTGGTGTCAGATTTTTCAAGCTGCCTTAAGGCATCTGACATAGCTTTACGACTGCCATCAACGATGACAACCGGAACTAACGGTTTAACGTGCCTTCCGAAGCACGGAGGAGCTCGAGATATTTTTATGCCACTTGCGGTCACTCATCCAAGTAGGGACTGCACCAGGGATTGCTTAACATACGTAAGCGCTCATAGAGCTCACACCCACTGGACCATCGGGCTCCTCATGCTATTCATGCTACTGAAAAGTTTTGAATAATATTCAAATTCAGATCGTCCTAGGCCAAACTAGTTTATCCTAGGCAAAACTAGTTTATCCTAACACGCATAAGACAGACTAGTTTCTCCTAAAATCGGGTTTAGCTGGTAACATATGTATACGTATATAAATTACGAGAAAGTTCACGCCGACTTCAATTTCACTCGTACTCACGAAACAGATATATTTCCCCAATAATTCTCATGTCTTACTTATTTACTCGTGCATAAATAATTAAATTTATTCGGCAAATATTTCATCGACCTCGTGAATATTTAACCAACATATCAAATATTTTATCCTTTGCGATATGAGTTTTGAGAATTCGTACGAATTTTGAAATGAATGATATTTTCCTGTAGACATATAATACTCGTATAGTAGCAATTTTCCTGCGGCGTCGTTCGCGTAAATTATAGCCTTTGTCATTTCCAGCCAGATACATTAGTATAAATACAGGTAGGTAAAAGAATTTTGATCATCGGTCGAGTAGTTTCGTTGCCTATTCAATGCAAATAAAGAGGATTTGGCATCCACTCTCCACGCCGGCCAGACGAGTTGGAGAAGTCTCTTTGTTGTTTAAAAGCTTTGTTTAGGTTGTATTCCCTAAGTTGCCTTTAACTACATCCACGGGAAGACTTGGAGTGGTCTTATTCTATTCTGCAAGGAACCATACGACGGTTATTTGTGTGTTTTTTGTCAAATAAACATATTTTATCTTTACCTTTAACTAATTGGTGGCGAAAACACACAAAATTTAACTCAAAGCGCATGTAATTTTGTTTCGATCTGTCTCTAAAGATATTGTACAGCATATGAAAAACGATAAACAACTCCCGTAAATTTAAAATTCAATATACTGTAGTTAAGTTAGGTATTCCTTAATTAATGCAGTCGCACCTGACAACTCCTTGGAGACCCGGGAACGTGCTAAGAAATTTTGATATTAAAATTATAACACCTGTACTCTTATAAATTTCGGGGCTGTATGAAATATGATACAAGCTTATTTAAGAATGTTCAAGACTGAAACTACGAGGCAAAATGTGCCTAATGCATTATTTATTAGCTCCTGTGTTGAGAAAAAGAGGAAAGCCAAGTACGACTCGGACTCGCGCACGAGGTGTTCCGTACCATTATTTATGCAACTAGACTAAAAACGGCAAAAATATCATTTTTGTTGTATGGAAGCCTTTTATTTTGATTTAATTATTTATATTTGAAGTGAAAGAGTGAATTATATAGATCTAAACATTCTGTGATTATTACAAGTGCCTACCTGTTTCTGTTATTAAAATTAAGCGTATACTTAACGGCAAATAAATCACGTTTGTTATATGGGAGCATCTCTTTACATTTATTTTGTTCTGTTTTTAGTACCTATATTTGTTCTTATAGAGGCAACAGAAATACATTATCTGTTAAAAATTCAAATGTCATCTTCTTCTTCTGTTTTATATTATGGCTTCCACCGAAATTTCAGTGATTCTGCCAATGTCCAGTATAATGAGATACTAAGTATCGGTGTTGTACGGTAAAGTTTTTCCAAGTAGCATCAAAGATGGCGTATGTTCTTTGATGCCTCGTGGCAGCTTGAGGCGGCAAATCTATACGAGTCCATTTATCAGTTCACTTTAACTATTTCACAAATTGTTCATGAGCACGAGCATTTATAACACCAAACTACACCAATTTCATATTATAAAGTCCACTAAAATCAATTTGCAAAATTGTCTAAGGCAAACTTCAACAACCAACTTACCCCTTGACTTCCCACCACCAAACTCTTCAAATGTCTATCTAAAGCTGCAGCCTGGTGACAGACGGATAGACAGGCAGACAGAGGGACATCGAAATCTCTATTATAGGGTCTTTTTTACCATTTGGAACCCAAAAAGCTGGGTACGCGTTCTAGGCGTAACGTACTACTGTGGAGATTTGCATAGTTCTTATAACCTATTTATTTATTATTTAACTGAAGTGCGAAAGAACCAGAATATTATAACTTTTTTATGTAAAAGCATAGATATTATAATTCTTCAAGAAAAGATCCCTCATCCGGAGGCATACGCTCCGGCAAACTCAGTTTTAAAAAGCCACCGTTAGATGGCAGTAGGTTCACTGTTAGTCAACTAATTAGAATGTTTTTAAGCGTAAAAAGGATAGTAGGTACGCATATATTTGGAAGATAAAAATGTGATTTAATTTAATGCAATAATCGAAAATGCTTTTTTTAGCTAGTCGTAATAATTAATATTAATCTATTAAGTCATGTGGTCCAAACGCCCTAAACGATTTGTTCTCACTTCAGAGACTCGCATAGATGTCGCTACTCATTACTACACAATTTTGTATCTTCCGTATTATGAGAATATAAAGCATTATTCACAAAATATATCGTATAAATAATGATTACAATTTCTTAGCTTTTTATTTTAAAATTACACCTCTGTTTTAGTAAGTTTTAGGCTAACGCAGATCGATACTACTTAGATGGCGGTAGTCTGCACCGCCATACTTGGCCACACATTCGCCTTCTTTTCGCAACCTTAATGTGGTCCAATATTTTTGTATGAGGTGGGCAGTCTATACGTTAGTATTATATTGTCTTTGATTAAGTATAGCACTTAGCGCCATCTATGTATAGTTAGAGTACAACTCCCATTTGTATGGAGATTCGTGGACACGTGAAAGATGATACCACCATGGTTGAAGGTAGACTGATCTATAGGAGGTATGAGGTCAAAATAAAATACTTAATGTTTCTGTTAAGCAAATATTGAAATATTTATTTTATATTCGTTCACTTGGAAGCAATACGTCCGTCTTACAAGATCCCGTGACGCGGTGTGAGGAGAGTCAAATAAACAATAAGTTGAACAGGTAGAACAAAGGAACATTGTTAGGTATATTAATTTTTGCACTATATAATCCAACACGCCCCCTCAAAAATTAATCCCTAACTTCTAGCTCATCGCTAGTTTACAATCCAGTATCTGGTATACAGCTCAACATTACAAAATAACTGAACATCAACTTATGAATACGACAGATCGGAACAGATGTACTTCCAAGTGGGGTCTGGGAGAACTGTACAATTATGGTCCAACATTTGTTGCTATGGATCAGGAAAAACCCAGAAAAACCTGACCAGACCATTTCATTATATCTAAAGAAATTGTACTTAAAAACTAAAACTTATTCTAAACCCAATTCTTTTCTCAATCTCATAAAAGTCACCGGTGGTAACGGTTTTGTCAATAAATCTGCCAACTGGTCACCTGTGGAAATATAGTTTAACTTTACTACATTTTTCTCAACCTGCTCTCTCGAGAAATGATATTTTATATCAATGTGCTTCGATCTCTTGTGACTTGTTGGATTACTAGCTATGCTAATGCAGCCGTTGTTATCTTCATATAAAATAATGGGCTTATTTATGTTTAAGTTTATACTTTTTGCCAGAGACTTAAGCCATAATGCTTCCTTGACAGCTTCATACAAAGCCATATACTCGGATTCAGTAGATGAGGCCGCTACCGATGTTTGTCTCTTTGTACACCATGTTATAGTACACTGGTCAAATAATTTAAACACATATCCAGTTGTGCTTTTCCTATCATTATAATCGTGGCCACCCCAATCAGAGTCGACATATCCACATAGAATATTCTCATAATTATTTCTCGTATATGTTAACTTCAAATCAATCGTGCCTTTAATATACCTTAAAACTCGCTTTAAACACAACCACAATTCTTTGTTATTCTTATTCGTGTACCGGCTTAGAATATTCACACTAGCGCTTAAATCCGGACGCGTACAAAGCATAACATACATTAAACAACCGATCAAGTGACGGCATGGTGCGTCACACTTCTTATCAGAGTTAAGAGCTTCGTAGTTTAACTTGAGCTCGGTTGGTGTGCTAATAGGGTTGCACTCACTCATGTTAAATTTATGCAAAACTGATTTTATGTAAGCACTTTGGTCTAAAGTAATTTTGTCGTTGTATCTCTCTACTTTAATGCCTAAGAATAATTTAATGTCTTGTAAGTCGGTCATTTCAAATTTTGTCATTAAGTAAGTTTTAAAATTATTCATAATTTGTAAATCTGCACACGTTATTACTAAATCATCAACGTACAATATGACGTAAATGTTTTTAGTAATGTCTCCCCTATCCTTCACATATATACACCTATCAACTGGAGAGTTTTGAAAACCTATTTCTTTGAGAGACTGTTCAAATGTTTCATACCAACATCTGGCAGCTTGTTTCAAACCGTAAAGTGCTTTATTTAATTTGCATACGTAATTATCTTTACAGGTAACACCTTCAGGAATTTCCATATATATTTCTTCCTTCAGTGTACCATTTAAAAATGCTGTTTTTACATCCATATGATGAATTAATAGATTGTATTGATTTGCAAAGCTGATTAAAAATCGAAAGCTTGCTATCCTAGCAACTGGTGCAAATGTTTCATTGTAATCAGTAAGATATTCTTGAGTAAAACCTCTAGCAACAAGACGTGCCTTATATCTTGAAGGTTTACCGAAACCGTCATTTTTAATAGTAAATATCCATTTACAATCAACGATATTTTTATTACATGGTTTAGGTACTAAAGTCCACGTATTATTCTTTTCAAGAGAATTAATTTCTTCCCTGACTGCCTTTTCCCATTGATCCCTATCATCTAGAGATTTTATTTCTTCTAATGACTTAGGTACATTACTTGTGATTGATAAAGCGCTATATATATCATATTCATTTTCATTATATGATATTGGTGACCGAGTTTTGAGTCTTTCACTCCTTCGCAAATTTAACAATTCATCAGGTTTTTCCTGATTTTCGTTCGATAAACTACTCTCAGATTCACTTTCAGGTTCACACGGCATTTCACTACCGATTCTACGAATTTTGTTTCTACTGCATTGTTTATCAGATTTAGAGATATCTGATTTCAGACCTGTATTATGAGACTTATCAGACACTGATTTCACAATATCAGTTTCGTCTTGGGAATATTTGTTATTACTCCCTTCAGGTCTTAATATATGCCTGGATTCGATGAAATTAGTCTCATCAATAACAACGTCCCTTACAGTTTCAAACTTTTCGCATTCTGTGTTCCAAACTTTATAACCATTGGGTTCATAACCTACCAATATTCCATTCCATGACCTGTTGTCAAATTTATTTTTTACTGGCTTTGTTATGAACATACACAGTTGAACCAAACACTCTGAGATTTTTAATACTCGGTTTCCTATCATGCCACATCTCGTATGGTGTTTTAGATTGACTCAAAGCTCTTGTAGGCGTAATGTTGATTAAATTAACTGCAGTTAAGACTGCATTTCCCCAGAAACATTTTTCTACTTTACTACCATCTAACATAGCACGAGCTTTTTCCGTTATTGTGCGAACCATTCGTTCTGCGACACCATTTAACTGTGGGGTTCTAGGAACTGTTAAGTGATAGCTTATACCTTTTTCTTTACAATAGTTTTTCATCTCGGTAGATAAATATTCACCACCGTTATCAGTGTAAAAATTAACTATTTTTAAATTGAATTTTGCTTCACTTTTAGCTACATAGTCTTTTAATGCAGAGAACACTTCAGATTTGTAAGTTAACAGATACACCACACAATAATGTGTGAAATCATCAACAAATAACACAAAATAGTTTCTATTGTCAACTGATGGAGGTGTGATTGGCCCACAAACATCTGAATGCACTATATAGAGAGGGCGTTTTATATAACTCTTGTCTTTGACTTTATTAAAAGGCAGGCGAGTCTGCTTCCCATTTATACATGCTACGCACAATTTATCGTGAGGAGAAACTGATTCTATTTCATCTATGTCTTCAATCATTTTATTATGTTTCAACTCTAAGAACTTAGTTTTACTTATATGTCCTAAGCGTTGATGCCATAGTTCATATTTATTTGAATTAACATGACATGCTTGGGAAAGAGACTCACCGTTAATTGCAGGTATTTTAAACTCTAAAGCGACCAAATTATTCAAAGTCTTACCTTTCATGATGATTTTACCATTTTTTTGTGATATGTGTGCCTTTCTCATCAAACACTACTGTAAACCCAGCTTGCTGCATTTTTGTCACCGATAACAGATTGTGTGGTACCTCACTGCAGAATAACACATTGGACAGCACTCCTTGAACTCCTGTATTACTGATAAGATTTACATTACCCCTTTTAGTTGCTGAAATAAATTGATTATTTTTAGCGATAGAGATTTTAACGGGGGGATTTAAATATTCAAAGGAAGTGAATATATCATCTCTATTGATTATATGGTCAGACGCTCCTGAATCTAATAGAAATTGGATTGTAGAGTTATCTTTTTCAAAATGGTATGCGCCAGTCATAAACGCAAATCCTGAAAAAGAAGTATGAGAAGTCGATGCCTCTTGCAGGGCAATATTTTGGACGTGTCTAGTCTTTTCTAGAGCATTATTTTGAATATTTATTCTTTTAAAATAAATGCAATCCTGTTTCTTATGTCCCTTGCGACCACAGTGATAACATTTAATAAATTTTCTGTTATATGGTCTTAAATGTTTTGTTTCTCGAAACATTTTGTTGTGAGTGATCTTTTTTATTATTATTGTATTTATCTTCGACGTGAAGTATTTTAAGAGTTGTGTCACTACTTTCATTTTTCAATTTTACTTCATGGTCAAGAAGTCTCGTCTTCACAAATGCGAGAGTGATATTATCTTCTGATAGTGTTTCAATTGCTGTGATAACACCATCATAAGTATTTGGGAGAGTAAGTAGCAAATGAGCCACTTTATCTGTTTCCTCTAATTTGGCTCCGGCAGCAAATAACTCCGTCAGCAGATCATCAAATACTGAGAAATGTTTTATCAATGATACATCTCCTTTTAATTTCAAACCTAATAACTGTTTTCTTAAAGCCAATTGAGTTGCTACACTTTTTCTTTCATATATTGAATCAAAATGTTTGAAAACATCTCGTGCAGTACTACTTTCATCAACGAAACTTAGATACGAGTCCGTCAAATATTCGACCAAAATACTTTTGGCAGCCCTATTACTCTTATCCCACTCAGCGGATCGCGTTCCAGGAATTTCGTCGTCGATAACACTGATCAAGTTTAATTCGGAAAGCAATGTACGAATCCTGAATTTCCACACACTGTACTTTTCACCATCAAAGGGCTTAATGTTCCTTTTCACTTTTTCCATTGTCACAAATTTTGTTTTTATCACATAAACACTATGCACTTAACTTTCACTATGCACTACTAAATCTACTAAATGTCCTTTTTATACTGGGCCCATAACCTATAGGAGGTATGGGGTCAAAATAAAATACTTAATGTTTCTGTTAAGCAAATATTGAAATATTTATTTTATATTCGTTCACTTGGAAGCAATACGTCCGTCTTACAAGATCCCGTGACGCGGTGTGAGGAGAGTCAAATAAACAATAAGTTGAACAGGTAGAACAAAGGAACATTGTTAGGTATATTAATTTTTGCACTATATAATCCAACATGATCCCGACTCACACTTAACCGGTTTTCATTCAAAAACTTGTTTTACATTACACTTACAAATGCATACTTGTTATCTTAACATTTCCAATTTTCCGCCATGTTCGATACGAGTATTACTTTGATAAAACTCTCGTAAAAAAGTACTTGGGATTGTTTACATGGCACCGACCCCAAATAAAAAAACTGATTATAAATAGGTATGAAAGTAAATAAATAATTTTGTTTATTGCGCTTTGTTTTAAGTAATACATGAAATAACTTTTGGATTGAAGTCGGTTTTTGTTTCTTTTTCGTATAGATTATGGAACGGATCCCGTTGTGCGCGAGCCCGACTCGCACTTTCCTAATTTATTAGTTTATAATACTTAGATAAATATCTTGTTCTATCTTTATCTAAAATACCTACATTTCTACCCAAAATAATCATACAAACCGAAATAATTCGAATTCTAAATCCCGAATGCATGCAAATAATCAATTCTCAACAGTAATATGCCACATTCCGCCCTAATTGCTCTCCACACAGAGTATCCATTGTAACATTGATATATTATCCAAGACAGAGGACAGTGGCGCCCTCTATGAAATATGGCCGACGGAAAATTATTATAGTAAGGAATTTTGTGTATTTTAGAACTATTAATATTCTCGCCTAGCCATAAATACAAAGTTAACTCAACTAACTATTTATTTAACTGCACTTGTAGCGCGAAATGGGTTGCTAGCCGCATACATTATTGACATGATTCCTCAGATGTTAAACCGGCTTCAAAAAAAAGAGGCTAACAATTCGACCCATATGTAAGTAAGTAGGTAGGTAATATTATCACTTACGCAGTTTTTAGTCTATATCAGGTTCTAAACACATGTGTCAAATTTCGTAAGTCAGATATGTTTATTTGTATGTTTGGTCCGCATATCTCAAAAACTATGTTGGATGAAAATAATTATATTGTAGTTGAAATTGGTATAGTCTACTTAGGGAACAGGGCAAGTTTCATAAAAATCGTTTCAGTAGTCTTTGCGGATAAGTTGAGTGTGTTTCAGTTTTTAGGAATTGAAACCAGGTTTTTTTTTTATTACTTCATGCTTATGAAAAATTTTTTTTGATCAATTTTTTTGCTCATATACTTATTGTATCTGAATCGTACTTGCTAATAGTTAAAACTTAGGTGTCCATTTTCATGTGTGTAAGTGGCCAACACTGTTAATCGCAGCGAGGAATTTGAGATAATTTTAAAACTTGTGGTCACCAATCATATGGGAGACCACTCCCAGGGTTGCTTGGTTAACACTGTTATCAGATTTTACAAACTGCATAAAAGCATCTGACTACCATCTCAGCGAGGAATTTGAAATAACTTTTAAAACTTGTGGTCACCAATCATACCGGAGACCACACCCAGGGTTGCTTAACTTGCGTAATGCGCAATTCCACTGGGCCGTCGACCTCCTCAGGTGGGATGAGAGAGCTTTCATTATAAAATTGATATATTATACCAAAACAATAGACAGCGCCCTCTGACATAATTTTACGAAATATGGCGCTGTTCGGAAAATTATGGCCGAAATGGAGTTTAGGGAATATGTTTAAATTTATCGGCGTTTAAGTTCAATGTGGAGTAATTTTGACAAATTGTGTATAGTGTTGTAAAATCGGTATTACAAAATAGGCACAATTTTCAATACACTTGCTGGTAATAAGGTCCTTATGACATCAAGACTGTAATGTTATATTTTACGGACTGGGCCCTTTTCTTTACACTAATTACAATTGCTCAATTTATTTCTAGTAATCATAAATGTATTCGAATAAATCGGCCAAGTGCGAGTCGGACTCGCGCATGAAAGGTTTCGTACCATTATCTATATAACATTAGACTATGGAACAAAAACCATTATGTCGTATTGGACAGACAAAATAATAGGTTTAAACCTATTATTTTGTCTGTCCAATAAGTTTGTAACTATTTGTTGTTATAGCGGCAACAGAATACGTCTTATTATTATTAAAAACGGTTGCACTCACGTTATATTTAGTCGGTATTGCCGACCGGGTTTCGGCCAATTCAGATGGCCATCTTCAGGGCGAGTATCAAAGTCGTCGCGACACGGCCGTTCCTTGAGCACGAATACGTCTTCTGTGAAAATTTCAACTGTCTAGCTATCACGGTTTATGAGATACTGCCTCGTGACAGACAGACAGACAGACCGACAGACCGACAGACAGACAGACGGACATCGAAGTCTCGTGAATAGGGTCATTAGACAAACGGCCGATTACTGGACCACAGAAATCAATGCGTAAATAAGAAATTAAAGCCTTTTTGAATGGATGGCACCCCATCTTTTCAAAAAGATTCATACCTCTTCCATTCTTGGCCATTAGGCATGGCTAACGACTTCCAAAATGACTGTTATGGGCATTTATTGTCCAAAGAAAATTCGATGGCGCCATAAATTTTAAATTGATTGTCAATTTACTTACTTAGGGGTTAAAGGAACCCCCTACTAGGAGTTTTCAGTCATCGAGTTAAATTATAGTCATTATGATTATTTTTTATAAGTTAGGTTTTTTAATTTATTTATAACTAGCTGTTACCCGCGGCTCCGCCCGCGTGATTTATAGCCTATGTCCTTCTCAGTACCCTAACCTATGTGTATGCAAAATTTCATGATGATCGGTTCAACAGATACGGCGTGAAAGCGTAACAAACAAACAAACAAATAAACAAACAAACTCACTTTCGCATTTATATTATTAGTTAGGATTAGGATTAGGATATTAGATTTTAAAGTGGATGGAACGCGGAACAGACGGAGATCTCAAAAACGATGGATCGATTGTGTCAAGGAGAATATGAACAGAAAGGGAGTGGCAAAGGATGGTAGTAACTATATTTTTTTAAGTGACAGAAATATTGCATGCCTGATTATGGCTAATGTGTTGGTCCTAATCATAACGTAACGCCTAATTGTAAACCACATTATGCAAATAAAGAATTATTATTATAGATGACAGACCAAAATGGAGATAGCTGACATACGGAGTTCTTGGCGGGAATTTTAGCGGACTACACGGTGTCTGTTTTGGATTGTTTCGCAAATTGATTCTAGTGGACTTTATAATGTGAAATTGGTGTTGTTTGGTGTTATAAATGCCCATATTTAAGAACAATGTGTAGAATAACCAAATAGACTGTCATTGTGCGACTGTAGTGAGATTTACATAGTGGGCTGGTAATTATCCGCCTTGCTGCGTCGTCAATGATGAAACCAGTGGATTCGCGAAGAGTTGTCGGCAGGAGCTCCGTGAAAACAACGAAATGAATTACACCATCATTTCGTTGACAACCAAGAAGAATAACTCGCCAACTGGCGAAATAAATGAAGAAAGGCTCTAAAGGACTTGTATCCAGGGCCGTAAAACAATAATTAAAAAAAAAAAAGAGCTGACATACTGTGCCGACCCCACATTAAAAAGTGGGATAAGGTTAAGGAAGAAGCAGAAGAAAACGATTCGTTTTTTAAAGGCAACGGCAAATCTCGTCAAAAGAGAAAATGTAGGCAATTTTAGCTCAGTTTCTATTTATACTTACTCTAAGGGTTTCTACAATAGAGGACTATACTTAACTATAGGTACACTGCGCGTCGCCCGACACGCAGATCGTAAGCAGCGACATCTACAATTAGCTTTGCGTTGCCTATGTCTTTGTAGCAAAATACGATTCATTATGATACAGACAAAAGGTGTCACCAGTAAAAATTTATTTCTGTAGGTTCCTAATCTAACGCGGGCGTGAAGATTAAACCCGATCTTCCCGTCGCATTCTCCGCCAGCCGGAAACCAAAAATTACGATGTAATCACTCACTGTAATCAGTCTGTAATCACTCACTGTAATCTCGTAACTCCACCGGGTTAATCCAGACTTACTTTAATTAAAAGTTTTACTGTGAGGAATTCGTATGAGACACGGAGTTTTATTAATTTAGTTTTGTCTGTCCTAGCATGTATTGGTTTTTGTCTGTGTATGTGTGTAGATACGAGTATAATTAAAAGATTTTATTCAAATTTCGGATAGCAAGTATCACTTTTTGAACGACATTAATCTTACTTGTTATTTTTTTTATTTTTGTTATTATTTTATATTTGCAAAATAGAAAAAGTACTAGCGTTTCAGAAAGACCGCACTGCTGAGGCTGTGAAGAATACGCGTGTTTGTTAGAGTATGCGCGCAATTTTTTTTATGACAGTACGGCAAATGTGCATGCGGATCACCTGATGGTAAGTGATCACCGCTGCCCATATATAACTGCAACACCAGGGGTGTTACAAGAGCGTTACCGGGCTTTTGTGTTTCCCTCCCCAGGGGAAGAGGCGAGCCGCGTGGTTCCCGGCAGAGTAGAATAGGACCACTCCAAGTCTTCCCGTGGATGTCGTAGAAGGCGACTTAGAAAACACAAGCTAAACAAAACTTTAACATCAAGCGGCGTGGAGAGTGTAGGCCCACTATGCTTACCTACATAAATCTATTATTAACAAATTACCTTCAGATAGATGGCATACGCGGACGAAGTTGCGAAAGCTAGTAACCTATAAATTACCTATAATAATAAGTTAACTATGCAATAGTTTGCGGAAGTTAGTCGGGGCGTCTGGCCCTATCACTTTCTTTCATCTGAAAATGGCTGCGCGCCAAAATACTCTCTTATTGTCATGTCGGTATAATTTATATGCGTTTGAGACGATAACTCTCAGTGGTCGCTCATTTTATTATTTCGACGAACAAACAAGGACATATGATAAGATAACATCTTCTATGTTGGTCTGTAGAATAAAAGTAGAATAGGACGACTCCAAATCTTCCCATGGAAGTCGTAGATTGCGACTGAGGAAACACAAGCTAAACAAAGCTTATAAACAGCAAAGAGACCTCTCTAACCAGTCTGGCCAGCGTGGAGAGTGTAGGCCAAATCCTTTGACTGCTCTGGCTTTATATGGCTAGTAAGTAGGATACTAACAACGATACTATCCTAATCCTAACTAATATTGTAAATGCGATAGTAAGTTTATTTGTTTGTTACACTTTCACGCCGTATCTACTGATCCGATCATCATGAAATTTTGCATACACATAGGTTAGGGTACTGAGAAGGACATAGGCTATATACGAGTATTACGTGGGAGAGCCGCGGGTATCAGCTAGTATTTTATAAAAGATACTTACTCATGAACATCTTTGATAAACATCCAAGACCCAGACCTGAAAAAGATTATTTTTTATCATAATCTGACCGGGGACTTGAGTCGCCTGGAAGCGCATGTCTTCATACAAACAGAAAAAGAGAATTGTGGCAATATTTGATAATTTTAGGGCAAAATTAAGCATCCAATCAATTAATCTCATTATAATCTACGTACGTTACTTTACAGTTTGGTTAAATTATTAAATGTTTGAGAATTATACGCCTCTCAAGATTTCCATGCAAATTTGAAAAGGCTTGCAATTCTCAAACCATTGGTATTTTAACCAAGCTGTATAGGAACGTACGTAGATTATAATAAGATTAATTGATAAAATGATTAATTTTACTCCAAAGTTATTAAATATTGCCACAATTCCCTTTTTCCGTTTGTATGGAGACATGCGCTTCCAGGTGACTCTTAATGACCTTTCAATTTAAACCGACTTGCGATTTTACTACTTTAAAAAAGTTGCTGAGAACAGCTACTACAAGCATACAAATAAAGCAGTGACAAGCAATTTGGTGTAATATAGTACGGGAGCGCGCGACTTCTCACCCCATTTCAATATATCACGAGCACAAAGGGCAATTGTAAGAGAACGTACTAGGAGGGATGTTCAAAATTATCACCAATTTCTACAATGCACCTATTTGAAGCTATTTTACTTTACAGTATACACCACAAAAGAACTGTTAGGTATTCTTGATTCATTGTAATCTTTTAAAATTGTTCATTTTAAAAGATTACAATTCCATATAAAACATACATATACATATTGTCACGTCTTTATACCTTGCGGAGTAGACAGAGCCTAAAGTCATAAGACCCAGGCCACATTTAGCATTATAGTGGGCGTAAAGGTGTAAAGCGGAATCAAAATAGTGATGGGTTGCTAGCCGCATCGCCTGTTAATACGATTCCTTAGATTTTCGCCCAAGCCCTTGACCAGCTTTTACGGTCTGCGCGGAAAGAAGAGCAGCTGGTAATTCTTTGTTTTTTCTTTTCTGAGTTCGAGACTTGTGTTATGGGATACTAACTCAACGATACTAATTTTATAATAGATACATATATAGATAAACATCCAAGACCCAGGTCAATCTGAAAAAGATCATTTTCCATCTTGACCTGACCGGGTATCGAACCCGCCACGGAGCTCGTGATTATCTGTCCGTACATTCATACGTGACAGGTGTCCCAGATGGATGAGCTAATTAAATCTGGCAATTAGTGCGTCTGTTCGTTCGTATATCCGAAACTGATCTCAGATAGCGTATTTTGGTGCTGCTGGCCTAGTTGTTAAAATTAGAGTCTATCATTTGATGTTTGTTAATTTACATCTCCAGAACGTAATATTTTAATGCGCTGTAGTATGCCACACTAACGCCACCCAGCAATTAATTCTTTTAATCCTAAATCATATCATTTTTTCACTGACAATTCGGACACTATCAAATTTTAAAAGCCGTTAAAATATTGTTTTTCAATACATTTGCTAATAATACGGTTCTTATGCGACGAAATCTGTATCGTAATGATGAATTTACGGCACTGGTGCTTTTTACTTTACACCAATCACAACCGCTCAATAGCCCAATGCCACAGATGCAAAATTTAAACGTCTTTATAGAATCCGAGCAATGAGTTTCAAGTTAAGCTTGAAAACTTTTTTCTGATTCGTGAGATGTGATTTTATAACCGACTTCGAAAATGAGAAGATTATCAATGTACTTTTATGGAGAAAATAAATCTTATATACGTATTTTTACAAACTGCTCTAGTTCCTACCTTTTGTAAATTCCTTATTTGCTGAATTGCAATCTTGTTTTAGTTTATGGTAATCGCAAATATATTGAAAAACGCCGTATGATCCTCGTACGGCAAGCTGTCTATTATAGTCGTCGGTTTATTATAAGCACTCGGCTTCGCCTCGTGCCTATATACACCTCGACTTTAATATCCAGCTTACCGTACTTGTATCATAATGTACTATTAAAAATGTAAAAAAAGCGCCCAGTAGTAGGTAACTAAACATTTGCCTAATTATTATGTTCTTTTGTTACAGGTACTAAAGGAAGAATGACAGAAGTTGCAACAAGAATTTTTTAGCAACTCATTTTAGAAGAATTTGCTACTCAGGGAGATTAAAAGACTATAGAAAAATAGTGGTGAAGTACGAGTCAGACTCACCCATGAAGGGTTCCGCAGCCAAATTACCACTATCATTTAACGCCAGTAAAAAATAATTTTTTGATTAAATTTTTTTGATTAAAACTAACGTGAGATAAAGACATTATTAAAATACGTAACAACGGGTCACTCACGTAAATAGTCAGCTACTGGCCGACATGTTTCAACCTCATCCGGAGGTCTTCCTCAGGGCGAATGTGAATTGAGACCCGCGCACGGTGTCGTCCCAATCCGCACTGTTAATTAATTTGTTTTTCATAGTGTTGTGTGTATGAATCAACATCATTATCATCATCACCTCTTTTTAGTCATCACAGCACTACCTTCTCGGTACATCCAGAGCCATATAATTAGCCAGAGAAGTCAGAGGATTTGGCTTACACTCTCCACGTTGGCTAGACGGGTTGGAGAGGTTTTTATGAATAACAAAGTTATTTTGCGGTTTATGAAAATGTGCTTATCTCGAGAAAATTAATTTTAATTGAAAGTGTGAGCCACCCACCACACAGGTGAGCAAGGAAGATGCTGGTACGCTTGTACGCAAATACCCCAATTTTTACACAAAAAAGGAAGACGTTCCAAGACGATATCCCACACGGAAGAAAAATCAATTAATAACACCCGCTTCCAAGCTAGAACTTTTCAAGTCTGGCCCGCTTGCTATGACGATAAAAATTTATAATGCCCTTCCCGACAGCCTTAGAAATGAGGAAAAAAATTCGCTATTTATAAAAAAGTTAAAATTAATTTTAGTGAATAAACCATATTATAAACTGGACGAGTATTTTAACGATAAAAATTTTAATTTAAATTGACATTATTAATGATCCCAAAAAAGTATTGACATTTTAACGCTATAACTTGACATTAATTTACTAAATAATTATAATAATAAAATTGTGACAATAATTATTCATTTTATATTTGTATAAATTAACTAACTGCATGTCATAAAACTCGCTTGCCGTTCCACTTTTTGTTTTGCGATGCCCGACAGGGTTCATAGTGTACCTATTATAAAACAGTGACTTTTAGTAGTAAGAACTGAACTGTACATTATGAAACGCAATAAATAAATTGAAATTGAAATTGGATGTAGGTTGCTTCCAACCTGTCGTGGCAATCCTTGGGGGAGAACTATGTCCAGCAGTGGACTTCTTGCGGCTGGGATAATGAAGGTACAGAACTCCTAAAGAGCTTGCTGTAAAGAACCTGTACGTATCTATCTGTACTTAATAGTCAAACCTGACTTACAAGTATATATCAACGCACAGGCGAAACTTCTGTACCTAGAAACTTAAAATTTGGTACTGGGGTTCCTTTCATGATGTAAGTGAGCAGTAAGATAGGATTTTTAGCAATTCAACCACTAAGAAGGTGAAATAGAGGGTGAAGTTTTACGCGGTTGAAGTCGATATTGCTAGTGTTACGGCTCGTTCACGAGTACGCGCGTCAGGCGCACGCGGCAGCAGGGACCGGAACCACTTACCATAAGAGGGGTTTTCGTTGGGGTTTTTGATCGACTGGTTTTCGTAAACCCTAACGATTTGATAACCATATCATTTGCTTACCCCATCGAAAGGCTTACTAATATGATACAATTAAGTCGACTAAGCACTAACTCATATCTCAAAACCCTATGATAGGCTTACCCTATCAAGTGTTATTCACATGACGTCAAGCTTTTCTAACCTTTATTTTGCAAGTCATATAACTCATAATTGCTCACTCTAGAGAGTTGATAGGGTTAGCAGGGTGTGGGCCTCTCTGGTCTACTACTGCGTTGGTCACTTTCTACTGTTTGCTGCGTTGATTGATGGATCGGACTTGAAGTGTTTATTTTTATTAGGTAGGGGAAAAAGTTTTTTCGTATTTTGTATGAAGATTTTTTCCGGCCATACAAAAGAGATGTAACTATGACTTTAAAATTCTCAGACAAAAAAATTTAAACGAACTTTGTGTTATTTTTTTTAAATCATAAACACCAAAATTCAATTCCAGTTTAAATTGCATACATACCTTTTTTTTAAATAAAATTTCAAAAATGTATAAATTTTTTCGTTGATTCCGTAAATTTTTAATAGACAATAATACAGTTGAAGAATGGCGGGGAAATGTATTTTATCATTTTCATTATTTCTTAAAATGTACCTTTCATATGGTCTCAAATTCATCCATGTACAGTCAAGAATCAGAAGTGCAGTCATAGTTTCCGTAATCATTAGCATAAAGAACAAATTGTACTTACGACCTTACGTTTACGATGTCGTTTCACAAGTTAATAAGATGGAATACGCACACATGCACACAAAAGTGTATTAAAGGAATATTAACGATCAATTCGTCAACTTATCAAGTAGCTAGTTGGTCTAGCGGTTAAGCGCTTCGAAATTAATGCATAGATAGCGACTGAGGGGACGCAGGTTCCAATCTTGGTTGGCGATGTCATGTTTTTATCCATAGAATTTTTTTCCTAGTTTGTTTTCTTATTCTAAACTAAAGTAATAATTGACGGTCACAGATCCATAAATCATAAATGGTAAGTTGACGGTGAATTAAAAAAGCCATATGAGACGGGAGACAATCAAGTTTCTTATTCGTTGTAGTTGAATTGTGACGACAAGTTGACGTGCTTTCTAACTATAACTGCTTCTTGTGATTACCTTACATTACACCTTTAAAAATGCAAGCGAACATTAATGTGGAAACAAAGGCAAAAATTATTGATTTGCATAATAGTGGTCAAAATATATCTCAAATTTCTAATGAGACGGGATTAAGTGTGAGTAATACCTATTGTATTTATATATATGTAACAATATTGATTTATACATTTTAGTAGTGAAATCACCGCAATTAAATTCAATTTGTTATAATAAGTATTTTATTATAGTGTTACTGTGTGAATGCCAAAGTCATCCTACTTACAATAAGAAAAATATCGAATTTCAATCTATTCCTAATAAACTTAATTAGTTTTCTTTTGTTATAGTGGAGGACAGTAAAACGTTGGGTGCAGAGATTTGGTGATGAGGGCAGCCTAGCTAGTCGTCAGCGGTGTGGAAGGCCGTCGCTTCTCAGCGAAACTCAGCGACGTCTGATGTTAAACGAATATGAAGGCAATGGTTTCATGCCCACCAGACATTTCGCGGAGTTATTTAACGTGTCGTTGCCAACTGTTCGTCGTGCACTGCATGAAGATGGTGTGCATCATAGAAAACCTGCACGAAAGCCATATTTGTCAATGCGCCACAAAGAGGAACGGCTACGTTTCGCAAGAGAATATATAGATTTTGATTGGGAGAGTACTGTTTTTACGGATGAGAAATCATTTATGTCTAACCAGAAGGGTAGACTTCACTTATGGCGTAGAAATAACACACGTTGGACAGAGCAAAATGTAATTCCCAATACTTCATCTGGTCGAATATCAGTAAATATGTGGGGCTGGATGAGTGCAGCAGGACCTGGTGAATTAGTGTGCATTACTTCCCGTGCTACCAGTTTGGACTACGTCGAAGTGCTAAATGACACGATGCTGCCTAGTGTGCGAATTGTATATCCTTTCGACGAAATGAGACAAATACATTTTGTTCAAGACAATTGCCCTATACACCGAGCGAGTGTTGTGCGTGAGTGGTTCAATTCACATCCCGAGGTGAAAGTAATCCCGTGGCCAGCGCGATCCCCTGATCTCAACCCCATAGAAAATCTATGGGGCCTGATGGTGCAAAGGTGGAAAGCAAGGGATGAGAGACATACAGAACAATTAGTATCTCATTGCATGGAAGTCTGGAACAGTTTTACTGGGACAGATATATGCGCAAATCTTGTAGGCTCCATGCGTAGACGCCTACAGGCATGTATAGATAATAACGGTGGTTATACGAAATATTAAACACATACTGTTAAAAGTGTTATAACTACCAACCGTGTAATCATTTCCTTTTTTTAATTATTCATTTTGTATCAAGTTAGTAAAATATATAAAATATATAAATTGATAAAATATATAAATCGTTGCGGATTAGTTTCAATTCTGTTTACGAAATGATAATGAATGCTGTCAAATATTTTGTGTAAAGTAAAATTAGGTAAAAAATAGTGTATATTAAGTTAATATTTTTTAATGAGTCTACTAAAAAATTTCTAGTGCCGCCGCGTGATAGTAACAATTGTAATATTTCTGTGGTTAGATAGCTTCAATTTCTTTTCATCACGAAAACGAATACTTAAGCTGTAATTAACCATATGAAATAGATAGGAAAATATATGTTTAACAATTGGTTTCAAACATTGAAATAAAATGTCATTCGATATTTTTTTTTGTTTTTTTTTTTTAAATATTTATATTTATAATATTACCTTACTACCTGTCTACTCAAAATATAGTGCTACGCTTTTCGTGGCATAAAATGTATTGAAATATATAAAAAAAACCGAACAATAATAAAAAAACGCAATAATAAAGGTTTATAGCCTGATTTGAACCGTGGTCATAAATGTTCGGAGAAGGTGTTTAAATGTGTAAACCTTCCGACAGGCCACTGCATCTATGATTCATTCGTCGAAATAAGGAATATGACTAATCATGTCCGAAAGCAAAACAACAGCCGCTGTGAGGTTAGTTACAATATAGGCCTTGCGATTATTCTGTTGTAAAACCTTATATACGTTCAGTTAAGGTTGATTTTTATTTGTTCCGGTTTACGTGATTGATAAGAAATCAGTGTGCACAATATTATACTAAGTAAACTATGGATATCTATATAATATTCCTGTATAAGGGATTCTTGTGCCAACTGCGTATTGAGCCATATATCTTTTGAATCAAGGTTGATTTTTATTTGCATTATTTGACAACAATGTGTGCGTGATTAGTCACTAAGGTATATCTTTTGTAAGTGTGTATTATGGAGCCCACTCACACAAAGAGGGACGGTCGGCACTGTACGGCAATATAAACATTGAGCTATGACTGCACTTATGATCTCTTAGTGTACATACAATATAACTGAAGAAATTTTATTACAACTTTACACATACAAAATACGAAATTACTTTTTCCCCGACCTAATATTTTATTACGCGCGGTATTTTTAATTTTTATTAGTTTGTTAGTAGCTCAGACTAATACGTACGTAGGATAAATATGCCTCCTACGGAAAAAAATGGAATTCAGATTAAAATTTTGAAAAATTATAAAAAAAATGGGTACATTTTTTATTAAAACGGACAAAGCTGAAGAGAGTTCTTTCTATGAGCATTATCCAATATTTAAATTCACAAAAACAAAAACTACTACTAACAAATATCGGGCTTGGCTGGTAACATATCCTAAGCAGATCAGAATGAACTAGTTTGCCCTAGGACAAACTATCTTCATTTCAGCCGTAAACTACTGGACATAGACTTCTTCTAAGTATTACAAAAATGACCTGTTGGAAGTTACTTTGCATCCAGCCTTTTTCTGGGACCATGGTCAGGTCGTCCGACCACGTGATCGCAATTTAACAACCTTTTTGCCCTATCAGTCTTCGGTTCTACTCGCTATAGGCCCCGCCCACTGCCACTGCATAGAGCTAATCTGCTGAGCTATGTCGATGACTTTAGTTTTTATACGGATTTCCTTATTTCTGATTAGGTCTCGTGGAAAACCTTCGAGCACAGCTCTGTTCATAGCTCTTTGAGCGACCTTGACCTTTCTTATGAGAACTTAAGCACATTTTGGTCGAAGACTTTTGACTTAGCACCGAGGTATTTCGGACGAGAAGACACTAGGGAGCTTCCCGAACGCTGCCTAGCCGAGTTGAATTCGTTGAAGCACCTCATCCTTGAAGCTGGAACTGGATTAATTGACCCAGGTAGACATATTGGTCTACAATTTTAAGGTGAGAGTTCCCAACATGAAACATGGATATTCGACATGATCTTCGTTTTATCCATGTTCATTTTAAGGTCCACCTGGGGCCAAATGAACATGGATAAATATTGGTTGGGAAACCTTATTGAGCATTGTACTTAAGTCCTCCAGCGATTGCGCCATGACAACGATTTCATCAGCAAATCGAAGGTGAGTAATATACTCAACTTCGGTGTTGATGCCAAGTCCATCCCATTTCAATGGAAGACACCTTCTAAGTGTCTTCCATTGCAGCTGTGAACAGTTTCGGAGATATCACGCCTCTCTGGAATGTGGAATAACCCTCGTACTTTGCTCCTGACTGACATGGTGACGTTGCTGTAAAATCACTTCAACACCACGATATACCGATGGTCAATGCGACACCACTGAAAAAAATGAAGCACGGCCCATGTTTCGATCGAATCGAAGGTTTTCTCATACTCCACAAACGCCAAGCATAGTGGCTGGTTATACTTTTGCGAGACGATTCGTGATCACCCTCGAAAACAGCTTATAGACGGCCACGTCTATAATCTGTTTTCGAGGGTGATGAGCCATCATTATCATCCTTTTTGAAAAACAAAACCACCACGCCCCTGTTCCACGCCTCTGGCATCACGCCCTCGAGCAAGACG
This sequence comes from Rhodophaea formosa, assembly GCA_963082605.1. NCBI lineage: Eukaryota > Metazoa > Arthropoda > Insecta > Lepidoptera > Pyralidae > Rhodophaea > Rhodophaea formosa. Next base: position 13,239,243 of record OY720229.1, on the reverse strand, counting down.
GAATTAAAGAGGTTCTGAAGAGTGAAGTATTCCGCCCGCTTTCAGAAGCTCTGATGTGATTCCGTCCTCGCCCGGCGCCTTGCTGTTTTTGAGCTGTTTGAGGGCAATCCTAATTTCGTACAGATTGATATCCGGGATATCTTTGGTATAGTGTCGGGTTAACTTGGCTCTTGGATCATGGGTCAAGTTGACCTATACGGCAGTCCGTAAAACCTCTCAATCTCCCTCATTACCTCAGCCTTTGTCGACGTCACTTTGCCGTCCTTCGTCTTCAACTTAGTCAACCAGCTCTGCCTAATAGTCTCCACTCTTGCAAACACTTTGGAGCCCCTTTTCTGCTCTATCGTCTTCTTATTACGTTCAGTATTATAGGAGCGTATATCGTGCCGCAAAGTCTTTTGAGGTTTCTTTTTGGGGCCAGATTTAAAGATCTTGGATCCCATCGCCTGGACAGCTTCTACGAACCCATTGTTGAGCTCGTTCACAGAAATGCAGTCTGGAAGGCATTTGAAACGATTTGAGAGTTGGAAGATTTCGTGGTTCTGGATATGGGCTGGTCAAAGCGTAGACTACATCAAGCGAACCCTCTCGAGGCCACTCGCGATTCTAGTTTGGGTACTCGGGTTTGGCCGGTAACATACATTATGTTTTACAAGAGCAACACCCGCGACTGTAGCTGATCTATCCTTTGTAAATCCGTACTGTTCACTATGAAAAAGACCATTTCTAGAAAAGATAGTACCTGATTAAAAATTAGGTTTTCAAATATTTTACTACCGTCCTATTTTTTTAACTTTAATAATACCTATTCTACGTTGTTTTCACTTTGTCACTGGATTTCAAAATAGTTTGTCTGGTATATATTGATTTTGCACATGCACATACTCTGTTAAAGACTTTTGAATTAGTTTAAACAAATTTAACAAAGTCAGGATTCTGATTCATGATTATAAGCTTTGATAGCAAGTAATTCGTATAACCTACTAGCTGATGCCCGCGACTTCGTCCGCGTGGACTTTATGACACCGGCAAATTAATATACCTTAATACTAACTAAACATGCATAATAGAATACTTGTAGCAGTGTTATAAAATTGTATGGAATTGCATTGACTGTTGCTAAATACTGGAGGAATGAAATATAGAACTTTTTGAGCCACCGACACGATAAGAAGAAGACTATATAGCTAGCTCCAAGTGAGCTTGCGCTACTTCACCAAACTTTGAGGTATGGGCAGAGCGCCTTCAACCTATCGCACATCTCCAAAGGGCCTTCGGGAGAGACGGACCTCGGCTTTAGGTGTTGCCTGTGTACTCAAGGCTTGGAGAGACAGCAAACTCTTATGTTTTGCCGTATGGGCTTAAAACTACGTTGCCAAAAGGGGGACCGCTGGGCGGTCACCAGTAATTTGAGCTAATCGTACTCTACGCACTCAATCCCAGAGGAGAGTGTGACTCTGTAAAATTGTCGATATAAAATTTAACATGGTAGGTACTTAGTGTATCAGATGTTCTGAATCTTCGATTTTTTCACGTCAACAAAAAATACTAATCAGGCTGAACAACTTTTGCTACAGCGTCATTTTTATATTTCCTATAATTTACCTGGACCGTTATAGTTCTGCGTCAGGTGTTCCAAATCTTCAAATAAAATACCTCAACAAATAATGCTCATCAGGTTGAATAACTTTTGCTAAGGCGTCATTTATACATGGCGAAATTTTGATCGTTCCGGACCATTAAAGGGGTGATTCAGCCCGTCAATATAAACAACTTTTCCTGTGGGACAAATGCTATAAACTCGAAAAAAAAATCGACATTCCTATACAAATTGCCCCTATGAAAATGTAGAAATAAAATTTGAGTTTCCAGCATTGGTCCCATTAAAAAATGGTTCATATCGACGGGCTAAATCACCCCTTTAAGGGTTCAAAACGATCAAAATTTCGCCATGTATATTTCTTATTGTTTACCTGGACCATTATGGTGTTGCATGAGGTGTTCCAAATCTCAGATTTTTTATACCTCAACAAAAATGCTCATCAAGCTTAACAAATTTTGCTAAGGCTCCACTCTTATATTTCTTATAGTTTAGCTGGATTATTGTGATGCTGCATCAGGTGTTCCATTTTTCAAAATTATTTCTACCTTATATGTTGCCCCGGCTTAATAGCTATATAGCAAAAAAGTTTCATTTGAATCCGTCAAATATTTCCGGAGATAAACGTGATCATACATACAGACAGACAGACAGACAGACAAGAAATTCTAAAAAAATTTTTTGCTTTCTATTATTCTTTTTAAGTGTCCCTCTATCCATTTCAGTCAAAAATACTAAATGTACAGACAAAATATTTTTACTGTTTTATTATATGTATAGATGGACCATTATGGTTCTGCGTTAGGTGTTCCAAATCTTCAAATTAAATACCTTAACAAAAAATGCTCATCAGGTTGAATAACTTTTGCTAAGACGTCATTTATATATTTCTTATAGTTTACCTGGACCATTATGGTTCTGCAGGAGGTGTTCCAAATCTCAGATATGTTATACCTCAACAAAAATGCTCATCAGGCTTAACAACTTTTGCTAAGGCTCCTCTTTTATATTTCTTATAGTTCAGCTAGACCATTACAATGCTGCATCAGGTGTTCCAGTTTCCAAAACTATTTCTACTCTATATGTTGCGCCGGTTTAATAGCTATATAACAAAAAAGTTTCATTCAAATCCATCTAATATTTCCGGAGATAAACGTGATCATACATACAGACAGACAGACAGACGGACAAGAAATTATATTTTTTTTTTGCTTTCTTTTATTCTTTTTAAGTGTTCCTCTATCCATTTTAGTCAAAAATACAAAATGTACAGACAAAATATTTGTACTGTTTTACTATATGTATAGATTACAGATGTAAATATCTGGAATCTAACTTAAGGGGGAACAGTAGGCACAGTAGCGACGCCAATCATTTTATTCCTAATACTTTACAAATAGAAAGAAATTCAAGAATATAAACAATACAAGCCTTAGTAAATAACTTGAAGTATTTTTGGAATCATGTTTTGATATTATGAGAATCAGTCATTGAGAGAAAAAGTGATAACCGCCAAAAACGGCCGTTTTTGGCGGTAATCAGATTCTCATAATTCTCACTGATTCCGATAGTAATAAACATGATTCAAAAAATACTTCAGGTTATTTACTAAGGCTTGTATTGTTTATATTCTTGAATTCCTTTCTATTTGTAAAGTATTAGGAATAAAATGATTGGCGTCGCTACTGTGCCTACTGTTCCCCCTTAATTTCTTAAGATTATGTTTAGTGCTAGTTTTAATTTTGAACACATTTTTAAATTCTGATTCAAAGCATTTATTATACAGTATATCTCTAATTTCCTCAATTAGGAGCATTTTTTTATTACTTTATCTTTAAAAACTTTCATTTTGCGTTTGGTAATAGATTACATACACTAAAATATACTAATAAAATAATACAAAAAGTAAAATTCCGATTGCTGTAACGATTTTTACAAAACTGATATTAGACGTTCGACAGGGATACAAATTCCGGATACAAAGAAATATCATAAAAAATTAAAATTACATATCTTGAATTAACACTCACGGAAAAAATTATATATCGGAATCGGAAGTAATAAGCGAATTTTTTTATCTTTATTTCATTCACATCAATTTCGAAGTACTTATTTGAGTGACCACTGTATTATATTGCATTGACATTCTTGATTGAAATCAGACTAGAAAGAGTCAGAATATACTGTAGAACGTGTAGAACAAAGAGAGCGATAGGGTAACAGTAACCGAATGCTAAGTGGTATAATCGACACTTTCAGCTTACTGGTAAGTTGAGTTACTATTAGTTAACTAGTTTGAAGGAGTTACCATAACGTTAGGGTAAGTCAATCGATAGGGTAACTCTAATAAAGGGTAGCCTTATGATAGAGTTACACGATCGATAGACTTAATCAAATGAAGGGGTTTTCCGGTCCCTGCGCGGCAGAGGCAGGCGCCTGCATTTCTGACTAAAGTCATACAAATCTTAGAGGGTGTTCACGAACAAAACGCTTGAGCGGCACGAATGCGCGCAAACACAGCGCGGCAGCCTTGCGCCAAAGTAGAAAGAGATGGCACGATGTGCCCGACCTTGTGTTAGAACGAGTGCGGGAGTGATTAGGTGGATGTATTGGGAGAGTAATTTTTAAATTATAATAAAATTTATGAATGTTTTCTAATGTACTTATTTTATTATACATTCTTAGTAATTTTCAGCCGACTTAAAAAGAAAGAGGTTCTAAATTGAACTGTAAGTTTGTTTGTTTGTACTATATAAATAAAAATAATATTTATTTTGTAATGTACATAATTGAAATTTGATTTTGGATACTTTTTATATTCTTGTTATTTTGTAACCGACTTTAAAAAGGACTGGGTCTTCAATTCGTCTGTATGTTTGTTACCATTTGTTTGGTTTACTACTTTTGTTTGGATGTTAAGTAGGAGTGTTTTTCGGTAGTAGAAACATGGAAGTAGATGGTAGCCCAATGGAATTCAATGGGAAGTTGGGAACTGATGTAACAAGATTGTAGTCGAAGTCGATGGTCAACTTTACGTGCCCTATGGTATCCGATCGTGTTTATTGGTACCTGGTGGTGCCTGGTCGTACCCGGTTGTTTCCGGTGGCGCCCAGTGGTAATGATGACGATGACGATGACGATGACGATGACGATGACGATGACGATGACGATGACGATGACGATGACGATGACGATGACGATGACGATGACGATGACGATGACGATGACGATGACGATGACGATGACGATGACGATGACGATGACGATGACGATGACGATGACGATGACGATGACGATGACGATGACGATGACGATGACGATAGCGGAGGGTAGGTAGTAGGGTCTCATTATTATCTTTTGCATACGGAACCCTAAGGGCTTGCAAAGTTTAATTAAAAAACCGAAACCCACGCGGATGAAGTCGCGGGAACTGGTAGATAATACATCTAGACATAAATCAAAATGTTAAACCCCAAGCCTAAAGGTGTGAAAGTTTCTCATTAATGTGTACCACAAAAATGCATAGATTAATATTTTTAATACAACCCATTCTGTGTTCTGTGCAACCCAAAATAACAATGACATTCTAATTCAAATACAATGTCATTGCAAAATAAGAATGGAGGTAATTATTATTCTGTGACCTAAATACGTCTACTGTGCTCTGCCGCCCGAGCGCACCGCCCGTTTTCGTGAACACCTTGCCGCGTGCGCTTGCCTCCGCCGCATGCGCCTGCCTCCGAAGCCCGTCGCCGCCGCGCAACGCGCGTTTTCGTGGCCTTGCGGTTAATGTATGACTCTCCAAGTCTTCCCGTGGATGTCGTAGAAGGCGACTTAGGAAACACAAGCTAAACAGAGCTTATAAACATCAAAGAGACCTCTCCAATCCGTCTGGCCAGCGTGGAGAGTGTAGGCCAAATCTAACTGCCATGGCTAATATATGGCTCTGGTAGTACATGGTCTTGCTCCTGCAGTGGAGACCAAAAAAGACATGATAATGATGATGATGATATATGAATCTAACAAAACTCTCAAAAGTAGCCCTGTGATAAACGGACTTAAAACGATGTTTTGCTCTCATAACATTAGTAATTTATACATTAATTTCCAGGAGAGCCATGCCAATTCCGTACGTCAAAGAGAGCATCTTCATAAATTCCATAAATTATATCCCAAGGCCGCACTAATAGTTGAACTGACGTGACATGACGGCACAGATTGGCATCGAGAACATAACTGAGGCGCGAAAAACAAAGGCGCGAAAGACGAAGGCGCGAAGCACTAAGAAAAAAAAGTCAAACATTGACAGCAAAATTGGCTTGACTTGATGGCACAGACTGACAAATAGAGTGTAACTGAGCAGCGAAAGGTGAACGTGTAAAGAGAATTACCTATACCTGACAGATATCCATTACATCTAAAGGCCTCGTTTAACTGCTTTTGGTCTTTACGCCCAACAAAAGTTTACCTAAAATCGAAAAAATATATAAATATTACGCACAAATCAAACAGATTAGGCTAACCCCAGGGCGTCACATGTACGTATTTTAAATTGTGTGTAACATCTTTTATAACCTGTGGCTTGCAATAAAATTTGAATCTTGAATCTTGAACCCCAAAGTAAGTTTGAGACTTATGTTATAGTTATACATTTTTATAACAAATTTTAAATAGTTCCTATCCGTATTACTAATTTAGATAATTCCTTAAATTGTTCGCTCATTTGTGACCAGCTTTGACGCATCGCGCGGGAAAAATAGCAGCTAATGTAATTAACACGTTCATCGTTTGTTTATTGCGTTTTTGTCCCCTCAATTGATTCGCCTTAAGTTATTGGCGCCTGCAATCTCTCAAACCTCAGCATTTCGCACCTTCGTCTTTCGCTCCTCAGTTACGCCCTATCAGAGATCGGTATCGCCCGCCACGGGTTCGAGTCCCGACCTGGCACCGTACCAGTTGATAGCTTGGCCGGGGTTCAAAACTGTCAGTTAGGAAATAGTAAACTAAGAGATGAAACGGTACGCGCCATGTACTAGAATATCGTGTTGAGAATAATTATATTCCATTCTCAGTCATCTCTAGATTAATCTAGATAGCATTTTTATGATAAAAATCTAATATTTTAAGTGGATTTTAGAGATTTATGTTTGTTTGTCTAATACTAATATTATAAAGGTAAAAAGAAGAGGGAAGATTTGATTGTTTATTTGTTTGTTTGCATTGAGTAAGCTCCGAAACTACTGGTTTTTCAAAATTCTTTCACCTATAGGAAGCTAATGTATCTAGTATTCATCATTCGTTCGTACTAGACAAATGTCAACTTAGTCTACCAACACGGCCTCCGTACTGCCCGTATTTACTAACTCGGATGACAGGTGTCGATGCCTGCCTATCAATCTAGGATTTGCTGGTTACAATGCGGTTTTTGTATTCCAAATAAAAATTTCGAGCAAGCAAAACCCGCATTGTAACTGTAAATTCTAGATTGATAGGCATCGACACCTGTCATCCGAGTTAGTGAATAAGGGGGCTGGACAGAGGGAGTGGGCAAAGCGACAATGCACTATATTACAATTTTTCTGGCGTTTTTTGCAGGGGAAATGTGCACACAAGTTGAGTTCCGCACACCTACATACAAAACTTAAACTGTCACTTGATAGTAATGATGACATTGTCACAAAAAATTACATAAAAAAGAAACAATAATTTGTGTACAGATGAGTCACACACAACTAACACATAGACATGCATATGCCTAATTTGACTTGTACCTTGACAGAGGGGAACGCAGCGTATGGCTACTCCCTTCCGGTGCGGAGGGCCGTGTTGCTCGAAGACCTGCGACCATGAACACTGTAAAGTGTTCGAAGCGTTAGGTGTATAATGTAGGTAATCATCATCAGGCCTTTGTTAGTTTCCACTGCTGGAACACGACCCTCTTTGTACCAGAGCCATATAATATATAATATATATTAGCCAGAGCAGTCGAGAGAATTTGGCCTACACTCTCCACGTAGGCCACTCAGGTTGGACAGGTGAATTTGAGATAATGTAATAAACGCGATGAAACGTATGAAATGAATTTTATTTAAATAAGTAACGCTTTATTAAAAGGCCTTTACTCATAATATCTGTCTACTTGAGGGTAAATTTTGTGCCCTGTTACATTTCTGACATCGAAATAACTCCTTTAACAAATGAAGCAAAAACGGGCGAACCGTCTGTCGCGATGGCAACGTAATGAAAATTCTTATTTGGTCGATAACGCGCGATGCCGTAGGGCTGGCACTCTTCTGTACAGTAATGAAATGAAATTTTTATTCTAATTTTGGATCTCATGTATCACTTTTTGAACTACATATTTTTCTTTGTTATTATTTTTAATTTTTGATATGCAAAATCAAAAAACTAATAGCGTTTCGTAATGACCACTGGTGAGTGAGAAGATTACGCCGGAAGAAACTCAATCCAGACTCATCAAGTCTTTTTTAGCCAGAGGTAGTCAGAGGATTTGGCCTACACTTTCCACGTTAGCCAAACTTGTTGGAAAGGTCTCTTTAATGTTTATAAGCTATGTTTAGCTTGTGTTTCCTAAGTCGCCTTCTACGACATCCATGCACAAGACTTGGAGTGATCCTCTTCTACTCTTCCGAGGAACATACGACGGATATATATATTTATTATTACTGGTTAGCAATTTTCCCGTGACATTTTAAGCGGAAATTATAGCTCCTGACACATAACATAAATTAGCTTTATATAGGTGAAAGAATTTTAAAAATCGGTTCAGTTTCAGAGCATTTTCAATGCAAACAAACAGTCAAATCATTCCTCTTTATAATATTCGTAAGATTATAGGTTGTAATGTGCCAGCCCTACTGAGGCGCGAAATGAAAGCTTTCAATTACAAATATGTGTCGTTTCGAGCGTGTGACGAACCGTAAAGTTTAGATGTAATAAACTACATGTTAAAGATTTAATTTAAAATGTAGTTTATTACAACTAACCCTATTTTATTTCATTTTATACTGACGACTTTTTTGGCTATTTCCTTGAGAGTGCTGGGTCTGGGTCGATGTAAAACAGTATTTATTGGATGTTTTTATATACCTTGGCAATCGTTTAACATATAGAATTTATTACTATCTCAACTTCTTTAAGATTAGCACAATCTGTCAAATCTCTTCATATATATTTATTACTGACTAGTAATTTTCCAGCGACTTTGTCCGCGTGTATTATGGCCTCTGTCATCGGCAGATAAATTAATGTTCTCTAGGTAAAAGAATTTTGAAAATACGCTCAGTTTTGGGGGTATTCAATGCAAACAAAAAATAAAATCATTTTTATTTATAATATTAATAAAATAAGAGGTTGTAACGTTGTGCCAGCCCTACGGAGGCGCGAAATGAAAGCTTTCAATTAGAATAGGCAGGTACATGTCGTTTTGAGAATGTGTGACGACGTGAAATAAGATTTCATTAGATATGGACTTTATTACACCTACACGTATTTTATTACTTTTAACCGACTCAAAAAGGAAGAAGTTCTTAATTCTTTGTAGGTACCTATTATCTTTTCTTCCAACTACGCTGCAATTCTATCATAACTGCACTACATATCCAGCACAAATAGGAACTTTGCTGCACTAGAAGTAAAAAAAAAAACTAAACAGTGCAGTAAAGGATTTCCATACATTTTTGCTGCTCTAGTGCAGCAAAAATGTATGGAAATCCTTTACTGCACTGTTTAGTTTTTTTTAAATCGTGGACAATAGTTGTCACCTGTCATAAAAAAGGTTGGCCAACCTAACGGCCGTATGGAGTTAACAAAGGGACGTGTGTATTGCATTGCCTAAAAAAAAATACTGGCCATAAAGAAAAAAAGCGGGAATGTGAACAACAAATTTTTAACTATTGTAATTTGTCTTCAGTTTTATTTTTCAACTACTTTTATTGCAGTAGTTGAAAGAAAAGCAGATTATGCACCTCGCATTAAGTAAGTTAAATTGCACTCGTGCTTTTTAGAGCCCTCGCTAGCGCTCGGGCTCCAAATAAACACTCATGCAGCAATAACTTACTTTCTGCTCAGTGCAACAATCTACTATTATGTCTGCTAAATCATTATTATTTACAAACATACTGAGAATTTTTATGTAAAATACTTAATGTTTTTACTATTGTTATACATTTTAATATAATTACTTTACAATGCTTCATCGTAATTTTTCTTTATTTATTTTTTTGCCTCATAAGAAAGCTCAAGGTCGCTCAAAGAACTATGGAGAGGGCTATGCTCGGTGTTTCTCTGCGAGATCGAATCAGACATCAGGAGATCCATAGAAGAAAGAAGGTCACCGACATAGCCCAGTGGATTAGCTCTTTGAAGTGGCAGTGGGCGGGACACATAGCGCGAAGAACCGATGAGGCAGAAAGGTTTTCGAATGGCGACCACGTACCGGCAAGCGCAGCGTTGGACACCCACCGACCAGGTGGTCAGACGACCTGATAAAGGTCGCAGGAAGGCGCTGGATGCAGGCCGCTTCTAACCGGTCGTATTGGAAATCCTTAGGGGAGGCCTATGTCCAGCAGTGGACTTCATGTGGCTGAGATGATGATGAAGATGAAATACTTACGGACAAATCATACAAATTACATTCTAGCCCCAAAGTAAGTTCGAAACTTGTGTCATGGGAAAAGCGCAGTAAAAAGGCTAAAAGGCGTATTTCATGCCTCGTTACACTCGTCCTAGCTAATCCATACTTAACCTTGTTTTAGAAGAGTTCACATCCTTATGATTTGTGCACATTTTGCCTGTAGAAAATTAGGTTAGTTTTTTTGCAGTAACAAGGAGAAAATGTATCTCCAATAAATAAATGTAAAAGGAAACTTTGATTTACGACATAGCTGGAAATTCGCGAAAAAAATTACATTCCTACCTAGTGTTCTTTCTAGTAGTCTCTAATCTAATGTTTTGCGTGATTTAATGTTTACCTATGTCCTTTTCAAAACCCTAACCTATGAGTATGCAAAATTTCATGGTGATCGGTTTGGTAGATAGGGCGTGAAAGCGTAACACACAAACTCACTTTCCCATTTATAATTTTAGTTAGGAAGTTAAGATTAGGATTAGGATAAGAACGGAACTTTTCTTGCACTTTTCCGATTTTTTTTCTAAATCTAATTGGATTCTGTACTAATAAATGCGACATGAAATAATTTTACCATATTTTAAAATCCGCCCGCATGACAATACCGTACAAGTATCGATATCTTTGCCCCCTTGAGGCTCTCGAACGCCACCTATCTTTGCCATCCTCTCCAACTTTGCCGACTCGAACATTTTAAAGCGTGCTCTATCGATATTAAATCCTGTGTCATCGATTTGACAAAAGGCGCGCGATTTGGCGGGAATAATGACACTTGGGTTTTTTATCTGTGGTTTTCAGGATTTGGCGGGAATAATGACACTTGTGTTTTTTATCTGTGGTTTTGAGTGTGAATGGGGATTTATTAATTGTCTATAGCCATTGTCTACAACTTTATCTGTTTGTCACGGAAGATGGGTTTTGAAGATAAAGTATGTACTAAGTAGATACATACATACATATTATCACGTCTTTATTCCTTGCGGGATAGATAGAGCCCAAGGTCCTAAGACCCAAAGGCCACATTTGGCATGGTAGTGGATTGTAGATACATATTAGATTTATTATTGACGACTTCTTTAACTTACGACGATTTTTTATATCATCATCAACATTATTTCAGCCGCAAGAAGTCCACTGCTGGACATAGGCCTCTTCTATGGTTTCCGAAATGACCAGTTGGAAGCCGGCCTGCATCCAGCGGTTTCCAGCGACCTCGTTCAGTTGTCCCACCACCTATTTCGTGGCGTAGTGTAATAATTTTATTAAAATGCACATCATCATCATCATTAATATCATCAGGTCTTTTTTAGTCACCACTGCAGGAGAGCGACCCTCTCTGTACTATATCAGATTCATATATTAGCCAGAGGTATTCAGAGAATTTGACCTACACTCTCCACGCTGGCCAGATGGGTTGGAGAGGTCTTTTTGATGTTTTATGCTTTGTTTAGCTTGTACTTGCTAAGTCGCCTTCTACGACATCCACGGGAAGACTTGGAGTGGTCCTATTCTACTCTGCCGGGAACCACACGGCTATCTTAAATGCACATTATTCTTAGTAAAACCACAGAATTAATAATAGTACTTAGTAAAACAAAAAGTAAGGAATAGATTTATATAATTTTTCATTGAAACAAACTTCTTTGAGGTTATAAAATGTAGTTTCTGCTACAGTAACCCAGCAAAGAGACTAACAGTACACCTTATTAAAGAAAAAATTGCTGAGCCACATTCCCAGCTAGAAGTTCTATTCAATAAAATAATACCGAGTTACTTCTGCCCCAATAGTTTTATAAAGAGACGGCGCTGCCGCATCTTGTACGGCTTCGGGGCTTAAAGTTATACGGCTTTAAGCTACGTACTGTGTTTATTTAATTCAACTTTTTTATGCCTACCTATTTATTATTACGTCTTTTTCATTTACGGGTTCTGATGAATCTAAGTTCCTCCCTAATATTTAATATCTAGACTTGAATATTTTTTTTTCATCTAATCTAAACGTGTAGGGTCCATAGATGGGTCTTGAAAATAACATTAAGGTTTTTAAAACTATTTTAAAAGTCTATCTTTCCAAAGTAGTAACTTATATGCTGTAGATCTGAATAAACACTTCAACGAAAATTATGAAGGCCGCACACTAGGCACAGTAGCGACGCCAATCATTTTATTCCTAATACTTTACAAATAGAAAGAAATTCAAAAATGTAAATCATATAAGCACTAGTAAATAACCTGAAGTATTTTTGGAATCGTGTTCAATATTAACAGAATCAGTGAGAATTATAAGAATCAGATTACCGCCAAAAACGGCCGTTTTTTCACGCTTTCACGCCGTATCTACTAAACCGATCATCATGACACTTTGCATACACATAGGTTAGGGTACCGAGAAGGACATAGGCTATAAATTGCGCGGGCGAAGCCGCGGGTAACAGCTAGTTATGAATAAAATGTTTGGCTTCGCCACTGTGCCTAGGGTGCCCCCTTAAGATACTACTGGACTTATTTTCAAAATTCTTTCACCTGTAGAAGGCTAATTTATCTGTGGTTAATATAGACTATAATTTACTCGGACAGAGTCGCAGGAAAATTGCTAGGGCCGTATAAATAAAAATTGTTGTGTGTTTCCCAATTGAAACTGAAAAAGCTTACGGAAGCCCGACCGAGCTTCGGCTCCAATCGAAACTTTGGGGCTTAATGTCGTAATGAACCGCTGTAACTTCACCCAGATATAGCTTTTTAAAAGTTTTATTGCGAAAGCTGTAGCCTTGTTTTCATGTTTAAAAATGGCCGGAAAATTTTCTTGTCTTTGAAACCAGTTTTGATTTTAACCCTTATGTTAGACGTAATATTAAATAAATACTTCTTGTCTTCATGTCGGCCAGTAGTTTACGTGAGTAACCCTGTCTTAAAAAATATAACCCTGTAATAAAAAAATAGAAGAAAGCAAAAGAAAAACTGGCCAAGTGCGTGTCGGGCCACGCACAGTGTAGGGTTCCGTAGTTGCGAATGACAACTTTGAGTTCACACTATTCACACTCGCACCTTACAGTTTAACGACCAAAAACATCTAACAATGAAAATAAAACAGTTTATAAGTTGGTTGCCTATAACTTTTTAGTTTGTACTTAGTATTCAGCTCTGATAATTTTCCTTTAAACTTCAGTATATATACTACTGCTGTAATTTTTTTCACGTATCCATATATAACCGTTTAGCAGATAGAGGGGTGGGGGGGACACTTACCTCTAACAAAAATTCGCACTTTAAAACCAAATATTCTACTTTTTTGCCATTTTTATTCTACCACTTTGTTGCCATGTTTAATATACGAGTACATACCCATACCAAATTACAGCTTTCTAGTACTGATAGTCTCTGCGTAAAATCGCGGACGGACAGACAGACAGACAGACATGGCGAAACTATAGGGGTTCCTTGTTTACTACGGAACCCTAAAAACGTAGAAATGTACCAGCTGCTTCTCTTTCCGCGCATCGTAAAAGTCGATCGAGGGAATGGGCGTCAGGAATCTTGTCAATAGGCAACCCGGTTAGCGACTTATTACTCTTTTGATTCCATTTTCACTTATAAGCCCATCAACATGCTATAGGTGACCTTAGGGTTCTACAGACCTGATCTCTGTCTACCCCGCAAACACATCGACCTTAGAAATTAACATTTATTAACAGCCTCCATGGTCCAGTGGTTAAGGCGATTGCCTTGTTGACCCACGGGAAACATACTTTGTTAAGTTGTTTCCAGTTTGGATAGGACATTGCAGGCATGAATCACCTGATTGTCTGATAAGAAAGATGATTCCATGCTTCGGACGGTACTTTAAGCCGTTGGTCCCGGCTGCCATCTGGAAGTCGTTTAAGGAACCACGTCAGACGCCGAGAGGCGGTTCCGAAGAACTCTGACACCAGGGTGTGCATAGTCGACTGATCGTGTCACCTACACGAAATGATGATGATTAGAAATGCATGCAATTGACCCTATTTGAAAATCACACTCTTTTAAATATTCGTCCCTCTTTTTGCATGCATTGTAAGAAAGAGGCGCAGCGCCCCGTCCATATTATTCCCCAGATCTATGATAGGTACTTAGCAGCTAACATTGCCACCCTATCATACGTAACATATGCTACGCCGTAGCGGCTCTACGCATGTCTACGCATCTGCTACGAGAGTTACGGCTGTCAACATAGCGTAGACGCTACACATATCTATTAGTAAGAAGTAAAACAGTATAATATAATATTAAAGCTACGATACACGCGTCTAGTAAAAGGTAGAGTACACTAGCCTGCTACTCGACCAATTCGGAACCAGACTGATGAGATAATATACGAGCATAACTTATGTCAAATGTAACTAATAACTCATGTAAAAATACTTTTAAGACACTTGTAATTTGATATTGATTCGTAATTTTGAGGGGCAAACCATTTTTAAAAGTACGAAATCTTACTATACAATTTTAAGTTTTCTTGCCACCCAATACCTACTTATGACGTCACGAATATATAGATATTTTAGTGCGTTTAAACGTCATTTTTTCTTTAAATCGAAATACATCACAAACCGCAGTATTTATTTCTTGAATATCTCAGTAATCCTTTGTTTTTAAACTGTGTAACCACAAAAATATTGTTATTTTAGTAGGGTATTAGTAGTTATCTTGAAATGGTTTAAGATTCAGCTAGTTAAAGGAAACTTTCATGTAGTGTTTTTTTCCTTCTAACTTAACTAAAACTCGTCTTGCCGCATGCTGTCTTAATTTATGCGAATTAGTTTCCGAATATCAACTTAACGTGTGTAAAAAAGACATTAGGTCCTCAGCAAATAAAAAATAGTCTTCTAACTAATTTGTTCTTAATGCGAATCCAAAGAAAGGTTTCTTCCTAACTTATCTGAAAAAGCGTCTTGCTATGCTGTATTTTTAATGCTACTTAATTACTTTCCTGTTATCATCTCTTCAACAGTTGTTATGTTTCATCAGGTTAAAAACGACATTACTAGTCGAAAAAAACTGATTCTGTCTGAAAGTGCGAATCCGAAAAAATTGGATTCTTTTCCCTTCAAATTCAACAGAAAAAGTGTCTTGCGCACGTCTTGCGGCATGGCATCCTAAAGCCCGCTCCACACTCTCGGCAAAACTACACGAGAATAGGCGAATACGAGACTGTGGAGGCGAATACGAGAGTATTCGGCAAGTCTCGGCTATATTCGTGTAGTCTCCATGGTGGCTTCGTCTTTTTTAACGCCTTTTAATAACTATTTTTCTCGTTGTAAAAAGTACATTACGCTACAAGACATAATGCTATAAGGTCGCAGCAGTTTCAACGTCCATCTTCAACGTCCTCAAATAGACAACTGCGCTAAGCGAGAGTGTAGAGAGCAGTTCTCGATCTCGTCTTTTTTCGGCGAATACTGGGAACGAAACCTCTCGACGAGAGTGTGGAGCGGGCTTAATTTGCTTCTAATTATTTGCCTATCAAACCCTCCTTCGTCAGCAGATGGCGTTTGAAACACTTGAACATCTTTGCATAACTTATCTAGGTTTCATAGTCTTGAAGGAAGTTGGCGCATTTACTTCAAATTATCACTTTTTAGGCTCGATTTCGAAGTCAAATTATTTCGGAGTGGTTAAAAAGTGGTCTTCATCATCAAGTCTTTTTTAGTCTCCACTGCAGGAGGACGACCCTCTCCTTTAGAGTCATATATTAGCCTAAGCAGTCAAAGTATCGTCTAAAACCATTGAGAAATAACTATAGAGACCGCAAATCCTTACTTTGTCCCGTTCAACTGTGGCCGTCGCGCCACAACTCACTCAGTCGGTTGTTAGCTCTTTCGCTTGTGGTACTTCCCACGATTAATAAACAAAAACTTGGTCAAATTCTTCAGCTCATCCAGCAGATGATCTTTTCTCCAGCATAAGTTTATAAAAAGCTTAAGAAAGTTTTATGATTTTTTATCGTTTGAAAATAAATAAATATACATAGGTTTACACAGATTATAATTATTACATGAACAGAACAATATAATTATTACATTAAAAGTATTATCTAAATATGAAAAAAAAACCTCAAATTACATAATTTAACTCATCTTTTTTGAGGTTTAAAACTATGTGTTCTTTTCTCCAGCATAACTTCAATTTTAATGTATTTATTATCGTTTGAAAATAAATACATATAAATATAGAAATATCACACAGATTGAGCTAGCCCCACAGTAAGTTGTGGACTAGTGTCGTGGGATAATGTATGGTACGCATTTACACGGTGCAGTGCACAGAGTATAATTTTAGTGCATCGAGCCTGCGGCGGGGCAATGCCCTCAACTGCATAGCACGAGTCAAACTTGCTTTTTTTCTTTTATTTTCATACAGCCTCCTTTTATTTTGTTTCTTTTTTATTTATGTAAGTGAACTAGTTTTCGCCCGCGGCTTCGCTCGCGTTAGTGCTGATCCCTGGGGAACCATACTTTTCTCCGGGATGAAAAATAACCTATGTACTTTTCTGTACTCCAGACAACGTGTAGCAAAATTTCATGATGATCGGTTCAGTAGATAGGGCATGAAGGCGTAACAAAACGTTTTTTGTTGGGCTAGGTATAATCCAAATAAGGCAACAGTGCAAGTTTCATCAAAATCGGTTCAGTAGTTTTTGAGATAGATAGTTAAGTGTGTATTAGTAACTAGGAAAATATGGGGTTATTTTTTTGAAAATACTACATGTTAAAACTTCCATAAGAGCTACATTAACAACGGATAACATTGGCTACAATTTACGCGGACAAAGTCGCCAGAAAACAGCTAGTGATTCATATAAATATGTTCTCAAATTTCCATTAATTAAAATCTGAAGCGTAACGATATCAGAATTAATACAAAGTTAAAACTCTATTCAAAACGAATATTAAATATCGCTTGCTGTGTTTTAAAAGCAATTTCGTATTTTGGACGAAAATTAATATTGATTCACCAAAAATGAAATATGGTTTCATAGAATATTTCAACAGTAATTTCTTCTTAAAATATTTATGTTGAGGACCAAAATAATATTGAGACAGGCTTTTTTATTACTTTGAATTTACAGCAGCAAAGGTGGCTTTTAATTTTAAAAAGATAAACTGGAAAATAAATAGTTTTTTTTTAATAATTTCCAACATTAGTCCCATAGTAAAAGTTGTTCATATTGATGGGCTAAGTCGCACTTTTAAGGATCGGACACGGTTTCCAAACTAGTGTATAAATAATCTAATAAGGCGTTTATTACATTACTAGCTGTTACCCGCGGCTTCGCCCGCGTAAATTATAGCCTATGTCCTATGTATGCAAAATTTCATGATGATTGGTTCAGTAGATACGGCGTGAAAGCGTAACCAACAAACAAACAAACTCACTTTCGCATTTATAATATTAGTTGGGATAGTTGGGATTTTTACACCTAAAGTTTCGAAAACTTTACAGTGTGCGTGGTCGCATGTAGACTAAGTTGATATTTGTTTAGTATTTAATAGATAAATAAATATATACGGATAAATCACACAGCTTGAGCTAGCCCCAAAGTAAGTTCGACACTTGTTTTATGGGATACTAACTCAACGATACTATATTTTATAATAGATACTTATATAGATAAACATCCAAGACCCAGGTCAATCTGAAAAAGATCATATTCCATCTTGACCTGACCGGGGATCGAACCCGGGACCATCCGTGTCACAGGCCGGCGTGTTGACCGCTGCGCCACAGAGCTCGTCGAAACATTATTACACCTAAAGTTTCGAACACTTTACAGTGATCGTGGTCGCATGTAGACTAAGTTAATATTTGTCTAGTATTTTATAAGAACTATGCAAAACTAAGGCGACTAAAGAAACACAAGCTAAACAAAGCTAATTAACATCAAAGAGACCTCTCCAACCCGTCTGGCCAGCGTGGAGAGTGTAGGCCAAATCCACTGACTACTCAGGCTAGTATATGGCTCTGGTAGTTCATACAGAGAGGGTCGTGCTCCTGCAGTGGAGACTAGACAGACTTGATGATGATAATGCAAAACTACCGCCTAAAATATTTCCGTACGTTCTGGATGTACGCAGTATTGGCTCACGGTGTCTGAAGGTCTTGCAGTCTTCTGCTTAGCTTGATATTTAATTGAATGGATGACTGGATCCCGAAAACATTATGAAAAACAACATATCAGCTGCTCCATACATTTTGAATCAGAAGCATTCAACGTATCTACTATGGTAAACTTCAATAATAATTCTCGATTTCAGACTTGGTCACAGAACAATAGTTGTTCGTTTTCATGTTCAGAATGTGAATTCAAATTATCGCTAGTGTTTTAACACCATAAACACATTTTGTAAGGTCCTTGGTAAAACCCAAAGAAATACGAGTTACCCCCGAGATACCAGGATCTCATATCTCACAAGAGTAGTATCAACATAAGCCAGGCTTTCTCGCGAACAAAACATGGGATTTGTCTCTGTATAAAGATTGTAAACATACTCGTATACACCCTTTTAGGGTTCCGTAGTAAACAAGGCACCCTTATAGTTTCGCCATGTCTGTCTGTCTGTCTGTCCGTCCGTCCGCGGTTTTACGTAGAGACTATAAGTACTAGAAAGCTGTCATTTGGTATGGATATGTATATTAATCATGCCAAAAAAGTGGTAGAAAAAAAATCTTGAAAAATAAGTTTTTTTAGGGTAGCTCCCATACAACTAAAGTGGAGGTTTATTTTTTTTTCTCTATTTACCCATCGTGTGGGGTATCGTTAAATAGGTCTTTAAAAAATATTGGGAGGTTGAGAACACCATTTTTCGATTTAGGGATCCGTTTCCGAAATATTTGGTTTTAAAGTGCAAATTTTTGTTAGAGGTAAGTGTCCCCCCCTCTATCTGCTAACCGGTTATACCTATATAGATACGTGAAAAAAATTACAGCAGTAGTATATATATACTGAAGTTGAAAGGAAAACTATCAGAGCTGAGTACTAAGTAAAAACTAAAAAGTTATAGGCAACCAACTTAAAAAATGTACTCGATTTTAACGTTCATACAATTGTCATCGTGTGATGTTTTTGATCGTTAAACTGTGAGGTGCGAGTGTGAACAGTGTGAACTCAAAGTTGTCATTCGCAACTACGGAACCCTACACTGCGCGTGGCCTGACACGCACTTGGCCGGTTTTTTGGTGACGTTACAAATCCTTTTTTACACTTTTCCGGACATTTCAGCGAGAAATTATTTCAATTGTGTGTTGGTGGTGTTCGTGTAGGTGTTAACCAAAGACTTCTTATAAACTTACTATACCTGTTTATTTTTAATCAGAAGTATTCAACGTATATCTACAATGGTAAACTTCAATATTTTTTTCGATTTCAGATTTGGTCACAGAAAAAAATTTATCATTTTCATGTTAAGAATTTGAAATTAAATTATCTATTGTTCGATACCAAATACATTGTTTAAGGTATTTGGAAAAAAACCCAACTAAATACGCGTTCACCCCCAGAGCTACCAGGATCTCATATCTCGAAGGAATTCTATCAACATAAACAGGCTTTGTAAGGTGCGACACGCTGACATATACAGGGATTTGTCAGCGAAATAGGAATATAAAGTTCTTACACTTATGCACTGTTATTGGTGAATCTAACAAACAACATCAAACAAATGTTTGTTTGTTTGCTTTGAATAGGCTCCAAAACTGCAAGACCGATTTTTTAAATTTCTTCACCTATAGTAAGCTTTAATTAATTTTCAAGTGACATAGGCATGACGTGATGATGATGATGACGTAGATACCGAAGTTAAAAGCTTACAAAATACGAGTTAAACACCTCAAGGTACTAGGATACCATAACTCACAGGAGTTCTATCAACATAAACCAGGCTTTGTAAGGTGCGACACGCGCACATATACAGGGATTTGTCAGCGAAATAGGAATATAAAGTTCTTATACTTATGCAATCTTATTGGTGAATCTTCAGACTCGTATTCTTATAACTGCACAAATAATAATTTTTTTTTGCCCTTTTGAGACTCCATTATTTTCATAGAAACTAAAAAAATATCTAGCATTGAAAATGGCATATGCAGCGATGGCCTAGTGGGCGCGAGCATTATTAGCGCTTTCGCATGTCAAGCAACCCCAGACCCAGTCCCTGCTTGGATGGGTGACCGCAAGTGGCATAAAAAATACCTCGAGCGCCTCCGTGCTCTGGAAGGCACGTTAAGCCGTTAGTTCCGGCTGCCATCATTGGTGGAAGTCGTTAACCTATGTCAGATGCCTCTAAGCAGCGTTCTGACGCCAGTGTTGGCCTCTTACACACACGAACTACAAACAAACTACAAATATAATTCGCAGTATCCCATTACTCCATCACTGTCACAGCCAGCGTCAGACGTTATGACGTCACAAATGTAACGCACATGGTGGTGACGTCACATTACCATTAGGCTCCACGCGACTGAACTGATGTCCAAAGCGTGTTTGTGACGAATTGACGATGTGATTTGTTTTCTGGTGTTGTGGTGTTTGTATGGCGGGTTTTGAATGGTTTTACCTATTATGGTATGACAAATACAGGCCTTTGACAAAATTGCATAAACTAAAAAAAAATATTGGTACATTACGTAGTAAAGGCTAGAACGACCTATTTTTTGGGTAATATTGACTTAACTATCTGTTGCTTAGCTACTGTGACACGCAAAAAAAAAAAACAAATCAAAATCAAAATAATTTATTTGCTTAAATAGGGTCAGTAGTATAATGTTTACATAATTAGTTAGTTCAAGCCTATTTTGCTGTTTTTAACAGCATGCAAATACATAGGACGTTGTCATCTTATTTTTAGTTAGAGATTACATAAATATTATTATTATTATTACATTCAATATCTTATACACTTAATTACTTACTTAACTATCATAAAATAACAATTTTTATTTTTATTGCGGTCTGTCACCTATATATTCATAATATTTATTTTATTTAGCTATCTCAGATTAATATTAATAAATTGAAATGTCACTAAATATAATTTATTGTGTTAGAAATTCATGAGTCGTGTAAAAACATTTGTCAAGCAGCCATTTATGTACACGTATCGATCTTGGGATATTATTAAATAATTTAATCACCATTACAAAGCAATTCTTTTGGTATAATGTTGTACGTGAAGTTGGTAGATATAGTTTCGTTGGATCTCTAGATAAATACTTTTTGTTCTCGTTTGCTTTTTTAAATAGTTAAGGATGTTTTTTTACAAATAATCCTGCCTCCAAGATATATAGAGATGGCAGTGTAAGAAGCTTTAGTTTTTTAAACAATGGCTTACATGAGTCTAAAAAATAGGCCTTACTTAAAGCACGAATACATTTTTTTTGTATGATAAATACTTTATTTATTAATGTTGAGTTCCCCCATAACAAGACTCCATATCGTAAGAGAGAAACAACATAACCATGATACGCAGTTAAGGCCGTCTTGACACCTGCTGTGTCACGTAATTTGCGTATGGCATAAACAAACTTATTTATCTTTTTACATAAATTGTTGACGTGTGCCTTCCAGTTGCAGTTATTGTCTAATGTTACACCTAAGAATTTTACTTCATCAGTGTCTTCTACTTTGTCATTTTTATGAAAAATATTTAGTTTAGGAAAAACTGTATTATAATTAGAAAATTGTACTATTTTAGTTTTCGTAATATTTACTGTCAAATTGTTTTTATTCAGCCATTGTGTGAATAAGTCAATAGTTTCGGTTAATAACATGTCATAATTATCACTTTTACGATCGTCACTTACAACTACTGATATATCGTCTGCAAATAGCGTACATGGATGCTTAGTTATAGCGGGAATATCATTTATGTATATGAGAAAAAGGAGTGGCCCTAATACACTCCCTTGCGGTACACCGTAGTTATTATGTTTGTATGTAGAACGATTTGGAGCAAGTATTCGGTCATCTGTTATATTTGATATTTCTACACATTGCAAGCGATTTTTCAAATAACTGTCGATCCATTCTAGGGCCTTTCCTCGAATACCATATCGCTCACATTTGTTCAACAAAACTCTATGGTCAACAAAATCGAATGCCCTGCTCATGTCAAAGCCTGAATTGCTTGAGTTATCAATCTTTCTTTTTGCTTGAAAATGAAACAAGTCCTCTGTCGTCATAGTTTCATCACTATATATTTATGACGTCACTATGAGTTCAAATTGAATTCTGTCTTCTTTGCTGAAATCGTTTCATGATCTCCTTGAGGAACCAATATCTCTTACACGCCTTGCTATTCTCTTAGATATTTCTAAACCACTTTAGTCTGTGAAAAATATCAGCTGTCCGAGGTAGGTGTATTCTTTAACTCATACTCTGTATGTTAGCTTTTCGTTGTAATTTATTATAGGGTGCTTGCTCTACTCTATTTAACATGACTCTTGTTTTGTTTCCATTCAAGGTCAGGCCAACTGTTTTACACTATCTGGAAAGGTCTTGCAGCATAGTTTGCAGGGTTAGGGCGGACGGCAAAAGAAAGAGAGGCAGGCAATATAAGCGATGGGTAGGCAACGTCAAAATGGTTGGAGGAGCGCTATGGAGTAGGATAGCAAAGGATAGGAAAAGCTGGAAGATGCTGGAAGAGGCCTATGTGTCACGATTATTATTATTATTCTGTCTATTTATTATTATTTTGTTATTAATTTTCAATTATTCAATTTTGTATTATTATGATTTTAATTTTCTAAGTTTAAATATTTGCATGCCTCTTGAAGTGGCCGAATACATGTACCTACTGTAATATTTAAGACCTATTTAATTTCTGTATTCTGGCAAATAAAACATTATATTCTATTCTATTCGAGACATGCTGGACACACATGCCAGCAACAGGGTTTAATAATCATAATTAATAACTGAAACTTCTAAATAAAATCGAAATTCTAGCGGATAAAGTCGCGGGCAACAGCTAGTTGACAATATTAGTATGATTGCGTCACAATTAAGCTCGGCCTCGAGTTTGGTATAATGTTTCATCACAGTGTCTGGTGACAAACCTGAAGTCCTATTGTTTATGTTCTCCTGGTATCTCGCACAAAGCAGTATTCATTTTACATATGTTTTACCCGATTACGGCGATCTCAAAAGGAGAGTTCTGATTTTCGCCAGTATGTACGTTCATTTGTCCCAGTCGTTATGAGCATAATTTGTGCTTACGCATGTAAAGCAACCGCGGGCGCAGTCCCCACTTGGATGGGTGACCGCAAGTAGCGTAATAAAATATCCCGAGCTCCTCCATGCTTCGACAGGCAGGTTAAGCCGTTGGTCCCAGATGGCAGTTCTTTAGCTACGTCAGATGCCTTTAGGCAGCTTGAAGAATCTGACACTAGTGTTGGCCACTTACACACACGAAAAACAAACAAACCGTCTACGGCGATGCCTAAAGGAGAGTTATAATTTTTGCCGCTATGCATGTATGTTCGTTTGATACGAATACACGAGGGTATATTATATACTAAACCAAAGACAATATAGATTAAACTAACCGACGTAACTTTACATACTACACATCGTTAAAAGCGTCTTTATTCAAAATGGCACCCTCTAATAGAACATTATGATACAAGTACGGTAAGCTGGATATTATAGTCTAGGTGAAGCCGAGTGCTTATAATAAACCGACGACTATAATAGACAGCCTACCGTACGAGTATCATACGATGTTTTTTAATACATTTGCGATTCTAAAACAAGATTGAAGTTCAGCTAATAAGGAATTTATAAAAGTTAGGAACTAAAGCAGTTTATTTTCTCCAAAAAAGTACATCGATAACCTTCTCCTTTTCGCAGACGGTTAAAAAATCACATCTCACGAATCAGAAAAAAGTTTCCATGCTGGACTTGAAACTCGTTGCTCGGATTCTATGAAAATGTTTAAATTTTGCATCTGTGGCATTGGGCTATTCAGCGGTTGTGATTGGTGTAAAGTAAAAAGCACAAGTGCCGTAAAATACATCATTACGATACAGATTTCGATTTCGAACGGTATTATTAGCAAATGTTTTAAAAAATACAGTATTTCCTTTTTTGGAATCGATGTCAAAAAAGGTACTTTAATGTATATGATTACAATTATAATCAACGAGTTAGTGAATTAAATTATGTTAGTTTATTGAATGTCCATTTGAAAAAATATTATTTATAATTCATAAATTCGTTAATTTTAATATTAATAATGTTCGTAAGTAGATATAGAAAATAAACATAATACTCCCACTTTCCCAAAGCCAAGACATATAATATACTTACTTACGTAACTTGGCCACTTCAAACAATTGGTCCCACATAGACAATGCCATTCTCCGCAAGGGGTGTGGCCTCAAACTATTAATATTGTAGGACAAAGGACAGTCAAAGACAGGAGTAAGGACAGGGTACTATTTTTGAACATGTGACTATTCGTTTTCGAACGATTTTTGTGTGGAAAAACCGCTCGTTAGCGAACGGCGAAAATTCAAAAATCGTACCCCAGAATTATTTGGACTGTGAAATGATCATAGTCAACAAAATAGTGGCCAAGTGCGAGTCGGACTCGTGTATGTAGGGTTCAAGTAGCAAGCATAAATTAGTATCCACTAAACGTACCGATTACCTACATCAAAGAGAATATAATACTAACGTAATAGACTGCCCACCTCATAGAAAAATACGTATTGGACCAAATGAAGGTGGCGAAAGTAAACAAATGTATGGCGCTGCAGACTACCGCCATCTAGTAGCGAGTGGCAAGCAGCCACTCAATTGTTGTTTTTCGTATGTGTAAGTGGCCAACACTGGTGTCAGATTTTTCAAGCTGCCTAACATAGCTTAACGACTGCCATCAACGATGACAGCCGGGACCAACGGCTTAACGTGCCTTCCGAAGCACGGAGGAGCTCAAGATATTTTTATGCCACTTGCGGTCACCCATCCAAGTAGGGACTGCACCAGGGGTTGCTTAACATACGTAAGCGCTCATAGAGCTCACACCCACTGGACCATCGGGCTCCTCAGCCACTCAATACTAGATGGCGGTAGTCTGCGTGAGCTTAAACTTACTAAAACTAAGGCATAATTTAAAAATAATAAGCCAAAAATATTGTTCTAATTAATAAGATATATTTTGTGAATAATGCTTTTATATTCTCATAATACCGAAAATACAATGTCGTGTAGCAACGAGTAGCGCCATCTATGTGAATCTGTGAGAACAAATCGTATGATTAAGGGGTTGGGCCCAAATGCCTACATTTAGCCAAAATACCACTATCATGTCTCGCCAGTAAAAATTACATTTTTTTTCTTTTTAGCCAGCGAAAAACTTCGTTTATCATCATGCTGTTCAGAATGACATATATTTGCGGTTAATGAAAATATGCTATATCTCAAAAACCGCTGTTTACATCTCTCTAAAACCCGTTTTCGTTGAAAGTGTTATTTGATATCTACAGCATATACTTTTTTTTTGACACTCTTATTTTAAAAGTTAGAGAGGTGGCACACATTTTACCACTTTGGAATTGCTGTCCATTCAATAATATAAAATCAATAATGCTGGTCCTGAAGTCGAAACCGTGGGGGTGTGGCAAATGGCAAACCTATTTATAATACAGACAAAAGGACAGTCAAATGCAGAAGTGGGGACAGAATAATTTTGGCTATTAAACGCACGCCTGGGGATAAGTTAGGCAGTTTTTTTATTTACCCCTCTTCGACAGAAGAGGCATTATTCTGGCTAGCTACTTATATCTTCGGTTTATAGCTAGTGTGAATTGAACGTTGACATTTCCATAAAGGGGTGACAACCCGTCAAAATGAACAACTACGCTTGATATCGATACGATAATGGAACCCAAAAAAAATGAGTCTATGTTTTCTTAAAAAACCGGCAGAGCTCTTGTCACACCCTTGGTCTTGCAGTTGTCCAGGGACAGCGGTGATCACTTACCATCAGGTGACCTGCTTGCTCGTTTGCCGTCCTATGATTCAAAAAAAGTCGAAAAAAAAGTTGTTTCATAGGAGTTACCGGACCGGTCGTACACTTGTTTCATCATCATCAGGTCTTTGTTAGTCTCCAATGATTTTATTACTCACCACGACCAATTCAATTCAATTCAATTCATTTATTCCATTATACAATAAAAACATTGTGTCGGAAATTACAGAGAAATAATAACATAAAATTACAGATTGAAAAATAATCACATCTACATAAATAATAATAACAATTCACAATTAATTACACAATATTACATAATTCATAAATATATCCAATCAAAAGTCAAAGTACTAGAAATTCATGTCATCAAGCCAATTCGTCTACTGTATAGAAACACCTTTCCAATAAATAAGTCCTCAATCGCTTCTTGAATATATTCGCATTTGTAATTATTTTTAATTCGCGAGGTAGCTTATTAAATAGTTTTGTCGCTTGGAATTTTACGCTTTGCTCAGTTACTCTTAAATGTGGTTGAAGTGTATTTGGAATATCCTTTCGTCTAGTTTTTAAACGCTTCGTTCTTTCGTCTTCCGTTTCATACTTGTCCAAATGTTTAACAAAATCTGTGAGTAATATATGTATGTACAAACATGGAACTGTAAGGATTCCCAAATTCACAAAATATTTCCTACACGACTCCATCTGAGGTATGCGAAGCATTGTTCTAAGTGCCCTTTTTTGTAACACAAATGCTTTTTTTAGGTTATAATCATAGCTTTTTCCCCAAAATTTAATACTATATCTCAAATGAGACTCAACCAGAGCATAATAAACCATTTTTAATTGCGTCAATGTCAATTCATCTCTTAAGCTTCTTAGAGCATAACATGCAGAACTTATTTTATTTTCTATGTGCTTTAATTCTTCTTTCCAATTAAGGCAGTTGTCAATATGAATACCAAGAAATTTCACAGCATCCGCTAGGTCTACATGCTCATTGTTTAACTTAACTTCTAAGGTGTCCTTGTTATTAGCCGTAGTTTTAAATAAAATGGCCTGGGTTTTTGACAAATTAAGTTTTAGGTTATTGACGTTAAACCATTCAGAAAAGGCTAAAATTGCACTATTCATTGCCTTATTGAGTTCATCAATTGTTTGTGCTGCTATGACAGCATTTGTGTCATCTGCAAATAGCACCAGTCCAATACCTGGTATGACATTACACATGAAAGGTATCAAGTCATTTGTGAATACCAAGAATAGCAATGGCCCTAAAATGGATCCTTGTGGTACGCCTCTAATGATTTTTGTCAACTTAGATTTATATGTTTTTTCATATTTACCTTCTGTGCATTTTAGCTCCACAAATTGATATCTGTTTGTTAAGTAAGACTTGAAAAGCTTAAGAACATTATGTCTGATGCCATAAAATTCCAGCTTATCAAGTAGGATCTCGTGATCAACAGTATCAAAGGCTGATCTCAAGTCCAGAAATAGTCCAGCAACTTTCAATTTTCGATTTAAATTTTGAATAACATCATGAACCAAGGTTTCTATAGCTTCACTACTTCCTATTTTTGCCTGGTATCCAAATTGCCTAGTGTTCAGTATGTCATTATCATTGAGGTGTTTAGAGAGCCGCATTTTGATTAATTTCTCGAAGATTTTAGAAAGAGTCGTCAATAAGGAAATAGGCCTGTAGTTTTCCGAATCAGCTTTCGATCCCTTTTTGTGTACAGGCAAAACTTTGGCTATCTTTAACTGATCAGGAAATATTCCTTGTTCGTAACATTTATTATAAAACATAGCTAGCGGTTCGGCCAATAAGTCTAAATTTTGTTTAAATACTGAAATTGGTAATTCATCCCAGCCACATGATCTCTTATCCTTCATTTTTGAAACGATTTCAGTTATCTCTGTAGGAGTCACATAGTCCCATGTCATATCACGTTTGCATTGCTGGCTGTTTTGTTTAAGTGATTTCATTGATAAATCTAAGTTCCCTGAAATGGAAGATTGACCGTGATTAAACTTTTCTGCAAATAATTCTACTATAGTGTCTGTATTATTTATATATGTGTTGTTGTCTTTTAACAAAATTTTATTCTTATCAGTATTTGAAACTTTCTTCCTATGTTTATTTATCACACTCCATATGGCTTTAGATGTTCCTTTTGATTTCTTTATTTCTGACTGTACGGCTAACTTTTTGGCATATCTCACTACTCTCCTAAATATTCTAATGTAGTCATGTTTATAATCTATTATAGATTTGTCATTTACTGATCCGTGTGCAGGCACAAGAACACGCTTCATTTTGCAGGATACTCTTATTCCTTTTGTTATCCAGTTTATGTTCTGTGTAGTTCTTAATCTGAATACCTTAATTTTCTTTTTGAAACTCTTCTCAAAAATTTCATTTATATACTTCAGAAAAGTGTTTATCCCATACTCATTCCAATTATGCTTAAGAATGTGTTTTCGAAACGTATTATTGTTTTCCTCAGTAAACCCAGTGACCCTCTCTGTACCTACTACCAGAGCCGTAATAAGCCAGATGATTAGGCCTACACTCTCCACGCTGGACAGACGGGTCGAAGAGGTATCCTTGATGTTTATAATCTGTTTCCTAAGTCGGGAACTTTACCGGGCACCACACACCAGATACATATTTTTTGTATGTACATTTACATAATGCATTTTTGCCCCAATTCGACTTGTCAAAAAATACTTTGCTCTCCTTTTGATAGTCGGTTAAAAATAATAAGTACAACTGAACCTACCCCAAAGCAATGCGAAACATTATTTTCGACGGAGAGAAGCAACAAATGGACTGACATTACTTTTCCACTTTCAAAGGAAGTTTTTATGAAGCCGCTAGCTGAATTACGGAAAATATATTTATTCTCTCTTTTCTAAATAAGTTCTTTCATTTGCTTCCTACTGTTTATCATTTTTAGGGTTCCGTACAAAAAATGAAAAACGGAACCCTTATAGGATCACTCGAGCGTCTGTCTGTCCGTCCGTCCGTCTGTCACAGTCGATTTTCTCCGAATCTACTGAACCAAATTAAATGAAATTTGGTAAGATGGTGTAAACCTATGACCCAAACGCGGATGTGTAAAGTAAATATATATATTTTTTAAATAAGGGTCAGTTTAGGGGGTCCAAATATAAAATGTTAAAAAAAAGTTTTGCAAACCTTACCGTGTTATATATCAAATGAAAGGACTTGTGATGAGGATTTCAAAAATATTTTTTTTTGTTCGGGAAAAATCAATACTTTTGATTTTATTCACGAAAGAAGGCAAAATTTGACCATTCCCCCCCCTGATCTCCGAAACTACTGGGCCTAAAATTTCCAAAAAATTTACAATATATAGTTTATTGCTTGAAGATTACAGGAAAAATAATAAGAATTCTATCAGTTGAAAATAAAGTGGTAAACTCACTATAATAAGTTCACCTTGGGAAATAGTTCACTAAAACACCACTAGATAGCGCTAGTCAATTGAATAAAACATTTTTGAACATTGTGTGTGTGTTCACGAAGCATATTGTACGGAACCCTCATTGCGTGAGTTTGACTCACACTTGGCCGGTTTTTTAACATTGAGTAGGATTATTTCAAAATATATATTTAGTTTTTTGTGTTAGAGCCACGCTACCGGCGAAATTCACTTTTGCTAGTAGCATGAATGGGCCGGCTCGTCCGGGGAAGTACCACACTCTCACAGAAAATCGACGTATGAGTAGTAGCTATATCGCAGCTATGTTTCGCTCGGTGAGTGAGGGAGCCGGAAGCCCATCCCCTCTCTCCTCTGGGAGGGAAAAATAAAAGGCCGGCAACGCTATTGTCATACCCCTGGTGTTACAGTTGTCCATGGGCAGCGGTGATCACTTACCATCAGTGACCCGCTTGCTCGTTTGCCGTCCTATGACATAAAAAAAGAATCTCGTCTGCAGTTTTTGACATTTTACTGTTTTTAATTTTATTACGTTACATATGTCTATGACACTACGGGGAAGACTATGAATCTAATCATACGCTTCAAAAACACAGAATCATTTTAGAAGGCACGTTAAGCCGTTGGTCCCGGCTGCCACCTGATAGTAATTAAGGAACCACGTCAGAGGCCGAGAGGCGGTTCCGAAGAACTCTGACACCAGACAGGTGCATGGTCGACTGACCGTGTCACCTACACGAAATGATGATGATGACTTCATAACCGTTTACACATGTTGATGACATTGGAACAGACATACTTAAATACATACACGCAAAAGACTTTACCCTCAGCCCTCAAGGGTTAGTAGGGCAAAAAATGTTATAATATAACGCTTATTTAAAGCGTTCGAAATCTTTGACGTCATACTGAAGTAATTGGGAAAGTTTTTCCATTAAATCGATTGATTCTGTAATAGACTTCCACATCCATCCATCACTTTGTCATTTTACTTCCTACGATGTTGTTAACGTGTTGTAAAAGGATTACATTCTACTCTCATTAAGTCGTAAAGGCCGGTCGTGGTATAAGGTATATATACGATTTAACTTTTTAAACTTTCACGGTTATCAACATTAGAATTAAAATTACTTACATAACATTTAAATTCATCATCATTATATTACGATAAATATCCCGATATGTTTAATTGTAAGATGTATTCTATTTTATTTCATCATCATCAGGTCTTTCTAGTCTCCACTGCAGGAGCACGACCCTCTCTGTACTACCAGAGCCATATATTAGCCAGAGCAGTCAGAGGATTTGGCCTACACTCTCCACGCTGGCCAGACGGGTAGGAGATGACACTTTGGCGTTTTATAAGCTTGTTTCCTAAGGCGCCTTCTACGACATTCACGGGAAGACTTGAAGTGGCCTTTATTGAATCACTACCGATTACTACCGAGCTACTGAGGCAGCCTATAAATAAAAATCCTTGAATTATAGAAATCGATACGGACAGATGACACTCTGAATGTCGGTTGTTTCTTATATATTTTTCATCTCACCTACCCTTAAACAGTGTCATTAAATGCGACAAAGTGGGCTGGATGGTCGCTATTACCACACAACTATAAGATTTCATACAAATTCGCTTTCACGCCGTATGTACTGAACCGATCATCATGAAATTTTGCATACACATAGGTTAGGGTACTGAGAAGGACATAGGCTATATATCACGCGGGCGAAGCCGTGGTTATCAGCTAGTACCAAATAAAACTTTGAGCTCACACTGTTCACACTCGCACCTCACAGTTTAACGACCAAAAACATCTAACAATGATAATTGTATGAAATTTTACATTTTCGAGTACATTTTTAAGTTGATTGCCTGTAACTTTTTAGTTTGTACTTAGTACTCAGCTCTGATATTGTTCCTTTCAACTTCAGTATATATACTAATGCTGTAATTTTTTTCACGTATCTATCTATATATAACAGTTTAGCAGATAGAGAGGGGGGGACACTTACCTGTAACAAAAATTCGCACATACCCATATCAAATTACAGCTTTCTAGTACTTATAGTCTCTGCGTAAAACCGCGGACGGACAGACAGACAGACAGACAGACATGGCGAAACTATAAGGGTTCCTTGTTTACTACAGAACCCTAAAAAAGATGTTTTATTTAAATCGGTTCAAAGATGACAAAGTTACAAGGTAACAAATAAGTATACAAAAGTTGTATTGTGAACCTTCTACATTTTCGCCGTCGGTTAAGTTTATAACAGCTTCATTCATTATCTACCTACACAATAGTAATTTAAACCACAAATACGAGCGTTTATCACTACAATCAAGTTAACGTATCGACATGAAATATCGATACATCGCAACGTGTTCATATCGAGAATCGAGTGGACTAAACAGCAAATGATCGATAGCGCGGAAATCGAGTGAAGTTGCATTTGCATTTTGCGAGTTTAAATTTACAATAGGTATAACTGTTTACATATGCCTTGCTTTTGGAGTTTTGTGTTTTCCCTTCATCATCATCATCAGGACTTTTTTAGTCTCCACTGCAGGAGCATGAGCCTCTTTGTACTACAAGAGCCATATATTAGCCGGAGCAGTCAGAGGATTTGGCTTACACTCTCCACGCTGGCCTGACGGCCTGGAGTTTGGCCCTTATTTGAAATAAATTATTTTAAATAAAACAGAGAGATCATTACACATTTTAGTACTTATGTGGTGTCCGGCAGATTGTCGTGTGGTTCCCAGCAGAGTAGAATAGGACCACTCTAAGTCTTCCCGTGGATGTCGTAGAAGGCGACTTAGGAAACACAAACTAAACAAAGCTTATAAACATCAAAAATACCAACCTCCTTCTCCCTCCAAAAAGGATTTTGGCCTATAATACTCTGGCCAGCATGGAGAAAGTAGGGCGAATCCTCTGACTGCTCGGGCTTATATATATGACTCTGGTAGTACATAAATCATATTTACAGAGAGGGTCGTGCTCCTGCAGTGGAGACTAATAACGACTTGATGATGATGATTTAAAATTTTGTGATGCGAAGCCCTACTTAACCCTTCTCAGGTGTCCATGACGGATTTTTTCCACTTCCACCATTAGTATAAAAAAAAAACCTTCACACTATTTTAAAAATTTCTGTTTACAATAAAGTGAGAAAGTAAAGGTTTTCTTAGCTTTTAAAAACAGCCATTTTCCCTTAAATGTGTAAATATATCCAACTTGCAATAAGCAATGCAATAAAAAGGGAACCAATAGGGTACTTCCGGCTAGAATTACTATTTAAATAAAATTATTTTAATACGGTTTTTATCGCGTTTATTACATTATTTATACACCTAACGTTTCGAGCACTTTACAGTGTTCGTGGTCGCAGGTAGACTAAGTTGACATTTGTCTAGTATTTTATAAGAACTGCAAAATCTACCGCCTAAAATATTTATTGATAACGTTCCGGATGTACGCAGTATTGGCTCACGGTGTCTGAAGGTCTTGCAGTCTTCTGCTTAGCTTGAGACTTGATTAAATTGATGACTGGATCCCAAGCTGGTGGTAACTGCCAACCATCCTCTCTATTGATTACTACTTCCCATCCATCATTTTAGTTAATAATCAAGGTTAGTGTCTATGAATGATATACCTTGTTTTAAAGAACATATACTGCTCATTCTAAAGGTGAAAAAATCATAATTATAGTACTCCAGATTTTTAGTTAGGTATGATGCTTAGAAGTTTTATAGGTTATATCAGTATTACGAGTAAACATTATTACGTACCTATTTAGTATAAACGCAACAATATTTTTTTATTACTTTATAAAGCTAAGAATAAAAATAATAATAAAGAATGAAACTAAAAAGCGTATAAAAATATGATACGCTTTTTGGTTGCAATGAGTTTGTAAGACGCTTTTGGTGCCCCGAACTAAAATTCAGCCATAGCTCTTTGTAACTACAACAAAAAAATATATTGTACGGAACACTCGATGCTTGACTCGCACATGATATTTTTTTTTAATATTGCGGTTTTTTAAATACAAGTATTTAGGCAAACAGGCATACGGCCTACCTGATGGTGCGCAGTTACCGTAGCCTTACGCCTGCAACACCAAGGGTGCCACTCGCGCGTTGCTGACCCTAACAAATCTTAGTTTGGGAGATCATTGGCTGGATACAGCGTCAAATCAGGAATCGATACAGCGTAGACAGTGAGGCGCCTGGACGCCGTTAAATGGGAGAGGGATGTTTTTCCGGAGTGGAAAATGAATAATATTTCTCTTATTCTTTTGGGGTTAGTCCGCCAATGATTTGGCATGAGGTCCTATTGTCATATTTAACAGTTCATTTTTTAAACTATATAAACGTTTGCCAGAGCGCATACCTCCAGATGAGACATATATGCCAATATAACTGTAATATGATAATATATATGGCAATACTAATTTTGTTATTTCGTTTGTTTCAGGTACTGAAGAAATGCCAGAAATTACTTAAATAAAGGTGTCTATGTGAAGCTAGAAAAACTGAATCCTCTGTGTTGATGCATCCGGGATCCATCATCAAGACAGTAGTTAATTTTATGCTACCTTTTCATCTTCGATCAACTATAAGAAATATTTTGGGAAATTGTCGTTTTAGCAATTTGTCTTTTTAGAAAGTTGTCATTTTAGGAAGCAGTCATTCTAGGAAGTTGTTTGTTCTCTCTCAGCATCTCAGCTCAGCATAAGGGACAGTCCACGAGGCACAGTCACATGTATACAAAAATTACTACCTACATAGAATATCAGTATATAATATATATATAAGTTGACAGCATTCGAATTTCAAAATTATTATTTTTTAAATAATGAGAACCTAAATGTTTATTGGGTGCTCATTTAGTTGGGCCGCTTTTTATCCGACTGACCCAACCAGAAAGAGGGTAATGTTTTGGCGCGTATGTACGTATGTATCTACGTACCTATGTAAGTATGTCTGTTCTCTTCTGTGTTCATTGTTGCCTCCTGTTGGCCAAACGGCTTATCCGACTTTGAAGTGTGATGCATTACATTCGTATTCTTCCGCATAGTGTCATAGGCTATGTAACGTCACCAAATTGCACCTCTTGGCTTGTATTACACTCTCCAGAGACAACAATATTGGGTATCTATATATTGCTTTGGGCCGAGCTCCGTGGCGCAGCGGTCAACACGCCGGCCTGTGACACGGATGGTCCCGGGTTCGATCCCCGGTCAGGTCAAGATGGAAAATGATCTTTTTCAGATTGACCTGGGTCTTGGATGTTTATCTATATATGTATTTGTTATAAAATATAGTATCGTTGAGTTAGTATCCCATAACATAAGTCTTTCTTAAGAACTTACTTTGGGGCTAGCTCAATCTGAGTGATTTGTCCGTATATATTTATTTATTTATTATCTCTAATATTGGGTATATGGAAATCTAAAATTGGCTCTGTCAATCCCGTAAAGGACAAAGATGTGCCGTAAGACCCCAAATCCCGGGCCGGCGCCAAAATGTCTGGTTATATTGATTCCCTTTTTATTATACGAAAAGCTATTTTTCCTCAAACTCTGCTGAGATAATTTCGGCCTTATCTGTCAAGAAATAAGGGATATAAATAGCATAGTAAAATTGGCTTGGTCATTGCCTTTCTGATGTAAATTGACCAACTTCATAAAGGGTCGTGTTAGGAAAGTTAATATGTTGGTGCACGAAACATCTTCTAAGTTAATATAATATATACTTTTTCATCATTCAAGCTCTGAAAGGAGGAGGTTGTATTTAACACAAAATCCGGGTTGTAGGTTGAGCTAAGTAAATTTGAAAATCGAAGGCGGCTACGCGCCACCATCTGCTCCTATTATATTTATAAATTTTAATTTTACTTTTAAAACAAGCGCACTGGCCACCACAAATGGCTGAAGGCATCAAAAGCGCAAGGCCATATAAAAAACGGTTTGGCGCGCATTTTCTTGTTTAATTCTTTGTTGCAAATTGCAAATATATTTCCTCGCTATAATGATGAATAGTAGAGTATTCAACTCGATTGTAAATGATCAGTTACAACCCTTGTTTAACAATCTACTACTACCCTCTTAATCATTCCGTCCCGTTCACAAAAGATTTTGAATTCAGAAAACATAATACGAAAGCCCGTACCACAAACTACGAAGAAGATACTATTACTAGTATCAGACGACCCACTCCCATATGTTTTCTCTAGGCAATAAAGATCATAGACAAATAAGGGAGTGAGGGTGAAAATGAAAAAAAGGTCATACAATTACGTTTGAGTTTCTATTGGGGGCCACAAATTCAAACTCAATTGACGTGTGTTCTATGCCCTAAAATCCGTAAAGGCAGTTTTTCGGCTGTGGCCCGTACTATCATTAAGCATTTCTTCACCCAAGCAAGTCAAGGCCAAAGCTGCTAAAATAAACAACTAAGTAGGCCACATTACGTTTTCATGAGCTTATGAAAGCCACCTGCTCTTCTTGGAGCTTATAAACTTACGGTCAAAACAATATACTTACTATCGTATAGGTTGCAAACTTCGTACAAAAATATTGGCCTTTAGCACGTACAACGTAGGCACAGATTAAGTATGTCGCAGTCATTTGGTTGAATCTGCTTTTTGATTGAATGACTAGCGCGTTCATTGAATGACCACGTTTAATTGTATGACTAAAGGACAACTGGTCAAGTCGTTGAATGTAACGTTCAACGTTTTGACTGAGTGAGCGTCATTTAGCAAAGTCAAATCTTAGCCGACTTTGTAATATTTGGTGGTAGCATGATTTCCAAAGCTTTATTTAATCTCATATTTTTGCAAATTTTTCTTAGTTTTTATTAATAGGTAAATCCGTGATGTCATACTATTTTATTGCAAATAACGCACTTAATTAAAAAAATATCAACACCATGCCATGTGTGCGAGCTGTTTGACGCCATATTTATTTTGGTGACTACTAGCGCCGCAGTGGGAAAAAATTAACTAAATTTGAATCACCTGACTGATTTTATATCCGCTCTGTTCAAAGGGCTATGTTACAACCCGCTAACTAGTTGGACGTTGAGCGACGCTTGTTCAATCAACGTTCGGCCTAGTCATTCAATTAAACGTGGTCATTCAATAAACGCGTTAGTCATTCAATCATATAGCAGATTCAACCAGATGACTGCGACATGTATATACTTAGTAGTAGATAGGAGACATCCCTTTAAGGGCATGTCGAGACAGCTCTTATGTACAAAATAACTTTTTCCCCTTAACTTATTCTTTGCGTGAAATTCGGTAGGTACATTACGAGTACCTACTTTAATTTTCATGAGTTAAATGTGCAACCTTCAGAGCAGCACGCAAGGCAGTGATATCTCGGCTTATTGATTAAATACTTATCTGCAATGCCTTTGGACTTTTGGGGTCTTACATATAGAGCAAAAGCATACCCATGGCCTTAGAAGAATATAAATACTAGCTATTACCCGCGGCTTCGCCCGCGTAATATATAGCCTATGTCCTTCTCGGTACCCTAACCTATGTGTATGCAAAATTTCATGAGGATCGGTTCAGTAGATATGGCGTGAAAGCGTAACAAATAAACAAACAAACAAACTCACTTTCGCATTTATAATATTAGTTGGGATGGGATATAGGGACAAATCACACAGACTGAGCTAGCCCCACAGTAAGTTGCGAACTTTTGTCGTAGGATACCTAACTCAACGATACTATATTTTATAAAAGATACTTATGTAAATAAACATCCAAGACCCAGGCCGCGCAGGCAAGAATCGAACCAATGACTTGGTCTTTGTGCCACCGCGCTTAGATCCTATATGTCGAATTTCTCCACCATATCATATTCCTCTTAAACGCAATAGTCACCTAATATAACTACTACACCACTACAAGTGTGGTAAGTTTAAAATCAATTAATTTGTATTTTCAATTCGGCAATGCTATCAGCCTTTTGGGCGCGATGCCCAGAGGTGAATATCTGAAAGGACTGTAGCACACTGTACGATTTGTAAATAAAATTTTTGGTAGGTTACATTATTTTAGTATTTAGTAAGGTCTTTCTAAAATCGGCCCATACGGCAAAACATGTGAGTTGCTGCTCTTCTAAAGGCTTTGCTGGTTCTCAGTTCGGCCCTTTAGGTCATGCATGCAAATCGCGGCCCATCAGGCATATGAGAGTTTGCTGTCTCTACAAGCCTTGCGCACCCAGGCAACGCCCAAAGCCGAGGTCCGTCCCTCCCGGGGACCCTTTGGTGATGTTCGCCTTAGAGGTTGAGGGCACTCTGCTCTCACCTCAAAAAGACCGGTAAAATAGCGAAAGCTCACTTGGAGCTAGCTAAATAGTCCATTCAAAAAAACAAAAAGTATTTTTATAATTGTTCATAATCATTGTTTTAAATTGAGATTTTTTTCAAATAATTATATTCATACCTATCTTATTTCTTGATTTAATACCGAGTATTCAGAAAAGAAAGAATTTCCAACCCGTCTGGCCAGCGTGGAGAGTGTAGGCCAAATCCCCTGACTGTTCTGGCTAATAAATGGTTATGATAGTCAGAGAGGGTCGTGCTCCTGCAGTGGAGACTAAAATAGACCTGATGATGATGATTCAGAATAGCATTGTGAATGCATAGAAACACTTATAAGTATTAAAATATTGTCGATTTACCTACATTAAGATTTTAATATTTTTCGACATGATTTTGAACAAAACTCACAAGATAACATTAAATTAAAAGCTTGTAAAATGGGTTTAACAGTCATCCCTTAATTTTTAACCCCCACCCAAAAGAGTTGCAGCCTTCAGAAACTTCAGTTGGAGGTGACACGCAAGGCAGAGATATCTCGGCCTATTGATTTAGTATGAAATGTATGAATGCAATGAAGCCTTTTTGGTTCTTATCTACATTACATTATATTAACCACAGAGCAAAGGATTTCTGGGCGCGAGCGACAAGACATTCCTTGCTCTTTGATATTTACAATAAACTGAAATTCATTTATTCAAATTTATTATTTACACAATACATTTAGCTAAAACTTAACTAAAATGAAATAAAACTATTAAATAAATACCAAATCAATAAAAAAAAAACCGGCCAAGTGTGAGTCAAACTCGCGCAATGAGGGTTCCGTACAAACACACACACAATGTGCAAAAAATGTTTTATTCAATTGACTAGCGCCATCTAGTGGTGTGAACTATTTCCCTAGATGAACTTATTATTGTGAGTTTACCACTTAATTTTTAAGTGATATAATTCTTATTATTTTTCCTGTAATCTTCAAGGAATGAACTATATTTTGTAATATTTTCAAAATTTTCGGCCCAGTAGTTTCGGAGATCAGGGGGGGGGGGGGGGAATGGTCAATTTTTGCCTTCTTTCGTGAATAAAATCAAAAGTATTGATTTTACCCGAACAAAAAAAAAATTTTTGAGATCCTCATAATGAGCCCTTTCATTTGATATATGACACAGTAAGGTTTGCAAAACTTTCTTTTAAAATTTTGTAATTGGGCCCCACAAAATGACCCTTATTTCAAAATAAATCTTTATTTACTTTGCACATCCGTGTTTGGGTCATAGGATTACACTATCTTACCAAATTTCATCTAATTTGGTTCAGTAGATTCGGAGAAAATCGGCTGTGACAGACGGACGGACGGACAGACAGACGCTCGAGTGATCCTATAAGGGTTCCGTTTTTCAACTTTTGTACGGAACCCTAAAAACTATAAATAAAAAATGTCTCGCAGTTCGTTGTCACACAAGGGTAGAACCCAGAATGCTGGCAGCATTGCCACGTTGGATGGCAATGCTTATCCTCTGTCCAAGAAAATTGCTAGCCGTCTGGTTACCCGACACCTCAACCAGCTTTTGGCTCAATACCTTAAAAAGTTTATGCGCCGATGGGCCACACGGACCCAGAGTCTCCACCCCAAACGGCTTAAATATGAAGCCGTCGCCGATACAAGCAAAAGCATATTTACGCCGTTTGAGGGACTTTGCATTGGCTGCAGCCTTGCCAGCTTCAAAACCTGTGCCGGGAAGAGGAGGATGCGAGTATGTCCACGCAGGTGGCGTCCCAAACCAGCGGCCTTCCCATCCTCTACGGCACAAGAGTCATTCCGTCCGGCCTCTTGCCATCCTCTCGTGCCAGTCCATTGGGTTCTAAGACCGCTGGCACGTGAATAATACTGATTACATTGCGAGTTTCCGTTCTGCACGTGAGCACTTGGTTGGAAATAACGAAAAAGTAATGTGAAGAGGAAATTGTAAGAGTTTCTCTCTTGACAACAAGACTGATAAACGAAATAGAGAATAGGAGCGGTAGGATGATTGGTCACTTGATACGACATGATGCCTTCTTTAAAACATACTGGAGGGTAAGGTAAAAGGAAAGAAAGTCCAGGGAAACCAAGGAACAGTTTTGTTGACCATCTAAAGATGAAGGCTGGTGTCATGTCGTAGGTATCAAGAACCAAGTCTAAAGCAGAGTAGAGAAATTTGCCGTATACTCCATCGACAAGAGCTAAACAAAGCTCCTAAATTAGAAAAAGACGTAAGCACTATTAATAATTGAAAGAAAGAAAGAAAAATAGTTTATTTGATATAATACAAACACAACTAAAATAACAAGTAAATAATTTTGCAATAAGACATTTGTTTATAATTATATCAAATTGGTCTCCTCTCAGCATGATGTTGAGGTGAAAACCACAACGCTGGTCTTCCGAGGACACCATTACAAAATTAAAACGAAAACCTAAAAAGAACAGCACAATAAACCTACCTACTATTAATATTTAACAAACAATCTAGGGTTGATTCTGTGTAATACATAAATCAATACTGACAAATTGATACGATTGTCGCCAAATCGATTTGACACTGATTAGGTAATCGATTGGCATAAATTTTAATAATTCACGCGTATAAGAAGCTATTTGGAATGTAAATATAATCTAAGGTGACATTTTTATTTGACTAATAATACAAATTATTACTTCATACTTTTTGTTTTGATGGTAGATATTTATTTGTTAATCAAATAGCTAGAGATAAATATTCGAGCTTCATGCAAAATAATGCATTTCTGTCTACATAGGCTAATCTAAGACTCAGGGTGATTTAGATACGTTCAAAGACAATATAATATTAACGTATAGACTGCCCACCTCATACAAAAATATTGGACCAAATTAAGGATGCGAAAAGCAGGCGAATGTATGGCGCAGGAGAGTTGCTTGCTACTCGATACTAGATGGCGGTAGTCTGCACCGCCATACTTGGCCACACATACGACTACTTTTCGCCACCTTAAGTTGGTCCAATATTTTTGTATGAGGTGGGCAGGCTGTACGTTAGTATTATATTGTCTTTGATAATACTAACGTAATAGACTGCCCACCTCATACAAAAATATTGGACCAACTTAGGTGGCGAAAGTAGGCAAATGTATGGCGCTGCACACTACCGCCATCTAGTAGCGAGTGGCAAGCAGCCACTCGATACTAGATGGCGGTAGTCTGCGTCAGCCTAAATTTACTAAATATAGGGTGTCATTTTAGAATATTATGCCTAAAATATTGTGCTGATTTTTAATAAGATATATTTTGTGAATAATGCTTTTATATTCTCAAAATACCGAAGATACAATGTCGTGTAGCAACGAGTAGCGCCATCTATGTGAATCTTTGAGAACAAATCGTACGATTAAGGGGTTGTGAGACCACATGCTATCGAGAACAACATATTTTCAAAGAAACTGTTACTATGTGGCAATTAATATATATAACAAGATTCCAAGATCTTTTCGCGAACTAGGTAGCATTAAATCATTTTAGGATTAAACTATGTAAATGGCTTAAAGACAAGTGTTTTTATAAAATTAACGAATTTATGTCAACCAAATTTTATCATATTTAATCTTGTGACATTACTATATTTATATACATATTTGTTATTTGATTTGATTCATTTGTTTTATTTGATATTTTGACATTTTACCATTTACGATTCTTAATTTGATTGTGACATAGATCTGCATAATGAGCGTTTAATTACTAACACAAAAATTTGCATGCTATTAAGTAAATGTGGCTAAATAGGCTTGTTCTCAACACATGTACGAGTACCTACCATCATCTTTTTGTACCCTGTTTAAGACAAAATAGTTTTTATATACCACAGAACACAGAAATGGTATATACTGCCAACTTTGATGTCATACATTGCCTTTGACAACGGGTATAGAACACGGGACCCCATTAATTTTGTACATGCACACGAGTTGGAGTTAGGTCACGTCTGTGTGACCCTTTCAAACGAGCAGCCCGGGTAACCGGGTGCAAGTATTGACCGGGATATATCGGTTTTTACGCTAAACCCGGGCATGTAATATACCTTTAAACCTTCCTCAACAATCACTCTATCTATTGGTGAAAACCTCATGAAAATCCGTGCAGTCGTTTTTAAGTTTATCGCGAACACACGGACAGTCAGACGTGGCAGATGACTTTGTTTTATAATATGTAGTGATATAGGGACAACCAGAGATTTAAAAAAAAAAATTTATTCACACAACAACTCACACAAATTTAGCTAGCCTCACAGTAAGTTGTGTAATTGTTTCGTATGATACTAACTCAACGGCAGAAAATTTTATAATACACTAGCTAATACCTGCGGCTCCTCCCGCGTGATTTATAGCCTATGTCCTTCTCGGTACCATCATAAACGTGTATGCAAAATTTCATGATGATCGGTTCAGTAGATACGGCGTGAAAGCTTAACAAACTAACAAATAAACAAACAAACTCACTTTCGCATTTATAATATTAGTTAGGATACTCATATAAACAAACATCCAAACCCAGGCCAATCTGATAAAGATCATTTTCCATTATGACTTGCCCAGGGATCGAACTGAGACCACTGCGCCTTGGAGCTTATCGTATAGCCAATATTTTTGTAAGCGGTGGGCAGTCTATACTTTATATACTGGCAGTATATACTACATTGTCTTTAACCGGAAGCCATGGAACACGGGACCCCATTAATTTTGTGCATGTACCTACATATCGTGGAGGAGTTAAGTCACGTCCACGTCTGTCTGACCCTTTCAAAAGAGCAGCCCGGGTTAACGGGATGTAAGTATTGACCGGGATATATCGGCTGTTTGCGCTACACCCGGGCATATATTATACCTATAAACCTTCCTCATGAATCACTCTATCTATTGCTGAGAACCTCATTAAAATGCATGCAGTAGTTTTTTAAGTTTATCGCGAACAGACAGACAGACAGACGCGGCGGAGGCCTTTGTTTTATAATATGTTAAGTAGTGATTATGATAGGTACTTAGTGATACATATATTGATTAATAAATAAATAAATATAAATAAATATATACGGACAAATCACACAGATTGAGCTAGCCCCAAAGTAAGTTCTAATAAAAGACTTGTGTTATGGGATACTAACTCAACGATACTATATTTTATAACAAATACATATATAGATAAACATCCAAGACCCAGGTCAATCTGAAAAAGATCATTTTCCATCTTGACCTGACCGGGGATCGAACCCGGGACCATCCGTGTCGCAGGCAGGCGTGATGACCGCTGCGCCACGGAGTTCGTCAATACTATGCTCGTCAAAGATAAACATCCAAGACCCAGGCCAATCTGAATAAGATCGTTTTCCATTATGACCTGACCAGGGATGGAAGCCGAGACCACTCGTGTCACAGGGTGGCGTTTTAACCGCTATGCCACTTTTAATCGAATTGCAGATAGTATGATCCAAAATAGCGAACTTTAGGCGGCCAATTACGAATATCCGTATATATCTCGCTCGATACGGATACCCAGTTAACTGACCTGATTTTAGGTGGGTCAGACATCCGCATTTAACCTCTGATCAAAAAAGAATAGTGCTATATAAAGTAAATTTAATTTGTCAGGGATGTCATCCCCAACTGCATGTTCGGTGGCAGCAGGTATGTCATCGGGTACGCGCGCCAGGCCTCCCGATAAAGAAAGAAAGACAATACTCTTTATTACACCATTATTAAGACAAAAACCGGCCAAGTGCGTGTCGGGCCAAGCGCAGTGTAGGGTTCCGTAGTTGGGAATGACAACTTTGAGTTCACACTATTCACACTCGCACCTTAAAACATCTAACAATGAAAATAGTATGAAATTTTACAGTTTATAAGTTGGTTGCCTATAACTTTTTAGTTTGTACTTAGTACTCAG
The DNA here is from genome assembly GCA_963082605.1 of Rhodophaea formosa. NCBI lineage: Eukaryota > Metazoa > Arthropoda > Insecta > Lepidoptera > Pyralidae > Rhodophaea > Rhodophaea formosa. The sequence continues at coordinate 13,195,207 of OY720229.1, read as the reverse complement.
CTCTGATAGTTTTCCTTTCAACTTCAGTATATATACTACTGCTGTAATTTTTTTCACGTATCCATAAATAACCGTTTAGCAGATAGAGGGGGGAGACACTTACCTCTAACAAAAATTTGCACTTTAAAACCAAATTTCGGAAACGGATCCCTAAATCGAAAAGTGGTGTTCGCAATCTCACAATATTTTTTAAAGACCTATTTAACGATAACCCACACGATGGGTAAGCAGAGAAAAACTTTACTTGTATGGGAGCTATCATAATTTTTTTTTTTTTTTAATTGTTCTACCACTTCTTTGCCATAATAAAAATACATACCTATACCAAATTACAGCTTTCTAGTACTTATAGTCTCTGAGTAAAACCGCAGACGGACAGACAGACATACATGGCGAAACTATAAGGGTTCCTTGTTTACTACGGAACCCTAAAAAGGAATTTATTAATTTAAAATAAAAAAGAAAAACAAACAACTAACATCTTTAAAGAAATTAATTGGTTCAAAGGCGGACTTATCGCTATGCAATCTCTTCCAGTCAACCTTTACCTTAGGGTATAGGATAAGTTAAAACAAAACAAATTAGCTACGAACCATAACATACTACTTATAACACATAAACAGACGGATATGTCGATAAAGATAACTATAAAGGTTCCTAATTCTCTATGGAACTCTAAAACTGTTTAAACCCTGAAGTAAATAAGAGTACCTACAATTGACATTATTTGCTATTACCTTAAGAGTCCCACGTAAAGTAATACGAGTATCTCTTAAACCTTCCTAAAACCTTCGAAAAGAATTATACATATACATACATATTGTCATTTCTTTGTCCCTTGCGGGGTAGACAGAGCCCAAGGTATAAGGCCCAAAGGCCACATTTAGCATTAAAATGGGAGTAAAGGTGGAAAGCGAAATCAACATAGTGATAGGTTGCTAGCCAAATTATAGCCGCAGCGCCTATCGATGTGATACCTTAGATTTGTACCCAATCCCTTGACCGGCTTTTACGGTCTGCGCGGGAAGAAAAGCAGCTGTGTTTTTTACACTCTCCCACTTAAACCAATATCGATTACAGCTTGAACCCTTCTAAAACCTTCGAAAATTAATTTAAGTGTGTAAATTTCAAACCTCTTAGAAATTCGAAAGTTATGTTATACTTAATAGACTTTATATTTTCGATAAAAACACGGCAAGTAACAATTTTGAGCTTATTTTCCTTCCGAAATTGTAACTATAACTTTTGCTTGGCGAAGTAGCGTATACTTCAGCGTTATAATAGAAAACTATTTTACGTAAAGCTAGGGGTACACCGAGAAATAACGTGAAAATGATACGCGTACCATCTTTGCTGCGGAATTACTAGTGCCAACTAAGTTAAGTTTTCTTCTTAGATCCCTAGCTAAGTATTTTAATTTCATCTTCATCATCAGCTCTCCACTGCATCGGTTTGACAATGTCTTAGGAGTTAGAGTTAGTCATGCTCACTAAAAATGTTCAACCTGGTGGCGGCGTTGTGTGTCGGGTCGTTGAGTTCCTTCTAATATGGTTGAGCTCAGCGATGGCTGATCCACACGTCAACTCGTGAATGGGTGCTGTCAGGGGGGACTGGTCTGCTCGGCCTCTTTGAGACTACTTTAAGTATCATATGTTGTTTATTATCTTTGCACACTCGATCGTTAACATAAACATGTTCCAAAAATAATAAATCTATGTATATTGAAATTGTGACATGAAAACAGAAAAAAGAAAGAAAAAGACAATAAGGAATAAATATTCGTAATCATATAAAGCCCTTCAGGCGAGTAGGCGACCAAAACTGTTGATAAGAGTTTCTTTCGGCGTTTCTTCTCTGCAGTGGTCGGTTCCGAAACGCTAGTAGTCTGTAGCTTTTGAACAATCAATAAATACATATTATCTAATGAGATAATTTTAAACATGATATGACGTGAAAAAGTGCCTGCAAAGGCCTATTTTCTGAATAAACGTTTTGATTTTGATTTTTGATTTTCGACTGCAGGAGAACGACCCTCTCTGAACTACCAGAGCCACATTTTAGCCAAAGCACTCAGAGGATTTGGCCTATACTCTCCACGCTGGCCGGACGGGCCGGCTCAGACGTGAAGGAGAGATTTTTAAAACTTTGCCTAGCTTGTGCTTCCTCCATACGGCCCGTTTACTCGATCAAAATTATCATAAAATTCCTTAACTACTATTACGTTCTCGTTGTAACCACAGCTTGTAAGTTTACGACCGCGCGTGCCCTCCAGCCAATACTCGTGTTGACTTTGCGCGCCCTGAACTAGAGACAGTGGCTTTGTGAGGCTTTATAGTCTGTGGGAATGACCTGTCAATGTGACAGATAGAGATGTACATATATATCGATAAAAAAGTGAAAATATATCATCATATTCGGTTATTCTGCTAATGTCGAGTTTTTTAAGAGAGTTACTTGCTTGATTGCTATCAAAGATGGTGTAGTTCTTTTGATTGCTTTATAGAAGGTTCTGGTGACAAATTCATACGAAACTATTTCACACATTGTTCATGAACTTGTAATATCACCAATTTCATTATAAATTCTACTGAAATAAATTTACAAAACAATTTAATCTAAGGCGAACCCTAACTGAACCCCTTGACCAAAAACTGGGCTGTGATTTTCTATTCTTTTAAGAACACTGCTGCTAGTGCTGAAAAAAATTCGCCATATTCATGTTCAACTTTTGTAAGAAAGTGTCGAATGAATTTTTTTGAGTTCCCAGCTATTATTCCATAAGGAAAGTTGCTCATATCGACGGGTTGAGTCACCCCTTTAACGGAATTTCGAGAGTCATTTTTCACGCTTTTGCTCGTCTCACTATATTAAATGATGTGGAATGGCAGCAAGGAAAATATTATAAAATGTTAATACAAGGTGGAAGGAACATACCCGTAATAAATCGAACCACAGGCTATACTAGATTACTTAAGTATAACTAAATGAAAATAGCGGGAAAAAAAATCGACGTTCCCATACGTATCGCCAGGGTGGCTGCGCAGTTCTGTATGAAAGTCCCGAAATTTATTTTTGTCTTTTTTACTGTTATTTTAATTTTATTATACTGTAATGATCTTGTATATGAACGTGGTTTGATTTATTACGGGTATGTCCCTTCCACTTTGAATATCGTTGAGAGTCTGTCGATATGTAGAACCAGAACTATCGATTCGTCCCATCCCTACTGCTTTACGATCTGTCAATTACGGCGGCCATACTGTATTCACAAATGTTTGCACACACTAAATGTTAATTACCCACTATTCTGCTATTGTGTCCATTAGCTTTAGAAGCTACGGCTTCGGTCTTTGCTGAACATTGATTGAAACTGAGGCAAATACCAATTGGATTTATTATACTAATCTAACGTTGAATACTCAAAGGAATCTTATCTAAACCGTACTCCAGTTTCGTTCTGTCACTGTCACAAACTACGAAGAAGATACTATTACTAGTATCAAACGACCCACTGCCTTATGTTTTCTCTAGGCAATAAGGATCATAGACAAATGATGGAGTGAGGGTGAAAATGAAAAAAAATCATACTATTTCGTTTGAGTTTCTATTGGGGGCCACAAATTCAAACTCAATTGTTGTGAACCTCGTATGTTGTGTTGGTATTTACTGATCATTTTCCGCAATTTTCTTAGTTTTTCATTGGAAAAACATATTTTGCAATTTTGACCCAGTAATACACCCTACCCCCTAGCGTAATGGCCGTTTACACCCTTTTAAGTGCTTTAAACATATTGCTAATCAATATAACCCTAACGCATGCTGTCAAAATTCAAATCAATCATTAAACCCAAAGCGTCAGGTGGCAAAAATTAACGACACGTAAAACCGGACGGCCGGGCCCGGATGATGAATGTCCGGTGATCCGATTAGAATATTTTTCTCGTTAGGCACACGTGTAGGGCGTCTATGCGCGTACAAATTACCCGATTAAAGGGTAAACGGTTTTGAGGTGGCAACACTGAAAATTTAAATTGGTGTTTTTAAGACATAATTTGGCACTTAAAATATTCGGTGTCCAGTGCTGCCCTCATTTAAATAAATAATTTGAAAGATAACACAGATATCGAGATTTCTACCGTTACTATTTCAAGTATATATATATATTTCAAGTATATGTATAAATGTGAAGCAAAAAGTGGCCGTTTTAGACGAATACACTAAGCAAAGCTTTACGTTTTTACTTAAAATCTTTGCCTGATAATGCCACAAAAAAACATCACATCTTTATCTCTTACGGAGTAGTTAGAATCTAAGGTCTTGAGACTACGTCTGGCATGTTGGTGAACAACTTAGATTATATTTAGCCTAGACAGACTCTTTTAGCCTAAAAGCGTAGAAAAAAAATAATGTCCAACTGTAAACGGATTTTAGGGCATAGAACACACGTCAATTGGGTTTGAATTTGTGGCCCCCAATAGAAACTCAAACGAAATTGTATGACATTTTTCATTTTCACCCTCACTCTATTATTTGTCTATGATCTCTATTGCCTAGAGAAAACATAAGGCAGTGGGACGTCTGATACTAGTAATAGTATCTTCTTCGTAGTTTCTGGACACTACTGGACAGGACGCGTATGCTAACACAAAGCTGTCACTTAAACAAGCATTGAAAAGTTGGCCAGTTTTAAATCATTGAAATAGGTAATGATATGACGGTGGGTGAACTTTAAATATTTTTATTCATCTACTCCCTCGCCCAGATTCTACAGTTTGCGCGGGAAAAGACTTCTTCTTCTTCTTGTCATGTCGATTGCTCAAACTATATTTTGTCTCTCCAGTAGGTCGCCACTTTGAGACTCTCCGACAAAGTCAAAATCAAAGATTTTTATTCAAAATTGGATAATTGTATCTCTTTTTGAACGTCATACTTTTCTTTCTTATTATTTTTAATTTTTAATATGCAAAATTGAAAAACTGCTAGCGTTTCGTAATGACCACTGGTTAGAAGAATACTCCGAAAGAAACTCAATCCAGACTTGGTCCCTACGTGCCTGAAGGTGCCAGACAACGTATGAAGGTCAGTTTTTGTCAACTAAAAGGACATACAGGACACGAGAGATGTGTCATGGTCTACTCTTCATGACCACACCGATACTGAGCTTCCAAAGTCCTCTCAACATTATATAGGTAGCTAAGTGTTCCATGCCACGTCAGCAATGCGTCAATGTCAGAGTAACGAACGGTTTTGGGTTTGAAGAATTACCGTAATTAGTTTTACTGTACCTTTTACTGTTTGTTTAGATATTTACAATGTTTTGATTCGAAACGTGAACAAAATTCAAAATTCTTCGCCTATAGAAAGCTAATTTCGTCGTATTACTGCAAAAACCGCTAATGTGACATTTTATCGAAATTGCTTATCTTACAGTTTAAGCATCAGTTTTTAATGCTCTACAAACTATTAAAACCCATTTTTACCAAGGAGCATTCGTTACAAAGATAGCTTTTGTATAAGGTTACTTAGTGCTAAGTTTTTGATTCGATATACAAGTAAAAACTAAAATATGTATGATAATTTTTATGTTTCATGATGTTTCTCCAAGTAAAACCAGTTATCTGTACATTGCGTTTTTTTTGCAATGTCACTTTAGTTAATAATTGCAAATTTTGCACTGGAAATAAGTTCCAATGTCCAATATCTGATATTTGCAAAAGGTCATAGTTACTACATCATTTGGTAGATAGCCCGAAAAAAAATGAAAAACATCTTTAAAACTTTTTTCCAGACAATATTCGTTTCAATCAAACTGAAAATTATACATCCAATAAAGCATGCAGTAACTTTATTGGTTTTACCTGTTACCTTATTTCTATTGAAGAGAAACTATATACAGCAGAACTGACTAAGTGTGCGTTCGAGCTTCACTCTGATCACTAATACCTAACTTCATTCAGTCGCGACACACGCGCCTCAATTTGCGGTTGATGCGCACATGATTTTTTGATAAATTACTATTTATTATTAATTTCCAAAGTACAACAACTGCCTGCCCGGTAGTTGCAGTTATCAGGTCGCTATTTTCTCATCTCCAAACCATCCAAGCAAGGGGTGGATCCCACTATTTCCACTATGCATTTTCATTGATAGATATACTGGAACAGAGTCTCCCACTATTTCCATTGCAGGCAGCAGCGGCAAAAAAACGCTATATCACCTGACATGCACATAGAAACTATTTATTTAGTTTTAGGAAGGTTTTACTCCCGTTTATTTTCAAGTAATTTTATTAATCAGTAATTTATCAGGCTGTCAATAAATGTTAAAGTGGAAACAGAGTCTCAAATAACACAGCTGCGCGTTTTTTTTTGTCGCGTTTTAAAAAACGTTAGTCCCACTATTTCCATTTTGTATTTCCATGGAAATAGTGGGATCCACCCCAGGCAAGTAGCATCCCAAATACCTTCATCCCGTCCCTTCAGTCCAACAAACTCCTACTCTTCCCTCGCTTAAGATCGGTTTTGATGGGTAGCAGCGTTGAAACCGGTAGTTGCCTAAAAAACTGCGCTCACCAATCCAAGTGAGGCATTAGCATTCAGCTTAGATAAGGCGAAAACGTTCGATAAGGTTTAGAACCGGAGTCGTCTATCGAAGTCAACTTCTTACGGGCTTTTTGATAGATTTTGCAATTGGATTTATTGCTTTTTGTCCGAAAGAAGTATTAGAACATTAGTCACAACAGTGATGATGATGATGATGTTATGAGGATAATAGTACAAGTAACAGGTCTAGCACGGGTTTTTGTGCGTTCCCCACCAAAGAAAACCCCTATTTTCCAAGGCACGTTCCTTAACTTCCAGCAAAATTGGGATTCCAAGAGTTGATACTTCAGTTTAGTTCTGCAGTCATTTGGAGGATATGGCTAAGTCACAAGTCTATCCACACATGGAGTACTGAGCAGGCACATCCAAATATCATGATACTATTTCCACTTAAATCGGTCCAAAGGATCTGGGAAGTTTCAGTTTCAAGGATAAGGTCTTTCGACGAATCTGACTCGGCTGGGCAGCGTTCAGGAATTTCCGCAGTGTCTTCTCGTCCGAAATACCTCAGTGATTAAAGTGTCTATAATCAATGTGTGTTACCAGTAATCACATACGGGTCCAAAACGTGATCACTTACTATGGGTCTTATAAGAAAGCTCAAGATCACTCAAAGAACTATGGAGAGCGCTATGCTCGGATTTTCTCTGCGAGATCAAATCAGATACGAGAAAATCCGTAGAAGCATTAATGTCACCGACATAGCTCAGCGGATCAGCTCTTTGAAGTGGCAGAGGGCAGGGCATATAGCACGCAGAACCGATAGCCGATAGGGGCAGAAATGTCCTTGAATGAAAACCACGTACCGGCAAGCGCAACGTTGGACACCCATCAACCAGTTGGTCGGACAACCTGATAAAGGTCGCAGGAAGGCACTGGATGCAAGCTGCTTTGATAAGAGGGACAAGATAATAGACAATCATAAGTCAATAACATCTTGACAAAAGTAAGGTTAATTAAGTTTTCCTTTCCTTATTAATAAAAACTGTGTGACAAACTAATGTCAACTTCTACAGCAAAAAGGAAGTATTTGATCATCACCTTTGGAAATCTTGAACAATATCACGGATGCTTTCACTCTTTTTAGAGCAAAATAGGGCGTAATTGGGTTTCATATGACAACATCTTAATCGGAACCTAGTGATGAAGAAGAGTACTCAGAAAAAATTATTACAATGTTTTTTTTTTGTTTTGTAACCTGCTCTTGCTGAAAAAAATTGTTTTTTATAATAAACATACCGGTTTTAAATAATTTAAATTAGTTTCTATTTAAGAAAACAGTTAAAAAAGTTAGTCTTATGTACTTACTTTAACAAAATTAGTACTGTCACTAATTACAAAAGATGTTAACCTACATTTATCAGGGTTTTTTTCATTTTTCGTACAGATAAAACCGGATATGTTACTGACAAAGGCATCAAATCTCGAAAACTAACGATAATTTTTTATTATTTTTGGAGATTTAGTTAATTTGCATATAAAATAAAGCTTAATTAGGAAAAAATGCTGGAGTAGATGCTTTACTTAGTGAAATATTCGAAAATGTAGTTATACAGCCAAAACCAGTTAAGTGACATAAATTACGAGACATCACATTTTGAATTGCGTTTTTATTGTCCATTAAAATAGAATTGAGCATGTTTCATGAAATAATTTTAAACAATGATAAATAAAGCTTCAAATGACATTAAATAACTATATAAATGTCTAAGCTTTCATACAAAAAATTATTCTCAAACCTTTAAATTAATTTTTCTCAAAATGTGATTTTTGCACATTAGCGGTTTTTGCAGTAATGTGACGATTTATCTGCGGGTGACATAGGCTAAAGACACGGACGAATTCGTGGGATAAATTTTCGTTAGTTGAATTTTGAAAAATACTCTTATATGAATAATGTCGTTACAATTGTGTTTTGTAGCTTTTTACAGATATCACCGTATATTTCTATTTTTGTATGACAACCTTTATATTGTCTTCATTCCTATACGCGTAAGTATTCTTGGTCAAATTTAATCTGGACTATAGTTGAAAACATCGGTTCCCCGCATAAGTATACTTACAGAACACTTGATAGAAGAAAACCTATTCAGCTGAACAAAGCCGCCGTAAAAGGAACAATTTATCGCTGTTTTTAACGCAGAGCGGTAAAGGAAGCTACATCCTCCCCTGAGGCGGCCCTGATTTCCCGCGCTGCACCCACATGTGGGCTTGAAGGTGGTTTAAATTCTCTTTGCGTGCCTTCAACTCATGGAGAATTTCAGGTTATATTATAAATCTGTATATCGAAATGTTTATATTTAAGAGGACCCTGAGCTCCGAAACCGTTTAAAATATACTTAAGTTGTGCTAATTGCTAATATTTTAGCTTTCTATAAATACAACATAATATAAACAAGCGTCATTATTTAAAAAATACTTACACACACGAAAAAAAAACAAACAAACAAATTTAAAAATAAATAACCCCACTGCCGTTTTTACTAGATTCATAATCATCACGTATTTTTTAGTCTCCACTGCAAGAGCACGACCCTCTCTGTACTACTAGAGCCATATACAGAGCAATCAGATGATTTGTTCTACACTCTCCACGCCGGAGTCATCATCATCAAAATTTAAGAGCTAAGCTCTTGTCTGTGGAGCTCCCTCCATCTGTCTCTATCCTCTGCCAATCTCTTAACACCCTGGTATGATACACTTCCCACTTTTTCCTTTATTTCTTTGAAGTAACTGTGCCTGGGCTTTCCTCTCCCCCGTCTTCCTTCTATTTTGCCTTCTATAATAGTTTTCATAAATAGACGCCAGAGAGATGTCTTTAATGTTTGTAACCTTGTGTTTCCTAAGTCACCTTCTACGACATCCACGGGAGGACTCGGAGTGGTCCTATTCTAGTCAACCGGGAACCACACGGCATTTTATTAAATTTAACTTTTTATCCATAGATTTAAATAATTGCATCTTTCTGGGCTTTTATCAATGTCAAATGAAGATGATTTCGGTGCTTGTTAGGTTCTGTAATAATTAATTTCTGTGTCCAAACCATCCCGGACAGATTCATTTGACCGACAGTGTTGCGAATTAATCATACCGTTGAGCAAAATTAATGTTTGTGACAGAGGCCCAAACTACTTTAGTGTCAAGTCATTACGGGTACCCTAGGGATTAAACATAACGAAGTGTGGTGGGACCTTTAAATGAAGGACAATTTTCAATTCAAATTCAGTACAGCAAAACGAACAATGTGTAGGGAAATAACTCTAAAATTTAAATAAAATGATTGATCGTTATACAAATAAATGTAAGTAACAAGTGATTTATTAAATAATTGTTTACTATCTTTCACCCGCGTTAGTGTCGATCCCTCGGAAACAGAGTTACTTTCAGTGGAGACTAAAAAGAGTCCTAATAATGATGACGAGTATGGATGTAACTTTCGCAAAAACCACAGAAAACATTAGTGTCGTTGAGTTAGATAGAATCAAACGACACAAGTACTTTTACTGAGATGAGCCAGCACGCCATTTTTAGCTGTCGTACGTATACTATAAACGATAACCACCTCTTTTTAGAAGTCTGAAAATCAATCCCCACAGGCCCCGGGCTGATAAAAGATATACATAATTCTCGACCCAATGACACCCAAACTCTTGTACTTGAATTGTCTTTCAGACAAAAAATTGCCACCCTCTCATACCACCAAATCAATACAGTAACTCAAGTAGGGCAAGCAGGCTATTGTGTTTAGCGACATCTAACGGAGGGTCGCCGTACTAATTCGCTTGGCGTAGAAAGGAACCTTTCTTATTTTTGTTTCGGTGATCATAGATGGCGTCGTCACATTTTTTAAGATTTTAACCGATTGTTTAGGAAGAGAAAATGTTATTAGCGTGGTTGTTTTTTTATAAATCTATTAGAATTTTTAAGAGTTTTGTCTTGAATCACAGATGATAGCAAAAAATCTTCAGTAGGTATTCGAATTTTGTGTAACCAGCTTTTATAGTGATAAAAGCTTTCTTTAAAAACTTTTACCTACCAAAAAGAAAGATGCGTGTTAATCATTCATTCTTGTCTTTCTATGGTAGTGTCTATCTGTATAAAAAAAGTTTGTACGATTAGGTTTTGTTGTTAAAATGTGGATATTTTGGTGTACTTATTTACTTTTCTAACGTCTTATTTTACTTTTTCCAGGTAAATCATCTCATCAACCGCCTTGCTTGTGAATTATGTCAATTTTGTAAGTATGTTTAGTACGAAGTTTAGCCGAAACGACATTCATTGGTTTCGTACCAGTCGTGTCAACTGTTTTCGTTTTGTGTACGTTACACACGCAATTGGGAACTATCAAAACACAATACATTTACCATAGATTAAAAAAAAAATTTTCGTCGCATTTACATTACGAATTGTAGATTTAATTTCAGAATTTGACAGTATTACGTTTATGCCCCTTGCGGGATAGACTGAGTCAAAGATAATAATTATTTTACTATCGTATAGACTGCCTACCTTACTGCCTAGTGGAAAATGTATGTGCTAAAAGTGCTGAAGAACTACCTCTGTATGTATATCAGCAGGTAGATTTGCTAATTCGGTGCACAACGATTTGATTGTCACTTTAGAATCCATTACGGTTTTCATATCTTAAATAAAAATAGTCATTTATACCGAAACCGTAATGAATATTGAAGTTACCATGAAAATGATGTACACCGTAGCTGTCAAAAGTAAGCAAATAGGCCTGCAGGTCTTAGAAACGCGTCAATTGAATTTGAATTTGTGTCCCCCAATAGAAATTCAAACTAAATTGTAATTAATTTAATCATCTTTACCCTCATTCCAATATTTGTCTATGGTCTCTATAGCTTATAGAAAACATATATAAGGTAATCCGTCATCTGATCAGGGTTACCAACTTAGGGGTTTTCCCCCTAGATTTGGGGGGGAAAATGTGAATAGAGAGGAATTTTAGGGAGTAATACTTAGGGGTTTTTAGGGGGATGTGAAAGAATATTGGGGGGTAAGCTTGGATATGGGTTGGCAACACTGCATCTGATACTAGTTTCTTTGTAGTTTGTGGGCCCAACGACACGTTTGCATCACTGTTGAAAAGGATATCCTGATAACCTATACCTATATCTATAACTTCTAAAATGCCTCAGATTTAGACTTTTGAGGTAGAGTTAGAAATTCTAATCCATTCCCATTATTGTAGGCTAAACATTTTTGGCTATGGCATTCGTGTATTTAGTTAAAAATTATGAAAGAAATGTCTTGTTAAATTGAATATAAATAAACTATTTATATAAAATGTATTAAAAATTGAGGAGATTATAAAATATGTTTAGAAATTTACAACCCCTTTTCCGTGATCCATTTCTTTCGTTTACCTACGTGGGGCAAAAAAGAGCTATTATATTTTTAATTATTCATGACATATATATAAACTTTTCGTACGTCGTAATTTCTTATATAATTTTATAAGTATTTTATTTAAAAATCCTAAGAGTAAATCAAGACAACAGCCTACCTATACTACTACTACAGGTAGTCCGTAGATCACAATTTGCAAACCAAAATAAGGCTCTTAAGGTTACATATATGTACTACACACCATCCTAATATGTCGCACTGCTTCCCGCCAAACCCCTTGGACATTATCTGTGCGCCCCTCTTTCTCTATGACCGGTGCAGGCCTCCATAAATCATTTCCGTTTCGTGTCTGTGGTTAATAGCGTGAAAGAGATTTCTCTATGGTCGTGCGGTTTTGAAGGTGACAGACAGATTACCTACATTTGTGTTGGTCTGCTACAAAGGGAGGGTTATGATATACATCAAAAAGCATACTTATATTAGGAACAATAAATATTTGTTTTTTTTTTTTTTTTTAGGTTTTGAATATATTAATAGTTATTTATACGATACATTAAACTAATACTAATTAAAAACTTAAACTTAACTAAAAAGAAATAAAATTATTAGATAAATACCTAACTAGATAGAAACAAAAAAAAGCTATAAATAAAAAATGTCCCGCAGTTCGTTGTCACACGAAAGGGTACCCAGAATGCTGGCAGCATTGTTACGTTGGATGGCAATGCTTATCCTCTGTCCAAGAAAATTGCCAGCCCTCTGGTTACCCGACACCTCAACCAGCTTTTGGCTCAAAACCTTAAAAAGTTTATGCGCCGATGGGCCCCACGGACCCAGAGTCTCCACCCCAAACGGCTCAAATATGTAGCCGTTGCCGATACAATCATATTTACGCCGTTTGAGGGACTCTGCATTAGCTGCAGCCATGCCAGCTTTAGAACCTGTGCCGGGCAGATGGGAGGACGCGAGTGTGTCGACGCAGGTGGCGTCCCAAACCAGCGGCCTTCCCATCCTCCACGGCACAAGAGTCATTCCGTCCGGCCTCTTGCCATCCTCCCGTGCCAGTCCATTGGGTTCTAAAACCGCTGGCACGTGAATAGTGACAAGAGCCCGGTGGATGATACTATTTAGTGTGGCATGGCGTGCCATGCGACCTGCACTCCTGACACACGAAAGTCCGTGACGCCCAAACTGGTCTACGGTATCGCCGCAAAGGCAACGATGCGGGACATTTGCTTTGGCGCCTAAACGTAAGCATGTCGCCAGACGGAATGTGTGATCGTCCAGAAAGGTACCCAGAGTCCAGAGTGAACGACGGTAAGGCCTGTAACCATAGTCCAGACTCCCACTCCGCAACGGCAAGTAGACGAGCACGCTCTGCAGACCTATCACTAGAAGATTCAAGTAAATTACTCTGAACAAGTCTGCAAAGCGGCTCGTCCCATCGCCTCTGAGAACACGTAGCGTCTGGGAATTCTGAATTTGGACATAGCCCTAACCAAGCATTTTTGGCTTCTGTCATATGTAATATTTCGCAAGAAGGGTTACATAAAATTTTCTTATAAAGGTCTTGTATGCTATGGATAGAGGACAAAAATGCGGGCAGAGCAACACTAGAAATTTTTCGAATTCCGATTCCCCCTAGCCTTACGGGTAAGGAGGCTTGTTCCCAAATAATGTGATCAAATTCAATGTTTAAAAGAGATGCCAAAGTGTCTTTAATTATATTGTCTAATTTCGTAAGAAGGTCCGGGTATTTCCAAAGGTGACTGCAGCGTAAATTATAGGTAAAATTTGGAACAAAAAGACAATGTTTTAAAATAGTAAAAGCAAAATGGCTATGGATATTAGAAAGTCGATCGGATGCTAACTGAAAATTTTGAACTTTTTCATCAACAAAACTGGGAAAGGATTCATCGAAAATTGGAGAGCCTAGGAGACGAAGAGAAGACTTATCAATAATTTTAATGTTGGGGGCCAAAGAGTTAAATTGAGCAATTGTTTTCATTTTATTAAGAAGAGGCATTTCGGGATCAATAAATAGTTCGCACTTTGTAAAATTCAAACTAAGTCCTAGAGAAGTAAAGCCACGTTTTAAGTTTTCAAGGTCCTTTAAAACAGTCTCAGGATGGGCGTATGTTTGCATTGAATACCCGATTTTCAAAATTATTTCACCTGCAAATAGCTAATTTATCTGAGGGTGACATAGTCTATAATTGACGTGAATGAAGTCGCGACAATTTCGCCAGGTAATTAATATTTATAAACAAGCTGGTGTGAAGAAAACACTTAGAATAAACCTACCAGCACAGATAACTAATAAGTTACTACGTCTACTAGCTGCGTCTTTTCCCACGCATACGTAAAAGCCGATCGAGGGAATAGCCTAAACCGTGAGGAATCACTCTAGCCCTAAAACGCTACATGTGGCCCTGCTTTAAGGCCATGACTCAAGGCTGGTTTACCCCGTTCAGGGTAAATTGTTCTAAATGTATGAATACTAAGCGCGAAGGCATTATATATTGATTACGAATATTATGCAGCCTCTGACGTGGTTTCAACTGTGATCGGTGACCAAAAGTTACTTTTTAGGGTTCCGTACAAAAGTTGAAAAACGGAACCCTTATAGGATCACTCGAGCGTCTGTCTGTCCGTCCGTCCGTCTGTCACAGCCGATTTTCTCAGAATCTACTGAACCAAATTAGATGAAATTTGGTAAGATATACACTATCTTATCCTTTACATTATCCTATGACCCAAACACGGATGTGCAAAGTAAATAAAGATTTTTTTGAAATAAGGGTCATTTTGGGGGGCCCAATTACAAGAAAGAAAGAATTTAATAAAGGCCCAATTACAATTAAAAGAAAGTTTTGCAAACCTTACTGTGTCATATATCAAATGAAAGGGCTCATTATGAGGATCTAAAAAATATTTTTTTTATGCGGGTAAAATCAATACTTTTGATTTTATTAACGAAAGAAGGCAAAAATTGACCATTCCCCTCCCCTGATCTCCGAAACTACTGGGCCGAAAATTTTGAAAAAAATACAAAATACACTTCATTCCCTGAAGATTACAGGAAAAATAATAAGAATTCTATCACTTGAAAATTAAGTGGTAAACTCACAATAATAAGTTCATCTAGGGAAATAGTTCACTAAAACACCACTAGATGGCGCTAGTCAATTGAATAAAACATTTTTTGCACATTGTGTGTGTGTTCACGAACCATATTGTACGGAACCCTCATTGCGCGAGTTTGACTCACACTTGGCCGGTTTTTAAGTATACTTAACTCATAAAAACATTTCAAACCCCTCAGTCCGTGCTTGGGTGGCACGTTAAGCCATTAGTATCCGCTGTCAATTATGATAGTCTGTCGGTTAAGCTCAGAATATCATAACTATTGTTATTTCATAACTATTTACCTTTATGTAGTAGAGGTGTTACTGATATATCAGAACCGATACCGCGAACATAATATGAACGCTGCAGAACATAATACAAATATATTAGGTTATGTGATATCCGAAGAACGCGTTCCCGAAGAACCGTCAAGAACAGGTTAATATCCAAAGTATCGTATCGGTGAACCGGCTGCGTTACTGCGTTCCGCGCCCGTTCGCGTACCGCATCCGTTCGCGTCCTAACTACGACGATACGAAACGTTATATATTGATAGGTAGATGTAAAATGCCTCAAAAAATAATATTGCCTGCAAAATCCCACCCTGTTCGTTCTTCACCGTTCTTGGAGAACGTTTAACGGAACATAATATCGGTAAACTAATATATTCGATAACATGGTTCTTGATATCTGACCCTAATATAACACCTCTATTATGTAGCTTGATAAATCTGACCATTGTTAGCAACACTCACACACGAAAAACAACGAATATGATTATGACATATCGTGAAAATACACGCACATAAATACTATTTTTGGCAGATATAATGAAAAGGTTATTGTAATGTTGTTTATGGTCTGAGTAATGGTAGTAACTAGGGTAGTAAGTAACAAACTTCGGTTGTAACTTGGCGATATAATTTAATGGTTATTGCCTATCACGGCTAGTCATAGAGCGTGTAGTGTTAAATTACGCTGCGGAAAACCATCCTGGATATTAGGGCATTATAGAAGGCGTCAATTGAGTTTTAATTTGTAGCTTCCATAATAAATTCTAACTTGAATTGTATTACATTTAAGTTAACTTACTCGGTGTTAATGTGACTTTTAAAAGGTGATTTTTAAATTTTTTAATAGGCTCAGTAGTTTTGGGTTCCATGTCAAATAAACACAAACTAATCTTTCCTTTAAATTTATTCAAGGAAATATACACGCAATTTATTCTTAATTCTGTCAGAATTTTAAAACATCTAAAAATCGCTGCAAAATCTTTATAAACCAAAAGCAAAAACTACTCTTAGTTGACTGAAGGCGACAATTTAAAAAACGCGGGAAATACCGCCATTACTGCGTGACTTGAACTTCTGTTATTTATGGTGCAAATTAATGGCGGCCACAAGAAAAGTACATCCTTGTAAGGACTAAAATTGATTTGTGAATCCTATTCTAAATAATAACGACTGTTCAAAAATCGGTCCACAGAATACTCAATGGACTCTAAAACGAGTAAAATCAATAATAAAAATTACTTTCCATTCGCTGATGGTGGTGATTTTTCGCGATTCGGGTTCAGTGCGAACACAGCACCATTACCGCGGGACGTAAACTTCTGTTATTTATGGCTTACGAAATGGCGGTCACAGACATAAGTCATTACTTCGTGGTATAATTTTAATGGTTGCTTTATCGCAGTAAGCCACAAACCTAACAGTAGGTATGTGATGGAAGAAGTCGTTAATGAATGCTCCTACAACAATTAGGTATCATTCATGCATCATTATCAGATGCTTTTTAGTCTCCACTACAGAAGCATAGCCCCCTCTGTACTACCAGAGCCATAATAATTAGCCAGAACAGGCAGAGGATTGGGCCTACCCTCTTCATGCTGGCCAGACGGGTTTGAGAGGCCTCTTTGATGTTAATAAGCTTTGTTTAGCTTGCGTTTCCTAAGTCGCCTTCTACGACATCCACGGGAAGACTTGGAGTGATCCTATTCTACTCTGCCGGGAACCACACGGCATATACATTATCAAGAGTTATCCTGTTTATTTTTAAATTGACGTAGGTACATCTTCCAGTTAAGGTTAAGACCAAAATTAAATTCTCTTTGAAAGATGGTAGAATGTAGCGTTATTAAGTAGATGAAACCCAGACACCCGATGTGAAGTCTCATTGCTCAGTAAATACAATTAAAATCCTACATGAATAATATAGTTATAAAAGGCAAAGTTCATACTCAAGCAATTAAATTCTTATTTCAGCAAATATTAACGACATCAAAAAATCACAGTAAAATCTAAAAAAAAATATTTCATTTCGTTCCCTGACCACAGCAATTCAAAAACGCGGGAATGTATGACGTGATCTTCTGATATTTATGGTCTACGTAATGGCGGTCACAGACTTCGCCGGTAACTTCGCGGTATAATTTTAATGGCTATGTCTTCATCTGTTTCTGTGGAACGATTTGCGAATAAATATACAACACCCACATAAAGTTACACGTCTGTGATGGTTACAGGTTAAATAATCTTTTCAGTCGTTGTCACTACTGAGAAGAACCAAATAATGTGTAGTAGACAACACAGACATCAAAGATTCAACATTCAATCGTTTATTTAATATAGGTTTCTTTGAACACTTATTAATTGTCATACTTGTGTTTACAATTTTTATAACAATTTTTTGTTTACGTCAGTAATTTACTTCTGGCTAAGTTTAGGCCGCTTCCAAAGGCAGAAGAAGCGGCAACAAACTGCACAGCGCATTTTCTCCAAGCGACGCAACAAGGCAAAACTTTTATAAGCGCGTTGGGCATTTTAGATGGGAACATCTCCCATCCATCCCATATACCATTGAACTCGCACCACCGTTACCAAAAAACTGTGCCAAAAAACCGACACCTCTCAAATCTAAATAAGAGTATTCCCTGTACATTATAATAGTCTGGCCAACGAAAGCTGAACCCTGTCATTTTTCGAAGTGCAACACTGATAATGGTGACTTTGACATTACAGTTGTCATGTTGTCAACCATGTGGTTTTGATACTCGGAAAGAAGGCTTTAAACAAAGAAGAATGAAAAGGAAAAAATTAAAGGAATCTAATATAAATAAATTTACCTACACTGGACACTGTATTTTTTTTTATTATGGACTTAAAAGCATATTCTATCTTTCCCTAGAAAAATTGTACGTATTGATGAGTAGAGTATCCCCTTGAAGTCACATTTTTGATTGATGTAACGTTTTAGAATGTCTTCAATTATAAATAACTAGCTTTTACCCACGGCTTCGCCCGCGTAATATATAGCCTATGTCCTTCTCAGTTCCCTAACCTATGTGTATGCAAAATTTCATGATGACCGGTTCAATAGATACGGCGTGAAAACGTAACAAACAAACAAACAAACTCACTTTCGCATTTATCATATTAGTTGGGATAGTTGGGATGGGATTTGTAGAACCTATTTATTGCTAACTTTTAAACAAACAAAAGTTGCTTAATTACAGCTAAAGCAGCTACAGCGAAAGCAGGTATTTTGCATGGGCAATGGCCGCAGTGGCATCATCAGATATTAAAAGTGTAATAATTAAATTGAATTTAGTCCTTTAGAAGTAAGTGTTGAACAAATTAACTTACATACTTTTACATTATTATATCCAAAATCTTTACATAACTTGTTTTGGGCAGTCATGTAATCAGTATCAAAACTATTTTGTCCTACTGTAGACAGTATTGCCAGCTAGTGAATTTTTAAATTTCCCGCGTTTTGTGAGGTTCAAATTTCGTTTCGTCGTCGACGATTAAAAAAAACCCACTTAATCGTTAAAGTTTTCACTTCTATCGGCACTCCCGAAGTGACACTGTTTTTTTTTTGCGGTAGACATGGCCACTAGGGTTTTAAATGCAGCGATTTTTTCCGATTCACGCTGACACGAAAACTTAATAGACAAATCGATTTATATGACGAGCTTTTCTGATTTCATCTCACTGGAACACGAACTAGGCGGTACAGGGATAGACGCCTGAGCAAAAAAAAAAACAAAATCTCGGGAGGTTGGTATCACTTAATGATTTAACTTTTTTGCTTGTCATTCTATGTCCTGTAGTCGGATAAAAAATGTCGTTAGTGTAATGGACTGTGTCGCCCTAAATGAAGTTATTTATCCAGTAAATTGATACAAGAATGCACAGTAACCAGAGGTGGATCTACGCAAGGACTTTTTGGGTTGCAATCTCGGGCCCCGTGGTTATAAAAAGCCCCCAATGTTAATCAACAGCAGTTTTTCGGCAGTGGGTGGCACGTTCAGAGGTCAATTTTTGAACTAGTAGAATCGATCTGCCACTCGTTGTGACGTCAGCACTCGGTTCGTATTTACATATGAATAAAATCAACGAGTGGTCCTGTTTTTACGTATTTTTGAACCGTGCGAATATATTTTTTGTTTTTTCTTACATTAGTACCTTTGGTAGTTCTTGGTGTTCTTGGCTTGGTGGATGGTACTACCAATGGTACCTAATGTGGCCCAATGGTACCTGTGGGACCCATTGGATGCATGGGACCCTTGGTACCCATGGGACCCTTGGTACCCATGGGACCCAATGGGACCCATGGAACCCTTGGGACCCAATGGGACCAATGGAATCCTTGGGACCCAATGGGACCCATGGAACCCTTGGGACCCATGGAACCCTTGGGACCAATGGGACCCAATAGGACCCTGGGACCCATGGAACCCTTGAGACCCTTGGGACCCAATGGGAACCTTTGGACCCAATGGGACCCTTGGGACCCTTGGGATCTAATGGGACCCTTTGGGTACCTTTGGGACCCTTGGGACCCTTTGGGACCGATGGGACCTAATTGGACCCATTGGGACCTTATGATACTTATAGAACCCATTGGGATCATAAGTAGTCAAGTCAAATTTTATATTTTATTGTATACATCTTTGGATCCGAGTGCTATCGTGCGACCATTCGGAAAAATCATTCAAATAAAGTTTCAAAAATAGAGCTAATTAAGATTCACCATGTGAAAGCTTAAAAACGAGTGGTGGATCGATTCTATTGGTTTAAAAATTGACACCCAGTATGCCACCTACAGCCGAAATAGGGCATAGAACACGCGTCAATTAAGTTTGAATATGTGGCCCTCAATAGAAATTCAAACTTAACTGTATAACATTTATTCATCTTTACCCTCACTCCGACATTTGTCTGATACCTTAGAGTATCAATATAACTGATACTAAATCCAAGCCAAACTGCCCATGGTTCCCCAGTGAAATTATTACCTACACCGGCTTTTACGATGTGTGGCAAGAGATGTAGCTTTTACTCACATTTTGTTTTACTTTTTTTCCCACTTAAACATAGAAGTTCTATATTTTGTGATGTATCCTTGACATTTGTAAGGCATTTTTCTTAATGTTCTCTACCCGTTGCTTAGTAATAGGCTTCCGTCTTCTTTACCCTTTGTAGAAAGGACGGGAGCCTATTACTAAGCATCCGTTGTGCGCACGTCTTTCACAATTTGTACCTGAATGCATAGAACCTTAAAAGGTAGAAACTTTAAATTTTCACAGAATGTGCTTTTGCCACTATAATAACGATAATGAAACAAAATAAAAGAATTGTAAAGGGGCCATTACAAGGAAATTGTTTTTGAGTTCTTTTTTTAATAGTGGCATTTTGGCAGTTAAAAGCCTGCTTCTAGAACCCTTCATGGGCGAGTCCAACTCGCACGAAGCCGCGTAGAAAAAATAATAATGGAGCGTCATTGCCTTCTCGATTTCACAGTACTTAACCAGCTAGGTGAAAATAGCAAGTTAGAAATAATTGAAAATACTGTGGTTACGGCAAATTGTTTCACATTATAGTTTATAATACAATAGGAATGAAAATGATTACCTAGGTTCTAGACAATATTATCTGTGGTGGCGATCTCTCAGCACAAAAGCAATATCTATCTAAAGTTTAGATACCTACATAATACCTTAGAGTATGTTAATATTGATACTCTAAGCATAATACATACATAGGTACATATTATTTTTCCCTAACAGGGTTTTTTACATACTACTGAGTAGCAAACATGCATAACTACCTTTCCATTTATGCATACTAAACACACTTTCATCTGCAACTTCGTCCGCGTTCATCTCTCATTCTCATCACAACGCTTTTAAAAGTGTGCCATCTCTCCAAATCCATTCAATAATCATACAAAGTTGAGTTACAAACAAATATCCCATACATTCAAACTTTCGCAATTATAATAATAATTAAAGATGTCGTAACATTCAACTCGAAAATCCCGAATTCGATCGAGCTACCCCGCCCAAAGGTCATGACCCCGCGCGCCATCCTGCGTCTCTCTCGTGGAAAATTAATTTTGCCGCGTATTCAGACCATAGACTAAAGCAGGATTTCAATTTCGGACTTACAACGTAACTTGACAAGTTTGAGTTCATTAATTTTATTTGATGTGTGAAAAAAGTGAATTAAATTTAATTACTATAAATTTCTTTTTTGTAAGTACTTTAATTATGTATCTATAAGACATTTAACTGTGTAGGACGGGTTTCAAAAAGTTGCGGAAGGATTTACTATGTTCTGCAAATAGTGCATTTTATAATAAAATGAATATAATTGTTTGTAGCAAATCTTACGACTGAGACAGATAAAAAATACAGTTATAAAATAGAAGCAATTTTCCCGTGATTTCACAGGCGTAAATTATACCCTCTGTCAGCCGCAGATAAAATAGCTATATACCTAGTAGGTAAAAAAACTAAACAACAGTCCGATAGTTTTGAAACCTATTAAATGCAAACAAACAATCAAAACGCGATAAAAACCGTATTAAAATAATTTTATTTAAACAATCAAATCTTTTCTCTCTATAATATTAGTATAAATTGCTACTAAAATTGATAAAAAAGGAAAGGTCTTTCGGGTAGAAATCGGTATTACTGTTATATATAGATGATTTATTCCTAAAGTTTACATACTATTCAGCAGTTTCTTACCGGTATTACTTACTAGGGACGACCTTAAATAAAAATCTAATCTTGTCTGTATGTTTGTCTGTCTTAGTGTATTATTAATATAAAAATGAAGATAAAAAACTAAGAATAAACAATTCTTATACTATCTACATTTAAACTACAATAATCTAGTTTGTAGATAACGAAATAGTCAATTAGGTTGACAAAGTTGTTCTGTATGTTTGTGGGTTGAATTTTCTGAAAAATATTATGAATGTAATAAAATTTTTTTGAGAATATAAGACGAACAATTGTCACACTATCTACACATAAACTACAATAACTAGGTTTGCAGAGAATGAAATAGGTAAATTAGGTAGGCACACAATCGTTTGTATGAGTAATTGTGCGTCTAGACCTGACCGGGCCACTCCTTATTTTGGGAGTGGCTGCATGTGAACGCCACTGTTATATCCATTTCAATTAATCTGTTGGATAAATTTAAAGTATTAAAGCTGTAAAAGAATTTTTGATATAGAATGTTATATCAGCTGTAAACCGAATATTTTTAAACATATGGGAATCGAAAAAATCAAGTGGACTGTATATTGCACAAATGTTACTATCAAGATGCAAGAATCTTTTGTTTTTCGAAATTTGCAATTATTTGAAAAATTAAATAAATCAAGAACTAACTAGTTATTTCTTAACTTACTTCATTAATTACTTAATATAAATACCTATGCTTATATTCGTTTTGAACTAAGTGTAATGTTTTGTTTTCATGATAAACATTTCGTTTTGATTCGTTATGAGAACGATGAACTGAATCTGAAAATATTAAGTACAGACAGGATGTTCATACAAAACAGATAAAAACAGCTGAGCTAGGAACGACTAATATCAATCAATCAACTGTATAACTATCAAAAACAAAGAATTTTTCGCTTTATTAAAAGATGTATAAGAAAATCGAGAATTTGTGAGATGATAAAATTTCCACGCGAAACCACCCATGAGAAAATGGCCGCTCTGAGATGCAGCGATGGCGCGCGCATGCGCCCTCTCTCGCTCGATAAATGCACCCTCAAGCTATAAATCTCACGTTTCAAACTATTCTACAATCATTTCTACGTTACATTACACTTAGTTTAACACTTTAGAGCTTCAAACACTATGCACACACTCAATTCACTGGTAAGAAAGTTACAAATACGGTAAAAGATTTAACAGCTGAAGACCGCTCCCTCTTTGGACCTGTGAAAGATATTAACACTGTTACGTGCTTGCTGTTACTGCTGTAGTTTCCATAGTGTGATTGTAAGACACTTTCACACACTATATCACCAAGAAAAATTTAGTGTGATACCCCGATGACCGCTCCCAGATAGACCTGCGAAAGACACACATTAACACTGGTATAAAAACAATTCTTGCTGTTGGTAAATCCGTTGGTAGTGCAGCGGATCGGCCGGCTTGTCCGGACGCAGCAGTAGGTTAGGGCAATACTGCTGTGACAGGACAATATGGTCGAAACGCGCGAGGTGGTAGCGGCGGGCGTCGACGAGCGTGTGAGGACGCGTGGCTGTTCGGCGCGCCCCGCAACCCCCGCGCATGCGCGCACGACCTCAGGGGTTCAACCCCATACCCTCAATGAACCTCCCCCGATCAACTATCGATTTTCGACATCAAAAAATTTAATTCATTATTTTCCGACTTTCATTACTACTTACATGTGATGATGCGAGGGCGTTGACTTTAAAAGTTAATACCTAGATTCAGTTAAGTCAAGGGCCCTTTTAGCCGGTTTCAGACGGCGCCACTGTGCTGCTACTTAGTACAGCACTGTCTCAGTTTGAGTGAAATCGAAACAGTTTTGGCTAAATTATCACTGGAAATAGGTATATGAATACCTAGTACCTATTTGGCTCATAACAATCTTTCGTTATTATCTTAAAAGCTAAACTAGTCAGTGGATAATCTAACATGTAACAGTATAACACATAACATTTCATTACGTACATATCTTCATCTTTTTATTTTATATTACTTGAATCAAGTTTTGAGTGAAAGAATGAACTTTATATTGCACCAATTTAAAGTGGAACTTTAAAGTAAAAATATAACACAAGACACACCTTATGACATTATTGACACACCTTAGCAGTATAACTTACAACTTGAACAGTAACGTCATACACCACACTATCACGTGGTTTTTGGCCCTTGTATCTCTAGGTTCTAGGTATTTCTCCCTTAAGCTTAGAAAAGTCATTTTATTATTGCGCTCCGCCGACTAAAAGCATAAGATCATTCTGAAGTAAAGCAACATCCTTCCCATAGCAACAGCGTCTTTATTACAACCCGACCGAGTTTTACGACTAAGATTAACGACCGGCGACTGATTAAATAGTCGATGATATAGATTTCGCAAATAATACCATTGTCCTAGTCAATAAAGCTTGTTATTATGCCGTCCCACTTAGCAGTGACCTATTTAATCTTCATTATACTTGATGATTCCTGTTAATTTGGAGCTTGGAGCCTACTTTACGCCGTTGGTAATGTTCCAAAAAGAAGATAGAGAATTAGCACCAGGTTTTAAATCTTTAATGTCTTGCTTCACAACCAAATTTTCGTTAATGTTATCCATTGAATCATGGTTTCAATGCTTGTTTGAAAGGAAAAATAATAACTGGCCAAGTGTGAGTCGGACTTGCCCATGAAGGGATCTGTAGCTACGAGCCCAAAATACCACTATCATTTTTTTCTGCAATTTTTTTTATAGAGTTCGTATGAATAAGAAGGTTATATTTGCGGCTTATAAACATGTGCTATATTTCAGTAGGTTTAGGCTAACCCATATCTCGTTATAATCGAAATTTTTGCATAATATCTTTTAGGGTGCCAAAAATTAAATAGACTTCTATCTACATAATACAAACGAAGCCTCGAAGGAGCTGTTTCACATTAAATCTTTGGCAATTGTGATTAGATTGGCACAAATTATCAACTTGGCACAAAATACAGTAATAGAACGACGACTTCGCAGAAAACTTTAAGTCAAGTCAGCCAATTGTACTTCGTCCATAAAAATGTCACTTAGCCACTTACGGTCCCTCGGGATAACAAATAGTCCGGCCTTAAAGGGATTATACATTGATTGTTAAACCAAGATTCGACAGGGACGAATAGTCGCTGGTCACTTTACATCACCTTTACATTTTAGTAAATTGAGTCTGCTACGAAGAGATTGTACATTTATTATACCGGTATTTTAGTATCGAATAAATACCGATATTTCGGTGTTTTATCTACATACAGCCAAAGTTAGTTGTCGCGTTTGTGTTTCGATTCGAATAAGTATTAGTTCTTATTGTTATTGCCAGGTTGTATTAATTAAGGCAATTGGGAAACTATAATACTTTAGTACATCAGCTTGTTAATAAAATATTTGACAGTAATAAGTAGTATTTAGTAAGGGCACTGGACAGGACTAGGTGGAGAACAGAAGGGGAGGCTTTTGCCCAGCAGTGGGACCTAAATAGCTAGTTTAAAAAAAAGTAATATGGTCGCTTGTTAGTTATCTGAAGCAGATTGAGTTTGCTTTATCTCAATACTGGCTTTCATCCGCGCCTCCACTATCCACAGTACCTTTTTCCGGGTCGAAAATTACCAAGACTTTACTTTTCCGCACCACGCACAAAGGTGAAGCAAAACATGACGACTAGTTCAGTAGTCAAGGCGTAAATGCTTAAGAAATAAACAAACCAACAAACATGTAAAGAACTCACTTTCGCAGTTATAATATTAGCATGTGGTCTCAACGCCTTAATCGTACGATTTGTTCTCAGAGACTCGCATAGATGGCGCCACTCGAAAATACACAACATTGTATCTACCGTATTATGAGAATATAAAAACATGATTCACAATATATATCTTATTAAAAATCAAAACAATACTTTAGGCATAATATTTTAAAATGACACCGTATATTTAGTAAGTTAAAGGCTAATGCAGATTACCGCCATCTAGAATCGAGTAGCAAGCAACTCTCCTGTGCCATATATGTTCGCAACCTTAATTTGGTCCAATATTTTTGTATGAGGTGGGCAGTCTATAACGTTAGTATTATATTGTCTTTGATATTAGTAAGGATGTTAATGGTAGGTTATTCCATCTCGCAATCTTAATTAAAGTACTATTATATACTTATGTATTTCACTGTAATATCTTAGTTTTTATTATAATAATAACAAAAGTTTCTTTTCAAATAAATACCAAAAATCAAACTATTATCGGTATTGTCCGGTGACTATCGGAATTTATAGAATTCCGACATTTTGTCACCGTCCCTTCGCTTTGGAACAATGATGAAATGACGAATGGCTAAGATTTCTTTCTTGCTCCATTGCTTTTAGGCCTTCATCGATTTACCGGCCTGCTTAGCAAGAAAAGTGATTATGTAATACTTTGAAATATCTCGAGATAATTTTGCGGGTCAACGACTTCAGTTTGTCAGAGATTTGTAAATCTTTAATGAATGTTATGCAAAAATCCGACAGCTTACTGGAATTCTATGATATTTGTACTGCTAGTATTATCTATTGAGTATCTCGTATAATCAGAAATTCTTAAAAGAATCCGTTTTCAGGAATTCTTTATAATAAGACCATCTTGTAGAAATCATTTGATTGTATTGTCGGCCTCGTAGTTCCTGTCAGAGTAGGACCACTCCAAGTCTTTCCGTGGATATCGTAGAAGGTGACTTAGGAAACTCAAGCTAAACAAAGCTTGAAAACGCCAAAGAGACCTCTTCAATGTCTAGCCATCTCTCCTCCTGTGACTGCTCTGGCTCTGGTAGTAAAGAGAGGGTCATGGTTCTGCAGTAGAGTGATGATAATGATGATGACGATTGCATTGTCTATTTACAAGTAGATGCAAAATTTTAACTCAATCAGACATTAGAAAATTCAGTCAAAATGACAGACACAGAACAAATAAATCTAAAAAACTATATGAATAGTTCAAATGACAAAATTTTGACCTAGTTATAGATAAAAGTACAACACAGGTACAAAATGCAAGCCTCTTCAGTGATGAGTATTGTTGCCTTTATGTTCAAAGTGGGCTTTTACTAAGATTGCGTCTTTGTAGGCAGACGTCTTCCGGAGCGGACTGAGATGTGCCAACGCTATGTGACCAACATTTTTGGAGTTTGCCTAAAAGGCTTTTAGTTCCTGATTAACATCTCCATCGGATAAGTTATAATCATTTTCTTATAATAGAGTTTTCTTTCTTTGATCCTTATTTATAAACATAAATGAATTAAAATTAAACCAATGGGTTGTGTTTTTTGACAAACATATCATCACCATATACCTAATGTAAACGTTAAGCTGTGTCAGATGCCTTTAGGCAGCTTGAAAAATCTGACACCAGTTTTGGCCACTTACACACACGAAAAACAAAACGAACAAACAAAACCATATACCAGAGCTGTAATTTGGGTACTATTTAAAGCATGTACTTTGTGCCCAATTTCATTGCATGCGTGCATTGTCATTTAGTGAAAGAATGAAGGAATTATTTATAATATTTGACTAAAACAATAGCTATGAAATGGCTGTCTATAAGCAGCTACCAGGGCCTATTTCTTCAGCGCTGCTTCCGCACCAAATAAACCTCTTTTGATTATTATTTTCTCTTTTACTGTAGAATTATACCTACCAGTTTTAGCTTGCAGCTCCATTCGCGTAAATGTCAATCCTCTACTAACTAATTCACATTTTTTTCGGGATGCAAGGCAGCCTATCCTATTCCATACCCCGGAATAAGTACTCTAAATTTTATCATGATCGGTTTAGTATTTCACACTCATTTTATTATATTAGTACGGGTTTTAATGCAGATGTAACAATACAATTTATGTAAGTAGGTCAAACGCTGTTTAAACTTTTTTTGGATCTTTTAACCCAACTTTTTAAATGGATTTATGAAAAACGTCTCAGGTAAGAACATTTATCCGTAATACTTTCACAACAAAATTAATTTAACAAATTGCCAACAAACTTAAACACCTGCGCTAAGGATTTACAGGAAATTAAAAGTATTAATACGTTTTCATAAAGCTCATATTTATCTAATGTCTGAGCATTATAAATCCATTTATTAGTAGCAGGGGGGAATGTTCTTAAGAAAACATTCTCCACCAGCTTAACATCCTCCCTCCAACTATAAATCAAGCGAGCGTAATTTATCTTGCCCTAAACATAAAAATCTGGTCCTATTCATCCTGACCCATTTTCCTTTTGATGGCGGCACTGGGCAATCTCGCATTATATTTCAAATAACTTCATTCTGCCTGACCTCAAATCTGGTAATCTTTCTTGCGATGAATAAACGGGAAAAATGATTTTGTAAGTACCAGCTTAACGATAGATAGAACCTATGAATAAGTAATAAGACTTATTACTTATTCGTAGGATAGAACTAATTAATTCAAAAGTTGAATCCTATAAGGTTTTTAAAAAACTACCTAGATTATTTTGAAGAGAAAAAAGCAAATCGATTACTTAAAGGCTTGTCTTTTATGCACTTTGTATAATTTAAATAAAATTATTTTAATACGGTTTTTATCGCGTTTATTACATTATTTATACACCTAACGTTTCGAGCACTTTACTTTACAGTGTTCGATAAAAACCGTATTAAAATAATTTTATTTAAATGTGTAACAATCGCGAAAACATAAGAAAACATCACTTTGTATAAATTTATAAAGAAATTATATATAAGTCCATATAAATACACAATGACCCATCACTTGTTACTATTTTACAACCGATTTTTACATTTATTAATCTAATAATTGTAAACATGGCCGATTTATTATTTAACTCTAGGCTTAATGTCATAAAGAATTATAAAACTATGCAAATAAACTTTAAAAGTTACGTAACATCAAAAGTCTCAGGATCCGTCTTCTTCTCGTGCAAAGAAATTAGTTTTTCTCGCAGCTGAGTAAGTAAGTTTTGCAAATATAAATCAGGATTCTTGGCAGTGATAAAATAGAATTTCTAAGAACTGCAAACTCCTAAGTTATGAAAGTATTCCACAAACTAATCTCAATTTTCTCGTGAATTTATGAAATGAGAAAAACCACAGACCAATTTTGGTGTCTAAAGTCACGCTACGTAATAGTTGTGATAAGTATCGTTTAAAATGAGCTTTTTGTCTTATTATGACCAAAAGAAATTGATAATTAAGAAATAATTTAAGGATAAATTTTATGTTTTGATGCATTTGTTTTTTACATATGGGTTATTTAATTTTACTCACCACAAACCATTATTATATGTATACCGTATTTGAATTTATGAAATGAGAAAAACCACAGACCAATTTGGGTGTCTAAAGTTTCGCTCCGTAATAGTTATAATAAGTCTTGTATCTGTATTGAAATGACCGTTTTATCTTAGAAATCGATAAATATAGAAAACCTTAGAATAAATTTATTAATTTTATATTCTGACGCATTTGTTTTTTAGATATGGGTTATTTGACTCACCACAAACCATTATTATACGTACCTATACTGTATTTAGTCTACACGTAAAAACTATGTGGTTTTGTTCCTTGTTAAATAAATTTATCTGCATAATTTATGATTGCGGGATAAACAGAGTCAAAAACCGCAAGATAAAGCTTACACTTTTCATTTAGAAAATCGAAAGCAGTTATTATCACCTTAGCTCTGTTGCGTCGAAGCCCGGTCACCGCTATTATATAAGAGCATCCATGCTGTGATATATTTTGGCGAAATTATTACAGTCAACCCTCCCTTGGTATTTGCATGAAGGCAGCATAGACTAATATACCTGTGAAGTACAAGGTTTCCTCGTGCCGGGAATCAAACCCTTCATGTCGTGAACTGGCGTGTTAACCAAAGCTATGCGAACGTTGGAGGCCGTCCAGTCGTTATATATGACCATATATGATATGTTTGATCTATCGTTTGTTTACAAAAATACCATGTAAGTAAATACCTTAATAGTAAATACCTTAATCTCTTTCTTTCTCTTAATTGACTCATATACAGTTACAGCTATTGCACTTCATTTAACAATCCCAAAGATGCGATCATTTACTTTTTGAGGAAAATTACAAATAATACCATATGCGTAAACTCCAATAAGTACGTAAAATGTTGGTTTCTGGAACTCAGCTAAAAATATAAGACATTTTGCTAACTCCCACGCAAACGTGGTATCTTTATTGAAATATTCAATTTTGACAAACGAAGTCAAATATTTGATCGTAGCAACCGCGCTCAAATACGAAGCGCCCATAACTCGGTGAGAGCTCTCAGTTCGCACACCCTCAAGTCAGAGCGGGATGGAAATACATAAATTACGTGTCGTAGACAAAGACAGATGTGTTTGTGTAAGGGTGGAGTTAACATTGGGCAAAATTAAGAGACGGCACTTATAGTCGAGATGAGATGCGCAACTCGTTGGGCAATATTCGGACACGAGTAACTTTCGAATAAAAGTAAATATTTTGGAAGAATTCGGATGGATATTTTTTATTTTTTCGCAGATTTTTCCGTATGGCGTCTTTTGAAAAGGTTGCAGCTATCGACTATGTTTGTTGACAGAACCCATACCGTAGTTAATTATAATAAATCTCTTTAATTCTACAGCCTCTAGTAAGCTAAATTCCAAAAGTAATCATTAGATGACAGAAGGTTCACGGCCAGAACAAAATGACGGAAATTTGCAAATTTTGAAATGCAAATAAAATTTGACGTTATTCTAATTTCGTAACAAAATTTAAAAAACCAATTTGTTGATTTCACTGCACGTATTTACTTAAAAGTTAAAAATGTATAATCAAAAATGCTTTTTATTAATAGTTGCAGTGTGGTTCCCGGCAAAGTAGAATAGGACCACTCCAAGTCTTCCCGTGGATGTCATAGAAGGTGACTCAGGAAATACAAGCTAAACAAAGCTTATAAACATCAAAGAGACCTCTCCAACCCATCCTGGCCAGCGTAGAGAGGGTAGGCCAAATCCTCTGACTGCCCTGGCTAATTATGGCTCTGGTATAACAGAGAGGGACATGCTCCTGCAGTGGAGACTAAAAAAGACCTGATGATGAATAGTTGCAGTAAGAATATCTGGTGAATGTAGCACCTAGCGCCCCCTAGTGTAGTTGCAGCACTTGCAGAAATGTCGTGGAAATGTAAAAAATTATGGGGACTTCCATGTCCCAACTAATACATACATACCACTTTTGTACTTATATTCTAAAGAAAATCTATCTATCTGTTTCCTCTTCACGCTTCATCCATTGAACCGATTTTAGTGCAATTTAGTATGAGGATAATTTAAGGCTCGGGGAAAAACGAAAGGTATGTTTAATTGTAGAAACAGTGGGCAGAAGCAAATATTTACTTCTATACTAAAATTATACAGAGGAAAAATTTGCTTGACCGTTTGAAATGAATAAGCTCCAAAATTCTTTCACCTCTACGAAGTTGCGGGACAATTGCTACTTTGTAAGTACTCGTAGTACAGTTAGCATAGTTCCAAGTGCTTATAAGTTACGCTAACAGCGACCTAGATCGTGAACTATAAGCACTATAATCTCATCGTAAACGTGTCGCAAGGTTTGTGATTCCGAGTAGCGGTACCGTCTGGGTTGTAGAAATCTGTAGACTTTTAGATATTTATTTTAATATTCTGATATCTATGATTTTAACGCATTATTTCCGTTAGTCGTAGCAATAGTGTCTTAACATCAGTGTGATATTTAAATTTCAAATATTATTTATTGAATATGATAGTACCGTAGTAGATGATAGTAGCCGATGATCATTAAATTGTGTTTATCGATTATTACAGTAGTTTCCGACGTATCTACTACTAGTAGAGCTTGAATCAAAATGATAATGGGTTGCCAGTCTTATCGCCTATTAAAGTTATTTCTTAGATTTTCCCCATTCCCTCCACCGACTTCTACATTTGCGTGGGAAGAGAAGCAGATGGAACATAGTAAAAAAAAGGAACAGTGTCATAATATAAATACGTATAGTATTATGACACTGTTTCTTTTTTTTGGCACTTTCTCTCACCACCCACCACCCATTTTAATTATCTTTTTGGTCCAAAGGTTTGGCTGGGAGAGAATGCCATATGGCATTAAGTCCACCTTTTGTACACATTTTTTTTTTATTGTGCAATAATGTTTAAATTAATAAATAAATAAACATAGTACGTATTTCTTATCCAACTATTTTATATTAAGATTTGCAAGTAAGTAAGTTCTTTGGTATTAAGCTAGTATTCTAAAGACAAAGTAACTAAATCCCTGGTTGACATAGAGACAGGAAAACGCAAAATACAAAATAATGTACCTACAAGTTTTCATCATAAAATCTGTGATTAAGTGTAGTATTTATCTTCCATGCTGGTTTGTGTGTAAAAGCAGGTCAAGGGATTAGGCTAAGAAATCTCATTAGCAGGCGTTGCGGTTAGCAACCCATCATTATTTCGATTCCGCTTTCCACCTTAGCACCCACTAATACTCTAAACCTTTAGGTCTTATGACCTTGGGCTCTGTCTACCCGGCAAGGTATAAAGACGTGATAATATGTGTGTGTTTATAAATAAACAAACAATACTTGACAGTGGTAATGTTAGCGCTATTGTTGAGAGCATTGAGAGCCAACATGACTAGCAAAATGGGACCGCGCGCGATGGTAAATAAAGGGGTAGGGTGACACCGATTGAAAACGAAGAAAGGTATTGTTTACGGTGAGTATAGAATTTAGCGTAGTATTATGATATCGATGCTAAAGTGTGGTGAATATTAATATATTGACGTCACTTCAGAGGCTCGTTTTCTTTGTTTAAAGTAGGTTATATTTTAGAGATAGAAAACATTGGCTATTGCACGTTTATTGCAAAATAATAAGATCGTTCCTAATGGATCAACTCAAAAATAAAAAACTGATAAAAAAATAAGATAGATTTTTAACATAGACGTGATGAGAAAACCTAGTTGTTGTAAATAAGTATTAAATATGGATAAAATATTAAGTAACGCATATGAATACTTATACTGTACTGGTTAATTTAACTACCAAAGCACCCTACCCACCCCAAAATACCTAACACATTAAAATAATAACGATAGGTACTCAATGGGTACTCATCGGTATTATATTTTCAACATCGGCATTCGTAAGATATGTATCAATGTTTATTATAGTGATTTTATTGCTGACATTGATCCCGATCAATTATTAAAACAATAACAAAGCGTCTCGCTTGGACCACTCTTCTTATAAGAGAGATTATTTCTTTCTGATCCTGTTAAGTAAACCAATAAGTTTTGGTTCGGCTTGTTTTGGCAGGAAACCTGTATAAATAATAAATAAACTGCTCCAAAGCAGATGTACGATATTCAGAAACAACAACTGCAGGTCTTATGCGCGGTGAATTTATAATGTACTTTAACATAAATATTAATGCAAAGACACGACAGGTCGACTTCAGCAGACAACTGAGCGCAGTGACCTGGATAAAATAAAATTAAGCGAAAAAATCCGAACGTGATTATTTACGTTCTAGTGGCTCTATGCCCGCTGTCATTGTTTGACAATATGTTTTTCTTTTTTCTCCGTCCTCTAGTCCTCGTTTTGTCTATTGTTTATCGTTTTTCCAATAACCAGTATTTGAAAAAATGTCTGAAAACAATACAAGCGATTTAAATTATTATTATCCCCCCAGAATGTACGCCTTAGTAGAAATGTAAATGTGTTTATGTTTTTACTATTCATGTAATAAACACTCATTCAAAGATTTGCCCTAAAAATTTACAACTGGCTGGTAAAAAAAGGCGATTGTGTTTTGTTTTGATAGTTTCCCGCTCAAGCGTCAAGTCGATCGAGTGAAAGCTGAAATTCGTGACGGTTTTTCGAAGCGTTGTGTAATTTGTGATCGGTTTAGTCGTTTGTTAGTTGTGACCATGATGGGGCTATATTCCAGTGGGGCGCTTGGCGGAGTGGAGGTCTTGGAAGGCGGGCTGGTGGGTGGCGAGCTGACTGCGCACGTCCTGACGGCGCAGGCGGCAGCGCACGCGGCTGCTACGGCCGCGGCGGCCGCCCACCAACAGCAACAGATGGCCGTTCAACAAATAAGTAAGTTTCTCTTCTAATTTTTTTCAAAAAATCCTCATTTTTTCCTGTCAAAATTGATTTGAACATGTTGCTAGATTTTCCAAGATAAAAATGGTCAACAAATTTTCTATAGGTACTGATAGTGTTGGTAATATTGCTAGCTAGCATTTTAATTAATTTTCAAGGCAGTTAGTTGGGCATTCTATGGTAACTTTCATTATGTAAATTTTATTGTATCAAGCTTCCATTTTCCTGACCTCAAAAAATTACTTTATTTATTTAAATTTCATACATACGTTCAAATGTTCATCTTTTGTCCTGTCTTACCTTTTGTGATCAAGTCTAGCAAGATATTGACCCAATTCTTGGTACATTTACATGTCATCATCAGGTCTTGTTAGTCTCCACTGCAGGAGCACAACCCTCTCTGTACTACCAGAGCCATATACTAGCCAGAGCAGTCAGAGGATTTGGCCAACACTCCACGCTGGCCAGAAGAGTTGGCATTAACACCCTAAATCCCATTGACCAGGCAATGTTATAGCATTTTTGTTTCAACATCAATTACTCGGCAGTAAAAGTGATTTGCCTCATCAATGAAATCTGTTCGATAATCAGCTTGTATTTCAAAGTTTAAATGAATATGTGAAAGTGAGTCGGTATATTTGTTTGTTTGTTTGTAATCTCTTCACGCTTTATCAACTGAGCCAATCCTTTTGAGCCAAATTTTGCATACACATTGATAATTCTATGGAGAAGGACATAAGCTATTATATCACGGGGGCGAAGCTGCGGGATACAGCAACAGCTAGTTGTTCATAAAGCTTCCAAATGACCTTATCAATGTAATTTTAACAGGCTTGTAGTTCTTGCAGGACATACCTACCTTATTCACCTGGTGTCATGGGCAATTATCCACACTGTGGCCTTTTCTAGAGTGTTGTCTGATGCCCTGCCTGAGCTAACCCAGTTTGTCAAGGAAGCATAGAGCTACAGAGTGTGCTGCAGGAACCTAACTGAAGTTTTTTTAACCAACTTCAAAACCTTTTTTCTTGTCTTCTGTGTAGAGGAGACTTTGTTTTCCTTAATTCAATTCCCAAGTGGTTAAGTAAGAACACATTACTTCTGCTATTTTTAGTGATTATTTTATAGATAAATATTTAGGCCTATTTTCTTATCCTGCCAACTCTTCACATACAAACTTATTACAACTTTAATCACACATTCAAGAGGCCTAGGTTTAGAAAATTGCCCATGGAACGAGATTTAGATGCCAGATTCTGCCCCAGACTAAAGAAGCCCCTTTATTCCCCAAAAGCTTTCAACAGTACACCGCACTCCAGTCTCTTAACTGTCGTGTATAAAAATTAATGGGAGAATGGGGGGCGAGTATGGTATGGCAAGCGCTAGAGACTCCTATACTCACCTCACCCCCCCATCATCATCATCAAGTCTTTGTTAGACTCCACTGCAGGACCACAACCCTCTCTGTACTACCAGAGTTTATATTTGTAAGAGCAGTAATTTTGGTCTACACTCTCCACGTGGGCCAGACAGGTTGGATAGGTCTCTTTGATGTTTATAAGCTTTGTTTGTCGCCTTCTACGACATCCACAGAGACATGGAGTGGTCCTATTCTACTCTGCCGGGCACCACACGGCACTCGCCCCCATTTTCGCACAATTTTTAATACAAGACATTATTATGCACGACCTATAGAAGCATAAGCAGAGAGGGTCGTACTCCTGCAGTGGAGACTAGAAAGACCTGATGATGATGACGATGATGATGATAGAAGCTTATTAATGAAAGCAGATTACCACCCCACAGAGGCGTCGCCGTCTTCGGGGCGTTCAACCCCCGTGCCGACCGCTGCCAACACAACTGCCACCGGCACCACCTCCCCCTCCCCCTCAAAGCTCTTTGTGGGGGGACTCAGCTGGCAGACCAGCTCGGAAAAACTGAGGGAGTACTTCGCTATGTTCGGGCCGGTCACCGATGTGCTGATCATGAAGGATCCGGTGACACAGGTGAGGGAATGGTAGATTTGGTGATGGTAGCTTGCTTCGGAAGGTTATAATGGGTTTGGGGTATTTAACCGTCAATGTTGACAGTTAAATTCCTCTTATAGCCTTATTTGATCTATCATGAGGAACAAATTACAAAAAAATATATATCATAAAAGACACTAATCAAGGCCCATCCCCTCTCCCCTCTGGTAGGGAAAAATAAAAGACAGTCAACGCTTCTGTCACACCCCTGGTGTTGCAGTTGTCTCTGGGCAGCGGGTGGCGGAGGCGGTTACCATCAGGTGACACGCTTGCTCGATTGCCGTCCAATTACATAAAAAATATAATGCTTAAAATTAACGTGAGTTTTAGACATTATTATGTAACAACGGGTTACTCGCGTAAGCATTCAGCTATTTGCCGATATGTTTCGATCTCATCCGGCGGTTTTCCTCAGGGTGAATGTGATCGGTCAGTAGCTGACTATGAGTAGCTCGTTATTATGTATTTTAATAAGATCCTCGAGCTGTTCAAATCTAATCATTTATTCTTTATATATGTTTTTTTTTTCTAGATGTGGGCTTATCTCATGAAGTCTTCAGGCTTTCATTAAATTACTTGTAAAAAAATATTACTTTTGCCAAGAATATTTTTTTTTTGTAGTTTGTTCCAAAATAAATAAAACTTAGTGTTATTCTATTGTTTTTCAAGGAATAACACTTAGTCATTTAAGTTTTTTTTTTTACAAATCTGTATGAATATACATGATAGAGCTTTTTCAATATAAAGCGATTTTGTCCTTTTACAATTGAGCCTGGTACTTAGCCTAAATTATAACCCAAAAATCGCTTTATAAGACAAGCCACTGTAATTATAATAATAAATAAAGGTTCAAGGATTCATAATTATATGTACAAAGTTAATTTTGTAGTGATTCTTCATAGGATGATGAGGACGAGATTAAAAAAAAAAGATTTCTAGCCAGAATACTTTTGGAAATTCTTAAAAAAATATTTTAAATCCCATGTTAATATTTTATGCGAATTCAAATTAAGAATGATAATAACATTGTTTTTTTAAGACAGCTATAGGTATCGAAGACCGGATGTCCGTTCTGGGTCAGTCCATAGACAATAAAGGTTGTTAGGCGATCGAGTAGGTATCGCGCGCGTAGTCTATGGTGGGTCTTAGGTGAAATGGCGCCAAAATGTAGGTAGTTTGCTATGATTTTATGATTGCTTATTTTGAAATCTTCAAGTATTGGTTGATTTTTTAAATGTTTTTCCTTTTGGTTATCATGTAAGTAACGTAACTTTAAAAGTAGCAAAGAAGCTCTGTCCTTTGTATTTTTTGAGTCTTCTGCTATCATTTTGACAAGGATTATGTAGTTTTCCTATTCAGTCAGTATAGAATTTTCTCACTATCTGGTTTTGTAACAAATAAATCTACAGTAGAAGTGTTTTTAGTACTAGGTTGAGGTAAAGGAATATTTTTTGTACTTATGAAGGTTGTCCTCCTTAAAGGAAGAAGGTTTTGTGTGTGTTGTTTGTAGTGTATTAATCCGAAACCTACTGGACCGATTTTAAAATTAAAAGAGAAAAAGAAGGCTACATCATATTTTCAAAATATAGGAATCCGTACGAAAATCGCATTGGTCCAGGATAAACTTTTCCAAATCTATGGAAAAAAATCTTTTTACATATTACCTATACAGTGTGCCCATTTTTCATATTGTAGTTTTAAACTTCTATTTTGTCTATGAACCCATCGGACTGCGCGCGCAAATAGTTGGGCTATGGTTGGAGAGTATTTACGTACTAATAAAACATAGACAAACTGGCATGCTAGACCACTAACATTCTAGACTATTCGAAGCATTAGTTCAGATTTGAATTTAAAAATCGTATTCTTCTAACCTATGGTAGCTCTTGATAGTGTTGCCATGATAAATTTCTACTATTTTAGGAGTTTTTTCCTAGTAATTTTGGAAGTAATTCACGTTTAGTGGTAGATTTCCTTTCGAACTAAAATATAGCTAGAGTGAGTTTATTCTTCAGTATTTAATGGAAGGCATAGACCATTCGGACCTATTGTATATGCAACACTGACTTAACCCTGTATTTGAGAAAATTAATTTAGTATACATATAGCTAAAGTTAAGGATAGTTGAGGTACAAGAGAGCCTTTATACTGTGGTAGATGTGAATCGGCCAATTTGTATGGTTATGGAGGAACTATACACACAGCCAAATGGCATGGCACGGGTGAGAACGTTTGTCGACTATCATCATCTTGTTTTCCGTTATATTAAGAAGGCCCTAGACCCGCATATCTTCACACAAATGGTGATAGGGGAATTATGACAATATTTTTTTTGGTAAAAATGTAAGACTAAATCAATTTATCTCATATTCTATGTAAATTCTTTACAGCTTGGTTTAAAAACAATGATTTGAAAATTTAACACTCTAATCATCGGAATTTTACCGCAATTTTATTCCAATTAGAGGTAAATAAACACCATTATAAATATCAAGTTTATGGAATAGTTTATCAAAATACCTTATTTCCTAAAGGACGGTAGGCGCGTTGTATAAGCTTCGAATTTAGGTATAATCGTATAAAGTTGTTTCTCGAGGGCGTAAGTTGCCAACAGTGTTGTGTTGTAGTGTTGGATTTGTCAAGCTGCCTAAAGGCAATTGACTTTTTTTAACAATAATTTGAGAGCGACTTCTGTCTTGCCTGATGGAAAGCAAAGTAACAGTGAGGTCTAGAGTGATACACGCAAACTCAAAGGGCAGATAGAGTATGGTCTTCTTGGAGTACAAGTACAGCAGCAGATACAAAATGGCCATTTGACACCTGTCACATTATAACAGCACGGTACAACGTGATTTGGTAGCAATAGAATTCACCGAGATAACATTGACTTGCTCAAACGGTAGTTTTCACGAGGGTAGTTAATCTGCTCGGTTAGACAATGTGCTAATATAGTGCGCGCTGTGGTGTGGTCTATAGTCGTAATATGACCATTTTGTAAATGTGAGAGAAGTATAGTAGGTGCGAGTTTGCAAGGTTAAAATGCATCCCTATATATATATTATTTTCCATGATTTAACCATTTTGTAAATGTGAGAAAAGTATAGTAGGCGCCAGTTGCAGGGTAATAAAGTTCATCGACCAGAGGTTGGAGCATCCCTGAACATAAATTTTCCATTCTCTTTTGCGGCTTAAAACTTGTGTCCAACTGATGTTTTCTTATATTGAACTTGCCGCAATCCTAAACATTTCTTCACTATTTTTAACTGTATAGTCAAGTAATATTATAAAAGTTTATATATCTGTATTATACCTATAGACACGTAACATAAAATAATTTTTTTACTCCTTGGTTTATAAAAATATACTATAATATTATAAACTGTTATAGAAAACGTTAGTAAAGTAAATCAATATGATCACAACTGCACTGCCTTACCACTTATGTGTGTCCCTCCCACTTCTTATTATTTCTACCAAAAAAAGTGGTTTCCTATTCAATCACTTGAAAAAGAAAGTAAAGCATTCTCAGTATTCTTCTTCAAACATTATTTACGAAATGGTTGACCGCCGACTGTAGAACGCTCACAGCGCCCAAACTTTTGACCTAAGCATGAACCCCGTATATTGTAAACTTAAACTGATAGGTACTGTACCACGGTGGATAGTCTTAATCGTAATTAAGTATCATAGTGTCTAACTTCTGTAATCTGTACTGTTTGAGAAACCTACGCAGTCTTGCTTTTCACAGATTTTAGGTTTGAAAATGGTAAACATACCATTGTTGGTGTATAGTGGGGCGGAACTACATTTTCGCAAAATGACACCTTTACACATTGTCACTTTCACAAAAGTTTCCGTTCATAAACATCATTGGTCACTTACCATCAGGTATTTAATTAATCGCAGAAATTGGCGTGTGATAACATCTTAATCGAAAATTTGAATGTCATTCTGCGAAAGTAGCCTTTTCTGAAAATGACTCGATATGAAAGTGGTCTCTTCTGAAGATGATACTGTGTGTAAATTAATTTTGCGAAAGAAATTTTACTCCACTGTTTTC
This sequence comes from Rhodophaea formosa, assembly GCA_963082605.1. NCBI lineage: Eukaryota > Metazoa > Arthropoda > Insecta > Lepidoptera > Pyralidae > Rhodophaea > Rhodophaea formosa. Next base: position 13,154,805 of record OY720229.1, on the reverse strand, counting down.
ATTAATGTTAGAAATCTCTGCAATGCGCATTCCTACTCAAAATAAAAAGAATGAACGAAAATATACCAAGACTGCGTAGAATTCTAATTCTTTTATCTTATTAGGGAAATGTCTTCTCAAATCCCTTCTTTGGTAGTTTAATCTGATCTCACACCTAGAAAGAGACCTGTACTGCTAATGTCCACTGCAAGAATGACTCACTTGCATACACTAGACTTGAGTTAGATTGTGCGGATCTACAAGGTTACGACGTTGACGGTTTGAATTGCTACTTGCAAAAATTAAAATCAATGTAAATAACATTGAAGATAACAGTATTTGGATTCCAAATGGAAGGAGGTAAGAGTAGGAGGAAAATATTGTAAACAAAATAAAAAAAACGATTGTTAAAAATTGAAATGCTTTTTAGATTCTTGCTATTAATAACTTTATAATGAAAAAACATTTTGTGATAACTTTTTTCACTTTTTCTAGTGAAGTTAAACCTACATGAGATAGGCTGTACATTAGTAGCATTTTGTTATTCATGGTCAAGGCAATGACAAACTATTTTATTAATACTGCCAAAAAAAGCAATTTAACATAAATTTGTCGTTATGGTACTTTAAATATTTGCTGGAAAATGCTCTGATGAGAGAGATAGGTATCAAAAAAGTTTTTCAAAAATGTCATTTTTATCATGTCATTGCATGTTTTGACAAAGAAAGTCAAACAGGCCAAGTTAAATAAAAGCTCGTTAAGTCGCTGTTATGACATTTGATATTAAGTTAATAGGAGATCTAAATTGTACATAAGTAATTTTATGTTTCGCACATTCTAACCAGTTTTATCTGGATTCTCCACACGATCTCAACACTCCTGTAGCTCTTTGTAGCAATAGACTTGAGAAGACATAACCCCACCGCCATGTTTAGGGTTTTGAGGGGGTTGCCGTTGCGCCTACTAGAGAAGGAAGTCTTAGATAGGGGTATTGGTTGATAGTTTTATCTTAAAAGTTGTTAAGGTATAGTGGTGCACTCCATTGATATAAATTATTTGAAGGAAAACGAAGAATAAAATAACAGTTTAAGTTCTGAAAATGACTTAACCTTGAGAAGTCGAGATAAATGCACCACCTTAAACGCTCCGCGTTATGAGGCGTGCAATAAGAAAATTAATAATTGAATGACAAATCTACTAAATTATTTTATGAATGAATCGACTAAGGCTCTTTTTAAGGTTTACAATTTTTTTTAAAGATGTCTAACTAGGTAAAAGAACTGGTTAAGGGTAAATGTGCTGTCTAAAATTGTATTGTTCTTTAATATCAAAATATTTTTATTAAAAGTTTTTAGATGCTTAAGAAATTACGTTTGTATTGGAAATAGGTTGTTATTTTACTTTTGCTTCATTTTTGTTTCTTTGTGTATCTCCTTAAGTCCTTATTAAAATGATTTCATCTTTGTTTTCCCTTAAATATTTATTTTATATCAATTGAAGACGCCACTGGTCTCACAGCTTGAAAAGTACTACCTATTTAGTTTGAAGTTTTTCGTATCATCATTTAAATCCTAATCTCTGCATGCCTTAGAATTAACCAGTTAGTTTTGGGCGTTAGTTAGATTCCTTCGAGACAACGCTAACTCCCTTGAAGCCCGCGAGATGGCTCTGTGTGGTGCGTTCATTCTAGATTTGTGTGGAAGGTGTGGTAAAGTTTATAGTGGATTGAAATTTGTGTATAATGGGTATTTAAAGCAACTAAAAGTTCAATAACGTACTAAAAGTGCAGTACTAGCAGTACTGCACTATAAGTGTTCTAAATTTAATATAATTTACATTTTCATCCTTTAATTTTTTATATGCTTTCTAGCATAAATAGTAAAAACAAAATTGTAAATTCAATGGCTAATAAAATTGCATCGTTATTATAGCATCGCGCATAGCGTTTTTGTATAATGTGGGGGGTAGGTTTCAAAATTTGCTATTGACAATAAATAGCTAATAAAGCTTTTATCCCGCCATCTTGGTCAATGTACGTCCTAACGTGTGCTTCTGGCGTTGTCTACTTCGTATCGGATGAAGACATGATAATGTATTTATCTGCAAGCCACCAATGCTACAATTTTAAAGGTTACAATTAATAAAGTTTTTTATTGAAATTATTTCAAGGAAGGTATGAAGAAAGAGGAAGGTAGTTGTATTTAATGACTGTTTCGCATTAACCACACTTTCAACCCACTATAAACTTCACCCAACAAGTCTAGTCTGAACGTACGCCAACCTCAAATACTGAACAACCGCCGCGCAGCGTTCGCGCGGCTTCGGCTTCATAACATTCCAGGACGCGGCGTCCGTCGACAAGGTCCTCGCCGTGCCCGTCCACACCCTGGACGGCAAGCGCATTGACCCCAAGCACGCCACGCCCAAGTCTGCGCCGCGCCCCGCCAAAACCAAGAAGATCTTTGTCGGGGGCGTCGGCCAGGACACATCAGCTGACGAAGTCCGCGCGTACTTCTCGCAGTTCGGACTCGTCGAAGATGCAGTCATGCTCATGGATCAACAGACGAAGCGCCACCGAGGATTCGGGTTTGTCACCTTCCATTCTGAAGAGGCGGTTGAACGCGTGTGCGATATACATTTCCACACTATAAAGAATAAAAAGGTTGAGTGTAAACGCGCTCAGCCCAAAGAGGCGGTAGCTGCTGCGCCTCTCGCGCTTGGGAAGAGATTAGTTCTGCGTCCCGGACGAGGTTTGGTGTACGCGACTGCCGGTGGCGTAGGCGCCGTTCCGACCGTTGGCGCTGCTCACGCATATAGATATGCGCCGTACGCGCTGCCGGCCGCCAGTGCGGCCACGGCAGCTTTGGTAGCTCCCCCCGCGCCCGCGCCGGCGCCCACTCTCCCTCAATTCGGAGCCACGTACTCCCTAGCCGGCGTCGACATGTCCTCCTTCCAGGGAGTCGACTGGGGAGCCATGTACAGCCTCCCCATGTACATCTAAGTACTCAAATCCCAAAATCGACTTTAATATGTTGAACTCAAAACTCATTTTACAGTGGTAATATCAACTCTATTTGTGGAGTTAAAGTCGGTTTTAACGGAGTACGGAACCCACCCGCCACGCTAAGTCGCGATCCGCCGGCAGCTCTTGTTTTTACGATAGTTCCTATGTACTTTTTTATTTTTATAATTTAAGGGGCTCGTCTTGCCGCGTTCTCGAGTGGCCACAGAGGGGTTTGGCTAAAATTCTAATCGCAAAAAGTCCTATTCGCAATTGTCCTGTGATTCTGTTATGGAACTGACTTTTGACACGTCATTTGCTCATGTTTCTAAACTTTCTACCCTTCCTTTCAAAATGTCAAAGGTAAAAGGTCAAAAGTCAAGGTCATTCGTTGCATATGGCATTTTGCTTGTGACGTTTTGCGGATTTGGACATTTTTCTGAACCTACAGAGGGAACGATCAGTATTTTATTAGAAATTAAGGATTTCGAAGCAATACGTGCCTGCGGGCATCAAAGAGACGCATTTTGTTTATTAAAAGGTTAATTAAGATGATCTCAAGTAATTTAGTTCGACGCGAGAACTGTTTGTCTGGATTTTTGTAGATGTAGATTAGTGCTGGGGTCAACTCGAGTCGGAGTCTTGCGTTTGAGACTCGAGTCTGAAGTTGAATATTTAGAAGTATTTTTGGGTTCTGAGATGTTACATTCTTATTAGAAGTTTGATTAGACCGTTGTTTGCTTAAAACAAACTGATGAGTTCAGTTATGAAAATGTTATACTGCAATATTAGCTTGCTTTAGTTTTACAGTGGTCACTTGATTAACTTGTAAGTCCAATTGGCAGGACAAGCATGCTTCACAATTATCAACAAATTAATAGTTCTAACTACATCTTCATATCAATAAAATAAAAATGCTTGCGACCTTTTGAGTCTTGCTCTGAGTCAATAATACTCGAGTTCAAAATACTCAATTTCAGACTCGAGTCTTCAAAAACTCGAAATCCAAAACAGTCTTATGACTCGAATTTTCTCCAAAACTATAGTAGATAGTGCACGCTCGGTGGCATATAAGTATTATTTATACAATATAATATGCGAACTGTATGTAGTTATGCGGGTGGGTGCTGTCATACTTTCAGTATTGCTCGTGCCATTTTCGATTTGAGGTGCCGTGGTTGCAACTTTAGCCTTAAATTTTACGTATGGGTCATAGCTTCGTAAGCAGTGGTCGGTATACGCGGAGTACTTACCTTTGATGAATAGCAGGAGTGGATAATAACTCCGTTGAAAGACGCGTGTTCGTGTGCGTGGCGAAGATTTTGCTGTCCGCAAATTATTTTTGTTAAACTCCACGGGTTTCGAACACTGGTTATAATTTATATTTTATCTTGCTAGACGTGGTATGTAGTGGTATTTTTACAGAGTAATACTAAACATTGCATTGATAATAATGATTGTTTTTTTTTTGTTTTTCATTTATTACAAAGCCATAGGGTTGAATTAAAAGTATGCTCTATTTTAGGGCCACAGTTTTTTAAGCCGTTCGTGAACCAAATGTCAAGCCCATAATATTTAATTTAAAGTTTATGAATGGTTTTACAACTTACTTTTAAAACCAATAAGTCAAATTTTGAAATGTTATCTATTTTACCATCCCAGTCATGGTATTGGGAGATAACTGGCTTTCGAATTTCACTTGGTCTTTATTTTATTTTGAGTAGCGTTTGTGGGTTGAAGTTGCAACTATGGCGGCCATTTTTGTGCCAAATCGCGCTGGGACTTCGCCGGTCCGAAATTTTCTCTCACCAATTTGCTTATAAGTCTCATTTTCGATGCAAGTTTTTCAAATTTAATAAAAAAATATTCACATTATTTGTATGTGCGCAAGATGGCGTTTCTTTCAAATTCTCGTCAGAGGGTAGGAAAATCATCAAGGCTAATATGAGTATTAGATCATATTTGACTACAACAACTGTCAAATGTTTATCCAATAAAAGCTTATAAGACCTGATGATTCCGTCACGCCATCTGGTGTAACATTATAGAATTCTTTTTTTCTATTATTTTATTTTTTATTAATATTCTCAATTTTGAAAATCGTGCTTCTAAAATGCGATCATATTTGATTCCCAACGGTTCTCACATACAACCTTCGCGATCAGCATCCGCCCGCCCCCCACAGCTCATTTTCCATATACATATCTAACTCGTAAAGCAATCTCATATACTATATGTATGATTTAGTATCCTGGCTGTATCAGTGACTTCTGACGAAAAAAAAACACTTCAAACTTAAATTTTGCAAAGTGGTAATCAAATATCAACATTAAACCCTTAAAATAAAGGTGTAAATAGTAAATCAGTGGAATGTTCTAGAAAATTTCACTATTGCTTACAATTTTCAACTTTGTTTTAATTGAATTAAGTTGGTTTTTAATTGCTTCTTCAAAATTTTTGAGTATTTACCGGTAGTTGTTTATTTATTTACAGGTAAAAAGGTAGTTTTGTTGCTTGAAATTTGGGAAGCTGTGGAAAATGGAATAGTATTTTTATCATCTGTTTTACTTTAGATTTTTGACCAACAGTACATAAAGTACATATGTTTTTGGTAATTTGTATCCCAGATAAAGAAAACAATTCTTTTTATTTATTTTTTTTCATCCAAATTTTTGATTCGTTTTTTTAGGCTTACTTTAACATACTTAAAAATAAATGTTTGTTCTTAACTTCAACTCTAATACTCACTATTTTAAGAATCAAAATGCTGCCATGTTCTACTTTTGTCCCAAATTCGAGTCTTGATCCCACCTTTTTGCAACATATTTTTATTTTTTCAAGATTTTTTTAAGTTTTAGTCAGAGGTCACTGGACGCCAATTAGTCGTAATTTAGTTTAGCCTTGTAAGAATGCAACTAACCGCGTGTCAAAAGATGGCGCCAGCGTCGCCTGGTCTTGCTCGGATCCAAAAATATCAATATTTATTTCTACATTACACTTTTTTCATATAAAAAATTACCTACATAAATTTAGTCAACTAAATTTTTTAAAATACTTTTTCGCGATTTTAAAATATATAATATTTGAAGTCACAAATGTTTTTTTCGAGATTATTCTATTTGTAGTTTTAATAAAATATAATATTTCGATCGGCTTTTAAATATGTGACAATAACAATCAGTATTATTACAATTAGATCTAAAATGTATTCTATATTTAAACTAAGTTTTGAGGTAGCTATTCTGAATATATATTTTTATTTATTTTTTTGACTCGGTCCCCGTTTTTAATGGGTTTGGATCTAGTAGCCCTCCATGCTGGTCTCGTGAGGGCTAATTCCCTTCTGTTATGGCCTAACTTAACTATACAAGTTGCCTGTTACTCTATAAATACAGGTAATTGACCTCTATGACCGTCACTCACGATATATCTTTAATTACCATACCAGTCACAAGGTGAAACCGTGCTTAGTAGATGTGGTATTAAAAAGTGCAGTGGCTGACATATAGGTCATTGTCCAGTAATTACAAGCTTACTGGCAATCAGTATAGTCGCAATTTTTAGCGAAAGCTTAGGAAAATAATCCTAATAAAATACTCTTAATGGGCTATGCTCTAATATCAAAAAGTTTTCGCTGAATCACGCGTAGTTGCATAGTCGCATTTTAAATTAAAGGTCAGATTAAATATCATTCTCTTTGCCATAGACAATGACAGCTTGATATTTACATCTGTCGTAAACTTTAAAATGCTTTCTTGTAACCAAATTAAGGTCTTTATTTTTCATATACCGAGTCCCTTTAGTACTTAATGGTAGTTGTAGTATCTAAAGCAATATACTAATACTTGTGATCGGAGAGTTTTAAAAGACAGGAGGTTGTGTTCGTGCAATTGTAGCGTTAAGAGTCGCTTCGCGTACTTAAAATCATCAGATACTCAATAAAAATATTATTTAGGATATTATTTTAATGTGGTTTTGTCGCACATATCTTTTATAAAATTGTCGTCTAAATACAATAAAAAGTAAAAACCTAGTAAGCAGCAATACAACAGATAAAATTCTTTCGGTTGTCACGAATGTCAGTGGCTCGAAAGTGAACTTAAGAATCTCACAAGTGATTTATATTATAACAATATCTTTTGTATGTTCGAAACTTAGGCTATGAATAAAAAGCGTATTGGTGGCGCCATCTCACGATTAAAATGAACTATTTGGTCATGGTTAGGTCAGCGTTTTTGTGGTTGTGGTTTTTAGAAACTCATATCGATTTTGGAGGATAGAATCTCTTTTAGATTAAAAATTAAATTCCTACTGCTGGATCTATGGATTTTCTTTAGGCTGTGAGTCTTACAAAGGCCCTATTCTTGCCTGAAAATTTTACCTACATTGCAATATTCAAAAAATATAGTCGAATTATTAATATATATTAATTTAAAATTGCTATTAATCTGACTGCTCAGGCTAATACTTATATGTGGCTTTAATAGTACAGAGAGGGTCGTGCTCCTGCAGTGGAGACTAAAAAAGACCTGATGAAGAATGAAGATGAAGAATATAAAATTGTAGTCTAAAGATCATTGTACTCTTATCTAAATTACTGAATTCTAAACTTAAATGTATAGATTAAACCCGGTACCCGAAAAATTAAACATATATAAAAAGTAGACAAGTAATAGTTAAGAACACATAGATAGAATTGTGCGACAAACCACAAATCGTGATCCAAGCAAGGCCAGGCGGCGAGTAGAGTGCATGCGGTAGCTTCGCCGGCATTCTGCGCCGGTGCACTCCATGTAACCTCGCGTGTGCGGAAACAGTTGATTTGGAGGAATGTAGTTACACGTTGGGCGCCAAAATATCTAGTATTGCAATACAGTCACAAGTTGGGCGCCAAAATAAGTTCTAATGTGGAGTTGGTTCATTATAAGTGATTAGGAAATTATGTAGCATATTTATCGAAACTGAGTGAGAAATCAGAAGAGTGAATAATACCATCGGCTGAAAAGCACTCTTTAAGTGGTATCATCTGCACTGTAAATATCTAAGTTGAGATAAATAAGCTTCCCTCGTCCCGGTCATTATTTTATACAAGGAGATGGAACTGTTGATCGTATAAAGCAATTTTCACTTTGAAATTTGGCGAATCACAAAAATACTTGCATTTCGCTGTATTTTCAAGTGATAGGTAAGTAGTGTCATCAATAGACCCTTCTTTGAGTCTTACAACTATCGTAGAGATCTCTGTAAATTTGTTCTTCTCTCACCTGTTTTATAAGTAAAGAAAAACTAATTCAGATATTCATTTCAGAATTTTTACGTTTATTGAAAGTACTTATGTCGTTGTACTTAATAGTATTACTTTTTGTGTTGGTACTGTTTTTTTACCCTCGATTTTCTATTGTTTATCGTACTGGCTATAACTGTTTCCCCGCACTCGAAGGCTACCGATTGCTAATCACATGTACACCTACCCTGTTAGCAGTATTTTAGTTAGTAAAGTAGGTTAGTTTTAGTCTAGAACGCGCGCTCGCATATCTATGCCTCGTTTTCATGAACTTAGCACTATATGTTTAGTAACTCGTCAGATTAATTGACATATTTCCTGCTACTAAACCTATAGCTGCTAAGTCAGAGGCTTTGAATACGTAATGAGGTAATACGTACTTATTTATTGCTTAAAATATTTTATTTATATTTTTATGTTACAGACGGTTTTGACTGCGAGGCAAAAATGGTGCGTACAGTTGACTTTCTTGCCATTTTTTGCTGTCTATTTTTATTTTTGGAGCCTATTTAATATTATAAAGACTGCAGTATAGTTATATTCAGGGTGGCAAGCTTGTAGGGGCTACAGTTCCTGGCCTGATATATATAAATATAAATAATGATCATTTAAAGCAGAGATAGTATATTCCTCTAGCTATATGCTCAGTAGATAAGATTTCTCATGTTTAGAGTCTTCTGTACGCACTTAATTCGCCTGTAAAGTACGAATGGTGGTGTGAATGTCTATCTTGGAGTGGAGAAAGACAATAATCACGCCATTCGGACCTTTAGAATTCACGAGTTAGGTTTTGGTAAGGGGTTTAACATGATTGTTTTGTGGATATAGCGAGCGCGTGGGCTTGGCTGCAACACTTTTGTACATTAGTTCCCGTCCCCAGTATTAGAAATGTGATGTTTTGCTCCGAGGAGACCAAGGTAAGCTTACGTTCACAAGACATGTGCTAAGCTTCGTTAACTTGAACTTAGTTACTATATGCTTAGTAACTTTTTCTGACACTACACACACTACATGAAATTATTGCGCGTGTCGGGAGGATCTTGCTTTGTGCATGCTAATGAAGCGTAAATTTGAGATTTTGTCATAAAATCTTTAGTTCAAACACGCGTTTCAAGAACAAAATTCAAATCGTATCTGTCTTGTGAAAGTAAACTAGAGCTATAGATATTGTAGAGGCGACAACGCTGTTTCGAAAGATTGATTCCAGCTAGTGGGACATGTGGGTGCATGTTGGAATTTGTGTTTCTTGTACTGCTTATAATCTTCGCCGTTTTGGCGTCTACAATATCTGACACCCTATTTACAGAGCATTCGTTGCGCGTTGGGAATGCGTGGGGCAAATGTACGCAGTTTCTATGCACGCAATGGATGTTATAAATAACTAAAGCGAGATAGTGCAGATTTTATTCTCAAACGATTATCAACTCTGCTGTACTTGAAATAATATTGAAATTTTATTAACACGTCACCTCTGGACACTTTGGAAGGCTTACAGACATGTGTTAATTGAATTTCAACTTTATTTATATAGTTGCAAAGCCGATAATTGTTTACAGATACTACTCTCGTCTTTAGTCGTGTAAATGCGGTGTAAGCTAACAAGCCGCGGTCAAGTTTGTACTTAATTCTCCTAATTTATATTCCGTAGTTTTCTAAACCCTGTACCACACTGGTTTGTATCCCGCTGCGTAAGCAGTTGTAGGTTAGAAGTAGTTTTAGTAGCCCGTATTGTATCGAGCACATGTCATTACATGATTATATTAGAAACGTGTGTTTTATTTGTAGCTGAGCGGATTGGAACCTTACTAGATGCACGTGTAGTGAGACTAGCGTGCCACGAAAACTAAAAAGGGGACAGGCTTAAAAGTCTACAGATTTTCCCCACTGCACTCATCCTTCTGCCTTAAATCAGTCTGAATGAGGGTTTTCAGAATTGATTTTCCCCCAAGGTGGCGACACTGTGTCGAGGTCGAGCTGACAAAAGCCACCAATCATAAAATTTATGGATTGGTGGATTTTGACAGCAGCTGTCAAAAATACCTCTCGACACAATGTCGCGACCTAGAGGAAAAATCAATTCTGAAAACTCATTAGCCACTATTATTTGTAAGAAATATCACACACTAGATCCGCGCGAAAGATTTGGGTCGGAAACGGTGTGGTGTTATATCTACAAATAGTATTGTAAGTATTTCGGATTGTTTCGGTCAGAACTTTGTCAGATGGAGTGAGGAAACGCTCTGAAAGTCGCTTTTTAGGTTGTATTTATTATTATTCGACCTTGAAGACTAAACATGCTGATAATTACAAGGGTAGAGAGAAAACGGGATGATGGCCCGTGGTGAATGGATGTAAAACTCGTCTACTCACCGCACCTTCTCTTCATTAGTATTTTACTCCAGACATCTGTGATTCAATATGCATGTCATAGTATTTTGAGATCGTTAATGATGAATACGAACGAAAGCGATGATGGACTACAAACCTAAGGCGGCATGCAATCACAATAGTTACCCTAAAACATAGATTTCGTTTTGGCTGCGTCGAAAATAAACAACTTGTGAAAACACTCAAATTGTAACGTGATAGCATTTTTGCTTCTACACGAAAAAGAAAATAACCTCGCCTCTAGTAGCTTCATAACTGTAAGGTTGTGGTGTTAAATGATTTTTGACTTAATTTAACACTAGTAAAGACTAAATTGATTTAGCAGGTAGGATTGTTATGAGTCAACTTTACATGAAACTTACATAGTTAAATTGGTTAATTAATATTGGATTATCACTTCTTCAAACTTTAATAGACAGACAGCGGCGTCTTAAGACTTCTCAGATGGTTGATCTATTTTCGATGCAGTCAAAACACCAAATCTCTTTCTGAACTAACTCGGACATGTTCTAGCATGCTTGGCATGGAGTAACATATACGTATACACGACTCTTCCAGACTTCTGTCAATTTGCAGGCGTATGCCTCACGGTGGTTGTGAGACGTGCTATTTGACATCTCTTCCGGCGTTGATGATCAGGCTTCATGAAATGTTGAACTTGAAGAGATGTAATATGGGGGTAGTTGTCGTATGCTTCATATTTAAGCCATATAAGAATTTTCAGATGGTTTATCAGTAATAGTTTATTGAACTCACGTTTTAGTCATACATAAAAAACATTTTTTTAAATGCCATCGAATTATATAAAAAAAGTCGGGTGACAAAACTAAGTTTACAAATAGTAAATCTGAATACGGAGTTTGGATCAAATCTGTCTCAAAAAAGTTCTGATTTGATCTGAAATTTTGTTCCCATATTATAACTCTGTAAATAGTTTAACAACTGCTTTAATATAAACACGCATTACATTGTAACTGCTTTTCTTTCTCGCAATAGGAAGATTGTCATGTGAGAAAGAAATGGATTCGACCGCTGGAAGAGATGTCGGTAACGTAGACACGTAGTTTAGACCTTGTAGTGGCGCTTCGCTTACGGTCTTCCTCAACCTACAGGATACGGAATTGTTTTTGCCAAATTTCAGGCCAAAAATTAGCCAAAATCGAAGATTCTTTGCTCAAACCGCATCCGCGGTCTTCAGCTTCGAGAGCCAGAGGAAATATTTTACGCGAGAGACATTAAAATCAAAGGCCGAAATAGTAAACTCCAATTGATAAACAAAATAAAATCCAAAAAGTTACAAGGATTTTAATGTCTCCCGCCAAAAATTCACAGTGAAACAGTACAACGCGGGCGCGCCGCCATTTTAGCTATGGCGGAAATACGCGGGAAATTAACCCTGTAGCTTAAGAATGTGACAATAATACGACGGACGTTGCCAACTAAGACGCTAAAGGAAACGCTTTGGATTTGTTACTCTGCAAAATTTCAGGGACATTTGTAGAAGTTGGTAACATTGTAAACAAGTATGACATTTTTTCAGTGAATCTACCTAGCATGTATTAAACATTGCAGTGTATATTTTCTCAGAATGTTGGGATTGCTCGTAATTCTGCGAATTCTAAACTATTTTAGTGCAACCTCGTTATTTCGCTGAGTAACAAATCGAACTAAATGTGTTTTCAAGAAAATTCGTTGCCATAACGAAACATTCCTCTCTAGTCATTTTACTTAGTTCTTCGACATACTATGTCTTGCTCAATACTTATTATGCTAGACGTAGACCCGTCAGCTTCGCTTGAAACCTAGGGTACATGATTTTAGCTACTAAATACTAAGAAATCATCCATGTAACTAAGCTAGTCGCCACTTAGCGTGTGATTAACGGACATTGACTTCGTAGACCGCAGTGGTCCTACGAAGCAGCTGTTAAATGAAAAATACGCATGTGACAGAAACCATAGACACTTTCCATTATTGACTTGTTAATTGGCGCCTAGCATAGTTAGATTTACTTAGTGTTTAGTGCCTAAGTTTGTATACTAGGCTAGTTACGTGCCATACACACCACGCTTGAAATCCAGATCTTCTGGACCAATAAACATTCTCTTAATATAGATATACATGGGATTAATATACAATTTTTGGATTGGTATAATATAATATGTTAAAGAATAATATGTTGTGTGTTAAAATGTATGCCGATGCTAGAGTAGCTGTGTAGTGTAGTAATTTTGAAGTTTTACATATAATATAAGTATAATCGAGAGCAATAATAATAATATAACAGCACGCGCGCGCTGTGAGACGGGGACGTACTTAAACGAACATTTGAGGTGATTTTATTGATTCTAAATTCTCAAAATCGCCTTGAAGGACTTAGATTTTGGAGTTGCCTTGCGCAGGGGTTAAAAAAATACCAATGATCTAAGATCTTGTCATATATTTAACGAAGCCACCAATTAAAAAGCGAAGCGAATTTCAACTTAATTATATGCTGTTTGGTCTTATATGACGGAAAAAATTACGCCTTTTGAAGGGTACATTTATCCAACTATTGGAGGCAGTAACTAATATGACAAGATTTAGAACATTGTTCCATTAAATTCTTCTGTATTAACGAAGATTTGTAAATCAAGACGTTATAACAGATGGCGCTAATGGATAAATATTGCTAGCGCCATTTTTATTTCTAAAATGCAATTTTAAAGGATTTGTAAGTTAACGGCCTAGTTTTGGCTTAAGCCAAAGAAATTATAGAAAAAGGTCTACAAATGTTCGATTTTGGACGCTTTTAGAAAAATAAGCAAAGCACGGCTAGTAAAGGCACGGGACAGCGCGCGTTTAGTCTATATTAATATACACACTTGCATACAATATAAAATATTACAATATTTTTGTATAAATAGGATTCGTGTACTCTGTAGTTGGTTGGTATTTATAAATTAATCGTGATATATGCAAATAATTGTTGATATAAGTGCGTTTGTGATTTTATTGTTTGACGCGGGTGTATAACATTGCTGATTTAAGAAGTCTTATCTGTCTCCCATTGCCCATTCGATTTTGAAAGGTTCATAATAACACCAACTTCAATAGATACTTCTAGAAGACGACTTCTTAATTCGGTGATAGTAATAGTGTAATAACTAGCGGTCATTTTTCTAAATTATCTGAATTGCCACTCAAATTGGTGGTTTTGGAATATGGCAGCATAGAACTCGCGTGTTTTGAGGTTATAATGTAAAAATATATTATTAATCGCATGATGGTAGCCGTTTGGTTTTGACTAAAGGCGAGTAAACATAACATTCCCTTATGTATATTTTGTCGTATAATATGCATCTTATTTATGGTAGTTAATCTTCAGATAGTTCCATAGACTAGCGATGGGCTGATTTTATTTTTATTTTACCATCACGATCTGCTATAGACAATATTGTGCAATATGGAGTTTGTATGTTTTGAAGTTTGACAGTAGTTGGGCGGGTTTGGCCGTAGATCGTAGATGCAGTATTTAAACGATGTTCTTCTACGATCCCAGGGGCATAGACTGGGGAGACATAGGAATAAATAACTAGGTACTAAGCATTATCTACAAGACTATACCTACGAGACTTGCATAATTTAAGTTTTTCCCGTGTCAATAAGACGTGCGTAATGAAAATCCCAATAGTCAAGGGAAAACTGACGTAGAATCATTGTGTTGGTTGTCCTAGACTCCAAAAAACACCAGAATTACTTCTAATGAGTCTTTTGGCGCAAAATTTAAGCGACGCTAACAATTCCGTTTTTCAGTTTACCGACGTCAAATATGCCAAGGATTTTTCCGTGTCGTTTTTGAAGGTATTTGTGACATGTAATCTTTAATTGTTGTCATTTATGATAGACAATATATATTCTTCGTCTATTCCTGCAGTTTAACTCAGTCTATGCTATGGGAAACGGCTTTGCAATGATACTATATAAATAATAATGGATGTTCTGTAAAAGTAAAGCGTATTTAGGTTTTGTTTCCTGTCAACCGTATTTAGTTACTACGAGTCGACGCCACGGATCATTGGATCATTTTCACTTAGAGAATTAGAAATAAATGGAATAACACAAGCCGATCTTTCATTTATCGCTTCTTTTCGTTCGTACCTCTTCGTTAGTTTAGTAAGTAGCATAGTGCTTCGGTCCTCCGAGCTCAGAAAACTCTAGTAAGAAACCCCCCGTTTTGGTTAAACTAAACTAAATACCTAATCAATGAGTTATCTTTGTAGAACTGTCATTAAGATGTAGGTATAACACAAGTTTAATCTAAAGTTGGTTTACTGTCATTATAGTTGTGCTTTAAATTTCATAAATGGTCTGAACGAAGGAAACCATCAAAGGATATTGATGGTCTTATCTCATTTTATATTGTTTTGCATCTACATACGAATTTAACGAGTTTATCTTCGAGGAATCATGTTTCGGTTTTCTACTTTGATAGTTTTTTTGTTCTTGTTCTACCATAGAATACACATTTTTGCCCATATTAACCCCTTTTTGTCAACTTTATCCAAGTAATCTTATTTCTATGACCTAAATGGATATAGTTTAACATTTCTACAAAGATGATCATTGCAAAGGCTTGCGTGGTCGACATTTGGATAAGTATACAGTAACATAGATGCATGAAGCCAGCAGCGGTGTTAGCGGACGCATGCGGTGGCGACGGGATCAAGACGAAGACTTCAGCAACCGTACCGTAATGTTACAATCCCTGACCAAAGTCGTCTCTAGATATTTACGTCTATGGTTTAGATTTTAAATTAGTTACGAAATGTATTGTTTAATGTTCGTTGAGCAATTCTTTGGTGCATATTACTTTTTTTAAGGAGTAAGGATGACTAAAATTAGAATAGATTTGTGGTAGTAAAGGGACGATTATAAATTAAAACAATTAAGGGCCGTATGCCTGTTTATTAGTTTGTTGTATAAAAAAAAATAAGTCTACGATTTTAAGTACCTTTTTTTGGTCCTACGGCTCTGTCTTAAGCGATATGATCTTTAGAACTACCCGCGTTTTAATACACTGGTAGTTTGAAATATTATGTAGGTACTTACATGTAACATTAAAAAATAAATTTCGATTTTCATTCCTCTTATGTAGACAGAATAGAGATCGATTGATCTGTGCAGTTCTCTTTGGTAGTTGTTAATTTTAGTTAAAACTTGTTAATCCCAAATACATTAAACCTATTCATGTTTTAAATATTCTAACATCACTTCATTACCCTTTAGAATGTCGAAGATAGAGAACCTTGCATCTACCTTCAATCAACATTTAAGAATTGTCTTTGGTCGGGGATTAGCAGAACCAGTTGGTTAATTTACTAAAAATCTCCGCTGCGCTTAGTTTACGAGTATTATAAAGTGCATCCCAGTATCTAGTGTAGATATAGTCGGCCCTTAGTTGGATGGTCAATTATTTTGTAATTCTAAAATGTGATGATAATAATGTCGACGCTTGAAATTTATATTTTTTTCTAATCTGAGTAGTTAATTGTAGTTTGACGTAGAAAAGCATATCATTAAACCCGAAGACACAATCGACTTTGTGCCTTATTTAGTTTTTTTATCGACAGATTTGTCTATGGTAGAATCATTTTTAGAGTAGAACACGGACCAAAAAGTCGATTAGTTCGAAGAAATATGGAGAGTATTTTTTGTACAATATTTTTCGTTGAATTTGTGGTTAAGAGTACAACATTGTATTAGATTTTCTCATATTGTAGTGTATTTAGAGACTAATTATACCAAAAGGAATCGTAGGCACCCGTTTTGTAGTAGTACAAAGTATAACCTAAGAATTTATGTACAAGTCTTCCTGTTAAGGCCTAATGACAGTCCCTTGCTGAAGTCCCCACGCTGGGATGCACTGGATTTTGTTTCTAAAATGTAACGGCACTTATTTAGATCTATTCCATTTCCCGCGCTGTCACTTGTCAAAATCTCCCGCCTCTTGTCTATGGCAACTTACAATGTCAAATGGTCAAATCTCTTACTTTTGTCTCTGGTAACTGTCAATATCAAAATCTCCCGCCTTTTATGTCTATGGTAACTTAAAAAAGGTCTGAAAAAGTGCTTTTCAACAGAGTATTGTAGTGTACTCGGTAGTTTTACAAGTGTTCAGTAGGAAAGTGATAACCCCACAAGTACAAGAAATATGTACGAGAGTGCCTCTACGTGTGACAATATGGTTAACACACCTTTTAGTTATGGAACTACATATCTTATTCATTAATGTTAATCGTAGATCGGATCTGAAATTTTACTCAATATTTAGGTACTATTAATTTTCTACAAAGTAATCGGCAGAGGTATATCAAGTTGATTAGGGTTTTTTATCAATACTTTTTTTTATTAAATCAACCATGATTTTGTTTAAAGTTCTGTGTTGATTAGAATAACAATAGTACTATATACTCTGTATGCAAGCTTTGTTTCAACATTGATACCCAGTAGAATTGTTCGTATTGTTGATATAGGAATTCTTTTGGATTGATATACATTTTGTCTTACGTTGTAGGTATAAAAACAAGTGAATAAGGTTTGTGCTAGTCTGAATAAAGTTACGAAGCTTTCGAGTAGGTATGTTATATGTACTTACACTTTAGTTTTCAAAAGAGTTAATTTCAAGTTATTCTTTATAGAATTTCGTTTTATTAATATTCCGCATTTTTGTATTTTATCGCTATTCTAGTCAATATCTTGTGCAATACATAAGTATAATATTAAAGTAATATTTACATTAAAACTTAAGAAAACTTTCGAAAAAAATCTAAAATAATATTCTTACTTAACTACAAAACATCAGCTAAAAATCTATAAATAAATTGCTTATTCTGACAGAACAAGTAGGTATTGGAATTACTTTTTACTCATTTTTAATAAATATCAATCTCTAAGTAAGAAGTATTTAAATAAATAAATAAAATAACATTTTTTAAACAAACAAAATACTTAAAAAGTTATGATTTTTTTTTCAATTCTTTCAAAAGTGCGGAATTGATAGTTAATTTCAACATTTTGTAAATATTGAGAGTAAGATCTGTTAAATTTTTACTTGTGTAACTGTGTACTGGAGTAAATTTGTATTTCTATATATTTATTACTAATTAGTAATTTTCATTCTCTCTGAAAATTTTCTATAAGACGTAGAACTTTTGTCTATGGTAAATTGGCGGTTATTAATATTAGGTATTAAACTTAAATATGGAATTCGTATTTTGAATATATTTACTAGTAATATTACTTGTAATGTTTAAATTTTCGTGAGTAACTGAGCTGACACAAAAGTGCCCCACGAATTTGTTCAAGACATGTTCTAAAATATCATATAGCGTAGCTGGAGATGTAATTTTCGAGGTTTGCATAGATTTTTTACATATAAGTACATGGAAAAGGTAACGAAATGGTCGTTGTGTGAGAATTGTCGCTTTTAGGTACCTACATCTTAAGGTAGTGGAATGAAAGTTGACAATCATCACAAAAATTTTGAATACTCGTCGCTAATGTTGTATTATGTCAGAAAACTTAATTATGGAATGAAAAATTGTTAACTTAGTGTATTCGTTGCTAGATAGGTAGATCCTAAACTTTTTAGCTCTTTCAATTCCTAGTTTTAGGCACTAACAAATATTTTTCGTAATTAGGTACTTGCAGCTCTTACTTCATCTTTGAACAATCCTAAAGTCACTTTCCTCCCGATTCATCCTTAAATAACCCTATAAATCGGCACTGGTATTTTAGATCGTACCAAAAACATACATTAGGTAGAAATGTCAGATGCCGGAAGGCAGCTTGAAAAATCTGACACTTGTGTTAGTCACTAACACTTGAGAAGTAGGTAGATTAACCTTGTAACCTTAGGGTATATTGAAAAAGTAGTGTTAGCGACAATTTTCACACAGCCAGTTTCGTATTGTTTGAATTTGAAGGAAATAAACGATTTAACCTCAAGACTTGTTTTATTATGCCCGTCGTCGGACCTTAAGATTTCAAGAGAATGCCATTTGGCTCCAAGTGTATAGATTTATTGTGCCAATCGAGCTAGACTAAAAAAATCTAGTGGCATGGCATGTAGGTAGTTCACCCACGTAAAATAGAATAACTGTCTATGGTACCATCACTGATATCGCAATAATAAAAAACCGGCCAAGTGCGTGTCGGGCCACGCGCAGTGTAGGGTTCCGTAGTTGCGAATGACAACTTTGAGTTCATACTGTTTACACTCGCACCTCACAGTTTTAACGACCAAAACATCCAACAATCAAAATTGTATAAAATTTTACATTTGCCAGTACATTTTATAAGTTGATTGCCTATAACTTTTTAGTTTGCACTTAGTACTCAGCTCTGATAGTTTTCCTTTCAACTTCAGTATATATACTACTGCTGTAATTTTTTTCACGTATCCATATATAACCGTTTAGCAGATAGAGGGGGGGACACTTACCTCTAACAAAAATTTTCACCATAAAACCAAATATTTCGGAAACGGATCCCTAAATCGAAAAATGGTGTTCGCAACCTCACAATAATTTTTCAGACTTTTTTAACGATACCCTACACGATGGGTAAGTAGAGATAAAAAAAATATTCTCCAACTTTACTTGTATGGGAGCTACACTAAAAAAAATTTTCAAGATCGATTTGCTTGTGTTTTTTGTAGTAGTACAAATGATACAAGGTTAGGTTGTATCATTTGTACTACCAGTTGTACTTTTCGGTAGTACTTTTGACACGGAGCGATTTTTCTACCACTTTTTTGCAATAATTAATATACATACCCATACCAAATTACAGCTTTCTAGTACTTATAGTCTCTGAGCAAAACCGCGAACGGGCAGACAGACAGACATGGCGAAACTATTAGGGTTCCTAGTTTACTACGGAACCCTAAAAAGGCAGTATAATTAAATACATGGCAGCTGTTTTTATGGCGACCGCAGCAAAACTTATGGTAAAACCGATTTTTAGATAGGTACCTGCCTACTTTCTTGAAAATAAAGTTACGCCCCAAAAGCTAGCCAGTGAGGCCAGCGAACATCGTTTCAAGACGGGGTTACTCGTCAGTTTGGCTAGTTCGCCAGTTCCTCTTATTTGACAGTTGCCTTCTTACCTAGGTACCTACGCGACAGTATCGCATGCTGGCGGTGTGAAACGGCCCCTCAAGGACGGTTCACAAGGAACAGTCGTCCTAACGCGATTTTATTATGTTTAAGATAGTGTTTGGAGACTATTATACATGGATTTAGCCCTTCATTAGTGAACATAATTATATCCAATTTCTTATCGAATAAGAAAATCGCGTTAGAATTCGATCTAGCTCGAGTGGTTTTGTTCGCTTTAGGACAAGGCTTGCTTGGCCCCGGTACACGTTCGATTGGTAGAAAATAACGGGTACCTACCTACCTTCCTACATATGTAACAACTAACACCAAAAGCGATAGGGTTGATAAGGATTAAAAGAACATGGCGGTCGTCCAAAAAGGGGATCACACAAACAAAATATCGCATTAAGGTACCAGAACTAGGTACCACTTTTATAAGTTACACCGATGTACCTGCGCAGAAGTCAAATTTTTGCATGGCGCGAAAATACCCGTCCGCTATTGGCTGATGTGTACTGTACGCGCCATGCGGCGACTCAGCCACTCTCGATAGTTGTACAAGTATTGCAAGCGAGATAGCACGAGTCCTGTTGTTTTTGAATTTCAAACCTTAAGTAGTAGCAATAAGTTCGTTATTTCATTGGTGTTTTCTTTCGGTATAAGTCAGCGGTAGGTTACACTATTCTGCGCCATCGAATAATGCCGATGCGACTTACTGTACCTACTTTACTGCCAATCGGTGTGACTAATCCAACTATCTATTGAGTACCTACCTATGGTGGATCTGCTGAAGTATTCCTAAGTAGCGCAACCATTTTGAAGCGCAACAAAATTATTCCTCGGAATGCACCTTTTAGTTGCGCTCACGATAGCAATTAAAAAAAAATATTCCGGGAAATGCACCTATCTTTAACTTTTAAATAAAGCTGGGAACTAACTGAAACTATCAATAACAAGTGGTGCACGTTTATTTTTTTGAACGTTTGTGTGCTTCGCGGAATATATTTTTAATATTTTAGATTGCTATCGTGAGCACAACCAAAAGGTGCGCTTCGAGGAATAATTTAGGTGCGCTTCAAAATGGTTGCGCTACGATGAATACCTGGATCTGCGGAGTCAATCTATACACCGAAGAAGCAGCCTCGATCCCTTGGGGGAGCAGGCTGAAGGAAGGTTGCTCATGGTGAAAATACAGGAGATATAGTAAGAAGTACCAAGTAGGTATAAGTACTACTGGCGTAAGTATACACAATAAAATACAATAGGTAGGTTCTACATATTAGTTTTATTTATTTTACTTGAGTCTCGTCGGAATCAAAATCCCTAATTGGATACCTACGTTGTACGTAGGTATCCAATTAGGGATTTTGAAGACGCTTACACATATCCTTCTTAAGACTGACTTATAGAAGATCCATATTTAAGAATAATCAGGATAGGCACTTATGAAGCTTACCTAACAGCGAATCTCATGCCGTAGGTACACATTTCGAGTTTTTTATGGTATTTTATTTTACCTGCGACACTCATGCTACATCTGGGAAATGGGGTAAATATGGAGAGACGTTGTGAAAGTGATACGAGATGTACCTACCTAACGAAAAAGGTTGTCACTTGTGATGTCCCGGCCGGTCCAATTATTCCTCGGCCCACGGGTGTGGTACGGAACCCTTCGTATAAATAACAGACTCACATTCGCCCGCATTTATTTCCCGCCATAACCTCGACTACATTTTTAATATTTGTCTCATAACGCCCATAAATCTATTAAACAACAATTAAGCCCACATTCCTCTACGAAATTCCTCCCTTTCCATAATTTCGCCTGCAAAATTAATGTAACAATTTAAATTATTTTCACGTAGCGGCCGCATGCTTTGATTCTTTTGCGCGGACATTAAAAATGTTTTAGATTTTTTGGCGGCATGCGGCGTCCATGTCGCGCCTTTTTTTAGAACAAAACCGGCCGGCCGACAGTGATCTGACTTGCAATCACTTATTGTAAGTAATTACAGTCAGGGGCAAAGAAACCAGACCTTCCTATTTGAAATCTGTGTGTAAGGGGTCAGTTTTGTCTGCCCCCGACTATATTTTCTTTAGATCTTGCAGTAGAAGTAACTAGGTATACTCTATTTATTACAACTATAATTACTTAAAATTATGCTAATGTCATGCTTAAAAACAGGCAGAAGAACAGATTAAAAAACTGTGGCCAATTTTTCAATGTTTGTGTGTGTGACAGCTTTGTGTAAGCTAATGCGATAGGCATCAAACTACTACTAGGTATAATGTGTTTATGATCTGCTTCACAGTAGTTGTTCACAATTTTCAACCGACATAAAAACGGAGGTTCTTAAGTCGACACCTAAGTACCTATATTTTTTTATGTGTGACCACTCACATTGTAAGTACCTAGTTTCATTTTGATATTTTTTTGGGAATATATACTTAGTCCGAAGTTGGCCCCACATAAATTTGGAAAAAATCCAACCCTAACGGAACGGTAGGAAATAGGATGCTTGTATTTCTACGGATTAATTTTATTTTAATGGAAAAAAGTTTTTATTTTCTACGCTTTTAGGCTAAAGCACAGAATTAATAATAGTACTAACGGCTAAACAGTACCCATATGGGTGATATTCTAAATCAACGGTCGTTAAAATCTGACAAGTATTTTGAGTATCGCCACGAAAACAATTGAATTTTTTACAAGTAATAAGGTACCTATATAGCTTAGTATTTACTACCACAGTCTACTTAATAATATAGTGCTCTAACAGCTGTGTGTGCCCCCTAAATCTTCGTCACACAGTCTATTTGTCTGTCTGTTAGTTAATCTTCATCGCCAGGTGTGAGATTAGGAATGATTTATTAGTAGGTAATATGATTTATGTTTCCCACGGCCTCAGTAGTGCGGGAAAATACTCAAAGTGCAGTAAGTAGTAAATGACTGCGATATGAAGGGCATCAAGTTCGATCTGTCAAAATGTATCGATAAAATATTCTTCTGCAGTAGCTGCCCAAAACGCTTCCTCTATTTGAAATCTAATGCCGTTTTATCAAACATGATTTGCTCGAACACCTTTACTCAACTATCTTTAGGACCTACAATCATTGTGCTCTATAGCTTGCTTCAAATCTCTAACAGTTAAAATAAGTAAACGCGAATTCTCGAAATAAGTATCCTCAGATATCGAATCATGTAATTTATTTCTATACTAAATCATTTGATAAAAACAAAACCAACACGTTATTTGAAGAGTACATATCTGTTTTTTGGGAACCAAACTAAGGACAAAGTTATAAGTTGACGATAAGTTTATATTTTACGCGTTATTATTATTCTCGTGCAATAAACTATTGAAATGTTTATAGAATAGAATAGAAAAATCTTTTTTCAAATTGATTTACAAATGGTACAGTACAATAACAATAGTTAAAACAAAGTTACCACAATTCACCAATTTTTAAAAATAAAAATAAAAAATTAAGCAGTTATAAGTATTTAAACCACAGAAAGTGAGTTCCACTCAGCATACATTGCTGACTGTCATATACCTAACAGTCGGCAACACTGGTCTTCCGTGGAAGCAAAATATATAGGTAATCTAGCTTCCGACAAACCGACAAAAAAGGTTTTTTTATTAGGCTATTTAACCCGCGGCTTTGCTCGCGTATACACTTTTTGCCGTATAAATTTGCCAAGTCGTTTTCGCAAATTTCACGAGAAAGTACTTTGTTCCGAAATGTAAGGTAAACCCTAACTAGGTATATCTTTCTCAGTGCCGTAACCTATGTGTATGCCAAATGTAAAAATTTCAAGAAGATTGGTTTACAGATAAAGCGTGAAGAGGCAACAAACAAAAATACAAGCTCACTTGAGCATTTAATTATATAGTACTAGCTGTTATCCGCGGCTTCGCCCGCGTAATTTATAGCCTATGTCCTTTTCGGTACCCTAACCTATGTGTATGCAAAATTTCATGATAATCGGTTCAGTAGACACGGCGTGAAAGCGTAACAAACAAATAAACAAACAAACAAACTCACTTTCGCATTTATAATATTAGTTGGGATTGGGATTAGTTGGGATGGGTTTTGGTTGTTACCAAAATACTTAAAAATATTTTAATAAAGGTTCAAGTAGGTACATATGAGTTTTATAATTTTTTTTTACAAAACTTCAATTAGGTAACTACCTAATTAATCACTATTATTTACATTGATTATTTAGCACTTACTTATCAGTTGAATGAAATGCTAAAAACAAAGATGTATTTATATTTCTGTTACGAGAGATCGTAAGCCCAGATATTAAAATAAAATCATGTCTGGCAGCGATATATACCTACCTACCTACTATTAGCTTTGCGTTGCCACCCCACCCCCCCTATTCTGTCAATAGGTGCTGTGTCTATTTTGATTCGGTTTTCCACCTATACCTCCACTGACATGCAAAACCTGGCCTTTATTTAGGTCTTATAACCCCAGGCTCTGACTATCCCGTAAGGGATAAAGATGTGATTATGATTTAAAATAGCACAAAATCGTTTTGGCGCTAAATCAAAACAATACAAGGACGTTACCTACCAAAAAACATATCCTCAATCCTCAAAAGAAAATCTAATATCTATGGTCGATTTCTCCCTGACATTGACAGTTGCACAATTTTCCCGCGCGAGCGCGCTGCCATGCCAACTGAACAGAACGAAATGTCGAGTGCAGAGTTTGGATGACAAATCGTGGAGTGTCACAAAAAATTGTTTGGGATTTAGCCAGTGGCGTATATAGCGATGTAACAGGAGTAGTCCGCCCCGGGCGGCAATTTTAGGAGCACGGCAAAATTTCACATTCACATAAGTAATCGTTATATTTGAACCATTTCATATTTTTGTCGCAACCACAAATTCGAACCGGTTGAATTGAGCACGGATTTTTTCAATTCTTATTCCGTGACGAATTCAGGGAATCCCCTTTGTTTTAATAATATTTTGCAGTGACTGCTGGCAACGTCTATACTGACTTACAGGGATTCCCCGTATTTTTAGTTCTCAATAGTAACTACTTAAATAATTTTAAATAAAAATATCCTATAATTGTAAAGTTCTAGTGATTATTAAAAATTGATATATGATACAGTCCGAACGGAACATCGCGTGGGGCGATGTGCAGAACACAATATTAGGTTCAACGGGGCGCGTGCGGAAAGGTGGGGCACGTTCTGCGCAGCTCGCAGCGAATATCCGAACCGCCAAAAAGTTTGATTCGGACTGTACCTGTTATAGCAATTTATCTAATTGGTTGAAGTAAAATAACTTTTGTATTAAAATTAAACGTGATTGTAAAACTAATATAAGTTTTTTAGTATTTTATATCAAACCTGTTTAATGCAAAATAATACTGACTGATCTTGACAAAAAGTTATCTTGACTTAATGTAGGTACCTAATGCTTATTATTCACTTAATTGAAATACCTAAATAAAAGGGCGGCAAATTGTATTTCGCCCCGGGTGGCCGACACTCACTACGTCTCTCTCTGGGTTTAATATACGTGATATGTTTATTTATTATCCATTTTACATACGAAAGGGCTGTGTAGATTGAGACTAGGTACAATATCTATACTTCTATTATGTAATGTAAAGAGGAAATACTTATTTGATTGTTTCTTTACATTGAAAGCTAAAAGCCTATTCAACTACAGGCCAATTTTCAAAATTCTTTCACACATTAATAGTTATTTTATCAGCGGGTGACAAAGGCTATAATTTGTTTGTTTGCATTGAATAGGCTCCGAAACTACTGAACCGATTTACAAAATTCTTTCATCTATAGAAAGCTAATTTATCTATGGATAACATAGGCTATAATTTACGCAGTAATTTGCGGATGAAGTCGCAGGAAAATTACTAGTTATAGTATATTTTTCCAGTTACATTCAAAGCTGTAGTGTAAGTAGCCTGCCTATCAGCGACATTGACAGCATTCTGTTATCCGAAGTAAGTACCTATGTAAACAAGGAATTCTTATAGTTTCGCCATGTCTGTCTGCCCGTCCGCGGTTTTACTCAGAGACTATAAGTACTAGAAAGTTGTAATTTGGTATGGGTATGTATATTAATCATGCCAAAGAAGTGGTAGAAAAAAATCTTGAAATACTTTTTTAGAAATACCCAATACAAATAAAGTGGGAGTAATTTTTCTATTTCTCTTTTAACCTATTGTGTGGGGTATTATTGAATCACTATCACTACATATTATAAAACAAAGTCCTCCGCCGCGTCTGTCTGTCTGTCTGTCTGTTCGCGATAAACTCAAAAACTACTCCACGGATTTTCATACGGTTTTCACCAATAGATAGAGTGATTCACGAGGAAGGTTTTAAGGTATAATACATGCCCGGGCGCAGCCGGGTAGGGCTGCTAGTAGCTCTATAAAAATATTGTGAGGATGAGACACCATTTTTCGATTTAGGGATCCGTTTCTGAAATATTTGGTTTTAAAGCAAATTTTTGTTACAGGTAAGTGTCCCCCCACCCCTCTATCTGCTAAATGGTTAACATAGATACGTAAAAAAATATAAGAGTAGTATATATAACGAAGTTGAAAGTAAGACTATCAGAGCTGAGTACTAAGTACAAACTAAAAGGTTATAGCACTCTTTTTATAAACCTTAAAGAAATAACTTTGTTATTCATACAAACACTATGAAAAACAAAGTTATCTTTGCTGGCGAAAAATTATAGAGCTTTTTGGCTAATCTAAGCTTGCTTCTACGGGACCCTTCATGGGCGAGCCCGACTCGCACTTGGCCAATTTTTCTTAAATAAATAAGTCATCATCATCATCATTTCGTGTAGGTGACACGGTCAGTCGACCATGCACACCCTGGTGTTAGAGTTTTGCGGAACCGCCTCTCGGCCTCTGGCGTGGTTCCTTTAACGACTAACCAGATGGCAGCCGGGACCACCGGCTTAACGTGCCTTCCGAAGCACGGAATCATCTTTATTATCAGACAATTAGGTGATTCATGCCTGCAATGTCCTAACCAAACTGGAAACAACTTAACAAAGTATGTTTCCCGTGGGAATCGAACCCCCCGGGTCAACAAGGCAAACGCCTTAACCACTGGACTACGGAGGCAGTAAATATAATAAATAAATAAGTGTTTGATAAGTATAATTTTATAAATAAATGTTTGGTATCAAATAAAACGTACAAAAATAAATAAAAGATAAGATCATATCTACCATTCTCCCGTACAACTTCAAAATCGATTAAATTTTACTTTGTATTGTAGCATTTTTAAATATATTTTCCAAACGGATTTAGGAATTAACAATATGACATTAAAGAAGTGAATAGAATCCCCTATAAGTACTCACACACAGCCCGTAAGTTTTAAGTGACTTAGAAAGTCCCTTTTTTACATCATAAACATCTTTATCTAACTAAAACCATTACTCATCATATTTAACCCCTCATTTTTTGCGCTCTGTCAAAACCATAGACAAACGGAAGCCACCCTCTTTACTTCCGGTCCAGTGGGCGTCTTTATTGATAATTAACTCATTATTATCCGGTTTTTGTCCGCCATTTTGCGACGCAGCTATTTGGCGCGACAAAATGGCGGAGTAAATGACCTGTGAACGCGATAAATGGGAGGTAGAGGTTATGTTAGAGGTAGAAAAGCGGGAGTTTTCTATTACTGAGACACAGTTTGTATATTAGTTGGCATTGGGATATAACAAAACATCACTACTATACGTATACTGTCCCTACATAACCACCCCCGCTTCGGTTATGAACGTAGCCGCTTTACTATAGCGGATTTGCGCTTATCGGCAGAGAAATAATTTTGAGTTTAGCAAAACATCACTATTCTAATCTTACATAACCGCTCCCGCTTCGCTTATGAACGTAGCCGCTTTACTAAAGCAGATCGCGCTTATCGGTAGCGCGAATCCGCTATACTGACTCGAAATACTTTTGAATTAAAAAAAAGTTCAGCAACTCTCTACATAAGTGGTACATTACCGCTCTCACTTCGCTTTGGAACACAGCCGCTGCTACTTGTACTATTATGTATTCTGTGCCGCTGCGCTAAAGCAGTTCGCACTTATCTGCAGAGGTAACACGGAATTATTTTGAATTTAGCTAAACATCACTGATCTCTAAGTACATTACCTACCGCTAATTCTTCGCTTATGAACGTATAGCGGATTCGCGCTTATGGGCAGTGGTGGTGACACGGAATAATTTTGAATTTAGTCAAACACCACTACTCTAATATTACATAACCGCTTCCGCTACGCTTATGAACGTAGCCACTTCACTAAAGTGGATTCGAGCTCTAAAGGCGGTGACGCGAAAAGATTTTGAATTTAGAAAAACATTTCATTTCATTTTGTCCAATGACTAGAGGGCTGGCTATTTCTTTGCACAAAGAATAAGCATTGCCATACAACGTGGCAATGCTGTCAGCCTTCTGGGAACACTTCCGCAGGGCAGTGATTTGCGGGACATTTTTATCTATAGGTTTTTTGTTAATAGAAATTATTGTTATTTTTCTACTCTAATATAATATAACGCTCCCGCTTCGCTTATGAACGTAGCCGCTTCACTAAAGCGGATCCGCGCTTATCGCTAGAGGTGGTGACACGGAATGATTTTGAATTTCGGAAAACACCGCCGTAACGCTGAAACCGGTGGGCTGGAGGAAATGTACAACTAGCTTAGTCAAAATCAAAACGTTTATTCAGAAAATAGGCCTTTGCAGGCACTTTTTCACGTCATATCATATTTAAAATTATCTTATTAGATAATATGTATTTATTAATTTTTCAAAAGCTACAGTCTACTAGCGTTTCGGAACCGACCACTGCAGAGAAGAAACACCGAAAGAAACTCTTATCAACAGTTTTGGTCGCCTACTCGCCTGAAGGGCTTTATATGATTACGAATATTTATTCCTTATTGTCTTTTTCTTTCTTTTCTTTTTTCTTTCTTTTTTCTGTTTTCATGTTACAATTTCAATATACATAGATTTATTATTTTTGGAACATGTTTATGTTAACGATCGAGTGTGTAAAGATAATAAACAACATATGATACTTAAAGTAGTCTCAAAGAGGCCGAGCAGACCAGTCCCCCCTGACAGCACCCGTTCACGAGTTGACGTGTGGATCAGCCATCGCTGAACTCAACCATATTAGAGCTTAGTAGCTTAGTACTTACTTATAAATGTTTTCGCAGTTTTTTGATGCTTTAATATTTAAGTAACACTAGCAATTTTCCCGCAAGTTCGTCCGCGTAAAACTTCATTCCCTATTTCACTCCCTTAGGGGTTGAATTTCTAAAAATTCTGTCGGAGCTACAGACCTGATTTTCAGCTGGTGCAATGAGAACGCAGGCTAGTTGGCTAATTAGATTACCTTACAATACATATAATATTGTCTTAACACATTTAGGTATTTATTATTTCATACGTCGGAGAATCTTCGAGCAACACGGCCTCCGTACCGGACGGAGGGAGTGGGCAAAGCGACAATTTACTATGACAATTTTTCTGGCGTTTTTTGCGGGGGGAAATGTGCACACAAGTTTAGTTCCGCACACCTACATACAAAACTTAAACTGTCACTTGATAGTAATTATGTCATTGTCACTAAAAATGACATAAAAAGAAAAAATAATTTGTGTACAGATGAGTCACACACAACTAACACATAGACATGCATATGCCTAATTTTGGCTTGTACCTTGACAGAGGGGAATGCAGCGTATGGCTACTCCCTTCCGTGTTGCTCGAAGCGGAGAATATAGAACAAGTAAGGATATTAAAAAGTAAACAAAACAGCAACAATTTTTGACACGATCTGAAAAATACCTTTACTTAAAGTATGAATTAACAAAACAAATATAACTAAATTTGGGGGAAATAAAAATGATTGATTGGATTGCTATCAATTTGCCGTGATAATGTAGCTTATGATATGCGGCGACAGAGGAGAGTTCACAAGTTCGCTCGCTATTACAAGGTAAAAAAATCATGTGTGTGCTGTGCATTTAACACAAGTTACATCATGTCGAAATTTTTATCGTTTTGGACCCCTTAATAGGTGATTCAATGCCCGTCAATATAAGTAGGTAAGTATATCACTTTTCCTATAGAACCAATGCTAAAAACCTAATGTATTTTTTTAAGTTTCCAACATTTCTCCTTTAGAAAAAGTTGTGCGTATCAACGGACTAAATAACCCCTTAAAGTGTACAATCATCATCAGCATGTTCTCGTCCACTGCTGTACATAGGCCTCCCCAATTGCACGCCATCGAGATCCATCTTCGGCTGCTCGCATCCAGCTTCTGCCAGGGCTGGCAAAAGCTGGTAAGTGTGTAAAAACGATAAAAATTATGCCACGCATAGTCTCAATCAGTTAAATACCGTATTAGCAGTTATACCTAGGTAACACCCCTCTTTCGCGCCGGGGGTTAAGATAACTGCATCGTCGCATTCACGTCGCTGCGTTCGTTTATCTCTGTTCACGAGTCATTTGGTGCAGATTTAAGGTGTAACACTGCGCCACGGCTTCACTTAGATGTAGTAGGTACTTATTTAGGAAAGAAAGCATTATGTAATTAAACTACCTATAATCAAATACAAATCTTCTCCATGCAGTTTTTGAAATATGAGACAATACCTCTTCTATAACAGACATACATAAAACTCGTAAGTACATACATAATATAATTGAAAGATTCAAATTGAGAAGCATACTTATATCAAAAAACAGTAACTTACAATAGCTAGGTACTTGCTTCTCTTGGGATTTTACCGCCCAGGGTCTGCTTCCCTAGATTCGGTTCTGACTAGAAAATTTTTAAATGAGGGTATGACATCCAAATCCTAACTATATTATAAATTAATACGAAAGTGAGTTTGTTTATTTGTTACGTTTTCACGCCCTCTCTACTGAACCGATCATCATGAAAATTTGCATAGGTACACATAGGTTAGGGACTGAGAAGGACATAGGCTCGCATCACGCGGGCGAAGCCGCGTATAACAACTAGTCTATAGACAATCACCTTTTAAATAATATAATCCGTCTGCCCACCATTGCTAAAGTTCCTGCTGACGTTACATACTTATATACCATTCCAACTAATATTATAAATGCGAAAGCGAATAAATAGAAATAAATAAATATATACGGACAAATGACATAGATTGAGCTAGCACCACATAAGCCCATAGCACACATTCATCGGTGAGTTAATATCCCATAGCACAAGACTTGGAGTGGTCCTATTCTACTCTGCTGGAATAGTCAATAGTCAAAAATTTTATTTATCTTAAGATATTTTAAATATCATTTGGTGAACGTCACTTTACATTTACAATTGGTTTACAATGTTATGTTATTGTTGACGTCAATAAATTACTTAAAGCTAAGTTTACACCGCTTCCAAGGTGGAGTGCAGAAGAAGCGGCAACAAACTGCACAACGCATTTTCTCCAAATGACGTCAACTTACAATCTACGACATACAAGTACCTACTTAGAACTACTTGGAAACCACATAGCACAAGTTCGAGACTTGTGTTATGGGATATTAATTCTCCGATGCTATATTTTATTACAAATAAGTACATATATAGATAAACGTCCAAGACCCAGGGTCAATCTGAAAAAGATTGAACTGACCGGGGATCGAACCCGGGACCATCGTTGCAGGCGTTGATGCAGTGTTGACCGCTGCGCCACGGAGCTCGTCAAAAGTGAGTTTGTTTGACGCTTTCACGCCCTATTTACTGAACCGATCATCATGAAATTTTGCATACACGTTGTCTGGAGTACGGAGAAGGGCATATTCTACCTTTCATCCCAGATAAAGGTACTGTTCCCGAGGGATCGATACGAACGTGACCGGAGCCGCTGGTGAAAACTAGTGATAATATATACATTACGTGATGGTTCTCATGACATGACACATATACCTACACCGATAGGTTTTCAACCGAGTATTTATTGAAAATGGGTAAACACTCAACAAACGACCATTTCAACACAGTAATAAGCATATAAACCACTGTTGAAAACTATTTCCATAGAAATAGTAATGCTAATTTTTAGTTTCTTATTTTTTTCTTTGTGTTTTATTATTATTCCGCACGTGATCTATAAGACGGAGGCCTAATATGCTACGTTCCATTGCCCGCTGGTAGACCTTCAGTTTGGACTTCTGAGCCTCAGTCAAACACCGAGCCGTAGGTCAGGATAGGCAGGATGCAAATATCGACCCAGAGGACGATCTGGACAAGTTCTTGCCTGGCTGGTAAATGACAGTAGCGGACAGGGACGTGTGGAAAAGTAAGGGGAAGGCTTTTGCCCAGCAGTGGGACATAGCAACAATAGGCTAAGAAAAAAATATTTCTGTTACTTTATTTATCGTACACTAGATGTAGAATCAAGAATACCTAAAACGGTTCCCAATAGATTACGTCTGCAATATTATTTTTTTGGTGACGCCACATAGCCAAAAACACTTTAGAGAATAATAACGCAGCTTTAATGGCACGTCACACTTTAGAATCAATCAAGCCGTTTAGGCCGCAGGGCCCGCAGGTGGTAACAAGGAACATACATACACGCAAAACTCTTACCCTCCATCTAATAAGGACAGTCGGGTAAAAAAAAGATCGGGGTATGTAAGCCAGCCAGCCGTGAGGTTTGCTTGTAAAAACAAAACGCAACAACTGACACTGACAGCAGACGTCAAAACTGTCAAGCCGCTCGCTCGATCAGCTGTTTAATCCATAATAACCAGCTTGAAAAAACATCGTTTTATTGAAAAATAACAGAATAAGGTGAAAATGCGGTACCTATCTCATATATTTCAACCTATTATTACAATACCGAAGAACGCCAAGATAAAAAACACTGAAATCACATGCAAAAGTCAAAAGGTGCGTATCCTACTTCGACATTATATTTTGTGGTTTTTACGGTTGATCTAAGACAAATACTGCTCTTTCGTCGTCATCGTCATCAGGTCTTAAGTCTCCACTGCAGAAGCACGAGACTCTCTGTACTACCAGAGCCATATATTAGCCAGAGCAGTCAGAGGAGATGGCCTACACTCTCCACGCTGGCCAGACGGGTTGCAGAAGTCTCTGTGATGTTTATAACCTTTGTTTAGCTTATGTTTCCTTAGTCGCCTTCTACGACATCTACGGGAACACTAAGTGTGGTCCTATTCTACTCTGCCGGGAACCACACAGCATAGATTAGACATAAATACTGCGCTTTGGTAGCAACTTTAGTACATAAATTATAAAAAGAAGGTGAGTTTTCCATTGTACAAGATTCTTTGAGGTTCTGAAGTATACTAATCTAAAAGATGGTCTTGATTATAACATCATCAACTTTTCATCTGAAATCTAAGAGTTATGGTTGATGGTATGGTCAAGTGTTAACTAATTTCGTATGTTGTTAATTAAATATGACAATGAGTAAGTGTTCAATGAAACTTATATTAATTAAACATTTTGAGTATGAGTTTGAGTTTAGTATAAAAAAAATTATGCACTTCATCTTAGCTTCAAGTTGGACTCAATGGGGGTTGAATCTGGGACTTATAAGTTACGTTAATAAGCCGCGTTTTCCGGCAGAAGAGAATAGGACCACTTCAAGTCTTCCCGTGGATGTTGTAGAAGGCGACTTAGGCAACACAAGCTAAACAAAGCTTATAAACATCAAAAAAACCTCTCTAACCAGGGACAAAAATATAAATACTTTGCTGGTATCAATACTAACGAGATATTAATAAAAATATCGATATTGTAGGTATTAGTATTTTTGTATTTACTTTTATGCATAAAAATATGTATTGTTTTATTAAATTAAAGTGATAGTTCAAAGTATTGATATAGAATACTAATTTATTTAAATACTTAGATATGCATAAAAAGGTATCGATACTTCTTGTGGTATCAATATAAGTCCCTGTCCCTAACCCATCTGGTCAGTGTGCAGAGTGTAGGCCAAATCCTCTGACTACTCTTAATATATGGCTCTGGTAGTACAGAGAGGGTCATGCTCATGTAGTGGACACTAAACAAGACCTGATGATGATGAATATTTTATTTCAGCTTCTTCTTGAATGCGGTTTAGTCCGCCCCACCAGCGCCGGACTCTTCTCCCTCCTACCCCTCGCCAGGCGGTCCATAGACAAACTAGAAGCTGTCATCCGAAGAGGAATAGAGTCCGCTGGTGCTCAGAGATTGTCTCTGCCCGCGTTGACGTCATCTAGTCTATGGGAGAAGACAGGGAGGTTGGAGAGTGGCGTAGAGTTGCTTACCATTGAAGATCGACATGGGAAGCAGTATCTGTTAGCTCCAGTAAGTTAGAATTAGAACCCTTGTGGGGTAGACAGAGCCCAAGGCCATAAAACCCAAAGGCCATGTTTTGCGTGTTAGTGGGCGTTAATATGGAAAGTAGGAACAAAATAGTGATGGGTTGCTAGCTACATCGCCTACTAATGTGATTCCTTATTTCGCCCAATCCATTGACCGGCTTTTATGATCTGCGCGGGAAAAAAAGCAGCTGGTATATTATTATTGATTAGATACCTTTTTTTTCTCTTACAGGGTAGACATAAGCAAAAGTAATAAACAGCTGGAATCCTGCTATAGCACAGCCAAGACCAACGGCTTAACGTGCCTTCCGAAGCGAGAAGAAATTAGAGATTACCTACCTTTACTACAATGAACTTCAGGCGAGTAGGCGACCTTCTCTGCAGTGGTCGGTTCCGAAACGCGTGTTGTTTGTAGCCTTTGAACAATACGTAATAATATAATTTTAAGTATGATTTGATGTGAAAAATTGCCTGCTAAGGCCGGTTTTCTAAAGTTTTGAATTTTAATAAGTTTTAGAATACGAGTGTGGTTTTATGAAAGAAGCCGTCAGGCGAGTTTCATATAAATACAACATGTTTCTTATTACATAAAGTACTATTCATTTGTCGTATTTCTATTTTATTATAAATAAACGATATTTAATTATTATCATTCCAGACGCATGAAGAAGCTGTTGCAGATTTGCTAGCGGACGTCGGCCCTCTGTCCTACAAACAACTGCCTCTGTTGATATATCAGGTAATTTTCACATCATCATCATCATCATTTCATGTAGGTGACACAGTCGAGACGAGTGACGAAGAAGGCGAGGGGCGCGGGGGCTGCGGTGCGCCGGGTCACCGGCGATCGCCTCACTTGCGAATCGAGCAGCTAGGCACCGGGCGTGTCCCATAGATTAATGTTTTATTTACTTACCAGTATTATACCTATGGAAATATTCCATTTGTTTTATTCCCAGTTTCCTACGTATTATAAGCTAGGACAGTTAGGGAGATATTAGCTCTGCTGCTGCAGCTTCAGACACGGTCAGTCGACCATGCACACCCTGGTGTCAGAGTTCTTCGGAACCGCCTCTCAGCCTCTGACGTGTTTCCTTTAATTACTACCAGATGGCAGCCGGGAACATTTTCACATAATCGATGATGATTAGAAAATTACAATTAATAATAGTCTTATCCGGAGACGCTCTGGCAAACTCAGTTTCAGAAAGTCACTGTGAGATAGCAGGAGGTCCACTGCTAGCTAACTAAACTCATCAGAAGAGTGTATAAAAAGATCATCATCATGTCCTTTTTAGTCCCGACAAGTCCCTCGACACGGTGAGTCCCATGCCTCATCATCAGGACTTTGTTAGTCTCCACTGCAGGAGCACGACCCTCTCTGTACTACCAGAGCCATATATTAGCCAGAGCAGTCAGAGGATTTGGCCTACACTCTTCACGCTGGCCAGACAGGTTGGAGCTAACCCAACCACGAGATGACTCCCATGCGAGTGCTGCTGAAGATACAGAAGAGCGATCCACCTTCACTAAAACAGCCCACCAAGTGGAGCCGGGCCTTTAATGACTTCATAGCTAAGGCTTTGGTCAAGGTTAGTCATCATCATCATCAGGTCTTTGTTAGTCTCCACTGCAGGAGCACGACCCTCTCTGTACTACCAGAGCCATATATTAGCCAGAGCAGTCAGAGGATTTGGCCTACACTCTCCATGCTGGCCGGAGAGGTGTCTTTGATATTCATAAGCTTTGTTTAGCTTGTGCTCCATAAGTCGCCTTCTATGACATTCCCCGATAGACTTGGAGTGGTCCTATTCTACTCAAAATTTTTAAATGTCATAACGTTTATTGCCGTGTGGTGCCCGGCAGAGCAGAATAGGACCACTCAAAGTCATCCCGTGGATGTCGTAAAAGGCGACTAAGGAAATACAAGCTAAACAAAGCTTATTAACATCAAAGAGACCTCTCCAACCCGTCTGGCCAGCGTGGAGAGTGTAGGCCAAATCCTCTGACTACTCAGGCTAGTATATGGCTCTGGTAGTACAGAGAGGGTCGTGCTCCTGCAGTGGAGACTGGGAAGACCTGATGATGATGATAACGTTTATTCAGAAAATAGGCCCATGCAGGCACTTTTTCACGTCAAATCACATTTGAAATTATTTTATTGAGTGTTATTCATTTACTAATTATTGTTCAAAAGCTACAGACTACTAGCGTTTCGGAACCGACCACAGCAGAGAAGAAACGCCGTAAGAAACTCTTATCAACAGTTATGTCACCTACTTGCCTGAAGGGCTTTGTATGACTATATTGTGTTACTTTATTTTTCTATTACTTTTCTTTTCTTTTACTTTTCTTTTTAACACGCTTTTATTAGCTTTACTTGTAATTAAATATGTATGTAAGAAAATCTTGTCATCTCAATTTGACCCACTTCCCGGTCTTCGATTAGGATGAAATTTTGCACTCGCTCTGAGTTCTGATGACAATACATGACTAGCTAAGAAACGTCATTACAAAGCGTGTTTTTTAGTTTTTTTAACTATTATTTTTTCAATCTGTTTTGACTCTGCCGGGAACCACACGGCATCATAATATATATTTATTTATTTCCAGATAAGCAACAAGTACAGAGACGAGCATCGCCCCAAGCATGGTCTGCTGCGAGCGAGAGAGTTCGCCATGATGGACGCCTATGGCATTCATACTGACGTGGACTGTGCTGCTGATATGTACTCCAGAGTCAGCAACGCTTATGAGAGGATATTCCAGGAATTGAACCTCAAAGTCTTCCGAGGTAAGTATGAAGAAGCAAGCATTATAAACAATATTATTTCCATCATTACCTGAAAGATGATGTAGTCATCATCATCATCATTTCGTGTAGGTGACTTGGTCAGTCGACCTATGGCCAATTCACCCTGGTGTCCGAGTTCTTCAGAACCGCCTCTCGGCCTCTGACGTGGTTCCTTTAACGACTACCAAATGGCAGCCGGGACCACCGGCTTAACGTGCCTTCCGAAGCTCGGAATCATCTTTATTATCAGAAAATCAGGTGATTCATGCCTGCAATGTCCTAACCAAACTGGAAACAACTTAACAAAGTATGCTTCCCGTGGGAATCGAACCCACAACCCCCGGGTCAACAAGGCTAACGCCTTAAACACTGGTCCACGAGTCTCGCTGCGCCAGGCGACCCGTACGCGCACTGCCCGAAACGTTCCGCGCTCGAAAAACCAAAGTTTTGTAGTCAATTTATACTAAAAAATTCATATCTTTTGAACGGAGGCTCCTAGAGCCATTAAAAATATATCAAAAAGTGCGCGCTCAAAAATTCTATAGTGACAGTGTTGTGACATGTACCCAGATTTTTTCTGGGTATTTTTAAAACTCAAAAAAGTGTCTAACTTATAGGACCCTACGCGCGAAAAAATTCGTACAAAAATCACCTGGCCCCGCATAGACACAAACTTCACAGCAAAACATGCTCCAGACTTTTGCGCATCTGGCCATATAAAAATCTGAAATAAAAATTCAAAATTGGACTTTTGGTGGCATCGACAAATTCAAAATTTTGAAATAGTGAACTTTAAAATTGATTTTCTCGGAATCAAGATCGGTGACCCGAGAATTTTCAACTGCTGTTCTACGCATCTTGGTCTTCTCCTCACCTGGACACAGCGTTCGGGATTTGTTGGCTTCGCTTCGAGGCACCAGGGCCGAAAATCGGTCTCGGCCAATCACCGGTTTTCGCCGAATTGCGGACAAACCCGGGCGCGCGCGCTTGTGGTGGTAACACCATCTGGTGCGCCCTAAGAAGACGCGTTGGGAGACCCCAAGACCAAGTTCCTGGGTGGAGCCGTTTGGGAGCAGCGGCCAAAATCGTCCCAAAACACCGACTTCGTGTGACTTCGGACCCTCCCACGCACGAAAATCCAGAACCTGGGAAGACTAGTTATAGATAACTTCCAGGTACATCTAATCCCCAGTACGTTTGCCGAATTTGATAATTTTAGGACCGATACTTTTATAGTTACAGCATTTCTTCCAAAACTCATCTAAATTACCGGCCCGGTTTTCGTAATTTCATTCCGAAAATTTTGGTTCTAAATTCGGGGATTTCGGGCAAAACAACCCCTAACATTCAAAATTTAGGCCTTAAAAATAGGTTTTGCGCAATTTTCAAATTTTTTTATTCATAAACACCGGAGATATAACGACATCAAATTCGGCAAAATACTGGGAATTTGAGGGACACTTTTGACCCCTTTCCCGTACGGGAAACATTAGGGAAGTTACATAGGGTAGTATTATTAGGCCTGCACTTGAATATTTTATTGTAAAATTATACCAAAATACATTAGAAATCCCAAAATTAGCAGTAAACAAAATCGCGCCATCTATCGTAGAAAAAAGAACTACATATATGCAAA
Source organism: Rhodophaea formosa (assembly GCA_963082605.1). Taxonomy (NCBI): domain Eukaryota; kingdom Metazoa; phylum Arthropoda; class Insecta; order Lepidoptera; family Pyralidae; genus Rhodophaea; species Rhodophaea formosa. Next base: position 13,116,158 of record OY720229.1, on the reverse strand, counting down.
ATTTTTGAAATCAAAATTTAAATTTGAAAACTTATGTAGTGCATAGAAGGGATCTCCTGCCCCCCTTTTATTAAATTGAGGAATCCCCCAGGTCGAAACCCACTGAAATATTTAAGTTATAAGTGCAAAAATTGTCATCTTTTAGAAAATTCTAAAAAATTATTAAACGGATAAAAATTAATTATTAATTGTATTATAAACGTAGATAAGGACCTAAACCCCCTATTTATCACAGGGAGGGCCTGATTACCTGAATAGTATTTAAGTAAATTAGGATATAGTGCCGACGTACCTGGAAGAATTGTAATTTCATTGTAATTTCATTTTAATCTTATTATTTAAATTATTTTAACATTGTATATATATTATAACAACTTGTTGACTGTTTTTAAAACTTTTACAAATCTTTTATATTATATTAAGTGACTTGGCCCCCCTATACAGGGCCAAAAATTGTAGTTTTAAGTCTTTATTCTGTAAGTGTAAATTTTATTGCAATTTAATCATTAGTGATCTAAATTTAATTGTTTTAACTTATAATTTTAAAGTATTTAATTTATTTTATTTGTATTTAACATAGTTGACGCAACCTCCAACATGCCAATTGAAAGGACCCCGATAGGGGCTCAGAAGCCCATTGGTAGGACCCCAAAGTCTGTGACTTTTGCCCGGCGCCTTAGTTACTCGGACGAAGGCGACGAGGCACATAGGTTAGCCCCCTCTTCCCAGTATAATATTAAATTCGGCAGTGAGACAATCGCCACGCCCTACGTGCATCCCATTGACAGAAAGGACAGACTGACGGACGACATGAGAGACCAAATTGGCGAAGAATGTCAAAAATTGCTGAGCGAGATTGATGAGGAGCTTGAAACGGCAAGAAATCTTAAGACAACAATTAAAGACTCCATAAAAGTGAAGACTAGGATGTTGTCGGATAGAATATGTGACCTGGGCGAGTTCGTAGAGAACCGTAATATAACTCCCGGGTACAATCCGTGCGCCCGTACCCAAACCTCCCCCACTAGGTTGGCCCCTGTCCAGGACGAGCGATCGGCAGAGCTTGCCCTATCCAAAAAGATGGATGAGCAGGCCCTGCTGATCGCCGAAAATGCTAGGAAGTTGGAGGAGATTAGGGAGCTGGTGACGCAGCATTCTGGCACCTTGTCTTACGCGGACGTAGCGGCTCGCCCACCTAAGGCAAAAACAGCTGAGCGGGGAGCCCTGTTGTCCCTGGTCGTCACATCCAAGGATGCGTGCGACACGGGAGAACAGGTGCTCGACAAGATACGCGAGGCTGTGGATGCCAGGGATGGGTCGATCCGCATAGAGCGTGTGCGTAAGGCAAGGGACCAGAAGGTCATTATGAGCTGCAAAACGGAGGCCGAGCGGGCAAAATTGCGGCAAAGATTAGAGGGGGCAGGCGGCAGCCTCGCCGTAGAGGATGTGAAAAATAGGGACCCGCTCCTCATCCTCTGGGGCGTCGGCATCAGATATACTGATGAAGACGTCATTGGAGCGGTGAGGAGACAGAACCCCGAAATTTTTCACGGCCTCGACGGGGAGGAGGACCGCCTGCAAATTAAATACAAGAAGAGGGCGCGAAACCCGCAGGTCTGCCACATTGTGGTCAGCACATCTCCGGCCCTATGGAGAAGGGCAGTGGAAGCCGGGTCCCTCCGAGTGGACCTGCAGCACGTTAGGGTGGCAGATCAGTCCCCCCTCGTTCAGTGTTCGCGTTGCTTGGCTTACGGCCATAGCAAACGTTACTGCAACGAGGCGGAGGACTCATGCAGCCACTGCGGGGGGCCACACCTGAGGTCGGAATGTGCTGGCCACAAGGCGGGAGACAAACCAGCATGCAGGAACTGCACCAGAGCGGGAAGGCAGCAGACGGGCCACAACGCGTTTAGTAACGAATGTGAATTAAGGAGGAAGTGGGATGCGATTGCAAGATCAGCAACAGCGTATTGCTGACCTTGCAAACGCTATAATACCTAGTGTGTGGTGGGGCCGCGGAAGCCAAAAATGTGTGAAACATACAATTTACTTTGTATAAAAGATAAATTGTTATGTAAACGTAAAATTATGCAAAGCGCTGCGGCCCGGCCACACATTGGATATTACCACACACTGTACGCGGAAGTGAGTGTATGCCTCTCCACCGAATATGTAAAAAACAAATATGAATGTTATTAAATAATAATAGATCATATTTAGTATTAGTAATAATGGAAAAAGTGGAGGAATACCTCACTCGAGATTCGGGGAATACTAAGTTGTAAAATTGTAAATATAAAATTGTAAATATAAAAATCGGAAACAAAACAAAAATAGCTGTTATGGCTCTCTATAAATATATTATTATTATTGTGAATAAATATGTAAATTAATATTAAATGTATAAAGTCTTTAATGGTAAATATAAGGTACTTATAGCACTTACTTGTGCATATAATAAAGTATATGCAGAGAAAATGTGCTGTATACTGGTCTGTATATATAGGTATAAATACTATCTTATTTATTTAAATATGTATATATAGACTAGCCAGTAAGGAACATGAATTTATCTATTTAAGATTGTTATATAAAACTAAACTATATTGGAATATATTGTAAAAATTGAATTTCTATAAAATAATTTTAAAAATATGTCAAATAAAGAACACCCTGTGTTGCATTCCCCCTGTGTTGACAAGAAAATAAGAAAATAAGAATCAAAATAGAAAACAGAATAGAGAGTAGACGGGCATCCCACCCGCAAATAGTATACAAGACGATGAATGACAGGAAAGTATGAGGTATGAAAGTACGAGAGGCATAAATGCGAGAAATTGTATGAATGAGTAACCAGCTAATATAGTCTCCGATTCATGTTGGAGGTAGAGAGAGAAAAAAAAAAAAAAAAAAAAAAAAAAAAAAACACTGGTCCACGGAGGCAGTTGATGTAGTGACTAAGTGTAATATAATAAGTGTAATACAGAAACAATATACAACAGATACAGATACAATATACAAATATATAACAGATACGAGACCTGGGTGTAACTCTGGACAGCAAATTGAGTTTCAATTCACATTATGACAATATAGTGTCGAAAGCTTTCCGAATGCTCGGTTTTGTAAAACGTTGTTTAGCGTGTTATGAAATGAAATGAAATGTTTATTTGCTAGGGTCATCACACATATAATAATTTCCCGCCTTTTTACAATAGGCATGCAAAAATTCGATTTTTAAGAGTCGCCTGTAAGCGCATGTCTTCATACAAACGGAAAAAGGGAATTGCGGCAATACTTGACAATTCCGGAGCAAAATTAATCATACCTTATTCAATAATTCTTCTTCTTTTCGAGTCGATGGCTTAAGGCAATTAGATTTTGTCCCTCCAATGTGTGGCAACTCTAATTCCACTTTCTGAGGCGGTAAAAAGGTCTTCTTTCATGCAGCTGGTTGGACAACAAGGGCACGAAAGGAGGTGTGACATAGTCTGGTCGTCATGACCACACTGGCATCGCACCTCCGCCTGGTCAATATAGCCCCACCGGGCCAAATTGTGCCTGCATCCGCCCACCTCAGTCCGGAGGCGATTAAGGCTCCCCCATATAGACCACGGGAGGTTATTACCCGGTGGCAGCCCCTCGGATGGGGAGATGTAATTTGGGGGAGGAGGGAACTTTTTGCGCCAGAGTTCTATGCGGGAGGAATTCGGGTCGCCGACTAGAGGTTCCGTTATTTTCATAAAACTGTTCCGGCTCTTTAATCGACTGGTAGGTTCCCGTGTACAATGCAACGGATGTCTGGGGTCAGCTTCTTGTTTTTTCTTTTCGACCTGACATGCAATGCTTCTCCTGATTGTAGGTGGAGCAATGCCCGCAAGGGGATAAACTAAGTTTAATGGTGCAGGTTTGAGGCACCCCGTTATGATTCTGCAGGTGTTATTTAAGGCAACGTCTACTTCTCTGGCATGGGCTGATCGGTGCCAAACTGGACATGAATATTCACCAGCAGAGAAGCAGAGTGCAAGGCCGGTTGTCCGGAGAACATGTGGAGTTAATTAATTCATAATTATTAATTAATTTTAACCTGACCGGGGATCGATTTTGATCCTTGGGGGAGGCCTTTGTCCAGCAGTGGACTTCCTGTGGCTGAGATGATGATGATGATGAATTAATTTTAAAAAAGGTGGAAAGCGGAATCAAAATAGTGATGGGTTGCTAGCCGCATCGCCTATAACGTGATTTCTTAGTTTTCCCCTTGCGCGGGAAGAAAAGCAGCGGTATATTCGATGTTTTTCCTTTTATCCCAATCCAGTATGGAATGGTTTAATATTTGCTTTAAAAAATATTATTTATTTTCAGTATCAGCGCCCTCTGGTGACATGGGGGGGAGTGTCTCCCACGAGTGGCAACTCCCCGCGCCGGCGGGGGAAGACCAGCTGGGCATATGTCCGTCCTGCTCGCACGTCGCCTTGGATGAGAGCAAATGTGACAAGTGTGGGAGAGAGACGAAGATATGTAGTAGTATTGAGGTAAGAGTATGTACCTTGAAGGACCAACTGGGCATATGTCCCGTCCTGCTCGCACGTCGCCTTGGACGAGAGCACATGTGACAAATGTGGGAGATTCAAGATTCAATCGTTTAATATAGGTTTCTTTGAACGCTTATTATAATAATAAATTCATTTTATTTCATCTCATACAATGTTCATAAGATTAAAAGCAATGCTTAGGATCTAATTACAAATTACAATTTAATTGTATGAGAAGCTGGTGCCTGCAGTAGGCTTATAAAAACCTGTAGTACAGGATATTAATTGTCATAATTTGTGTTTACAATTTTTACAACAATAAGTAGCAGTATTGAGGTGAGTGAACTACGGTGCCATGCCGTGTGGTTCCCGGCAGAGTAAAATAAGACCACTCCAAGTCTACCCGTAGATGTCGCAGAAGGCGAAAAAAAATCTGAGTTAGATGGCAGTAGCGACTATGTATTTACTATGTAAATAACTATCATATCATATCATTTATTGCAATGCATCACATATGATTTGTACACAAATATGTTACATATTTTGACTAAATACATATGTACCTTGTCAGGCATTGCAATGGGACGAGAGAGAGGGATCATGCAGATATTCTGTAATAGAGTAATAGGTTTTTTTTTCTTAGAAATTCTTTCAACAATTTTTAATACTTTTTGTAATTATTTTCTAAACTGAAACTTTAACTAGAGTAATCAGAATGTGATTCAGGGTAAAAACGATAGTATACGCATTTATTACGCTTGTCACAGTACGTTGTAATATGAATGCCTATTAAATATATCACGTGGCGCCATCTGTGTGTAGTTGGAGCGCAACTCTAGTTTGTGTGAATCTTCATGGACACGTCGAAAGTGGTACCAACATGTTACTACTTGTTGTACATATCTACGTCTCTCTCCCACACTTTACACAATACGGTAGTTGCCTAATGTTAAGATTATATAATATTTGTTTCTAATGAGACTAATTTCTATCTAAAAACACTATAAAGAACACTTTTAATTTGATATCGATTTGTTAAGTGATCTTAAAGCTTCTTTAAAGTTGGGTGAATAGGACCATTTTTTAAAGTATGAAAATCTTAATAACAATTATACTGTATTTTAGTCTGCAAAATTTATAGCAACTTTTATTATGAAACCATTACCATAAACGAAATATTTCGTATAGCTACCAAACAAAGTTCTCACGCCACCCGTATAAAATACAAGCTTGTGACGTCACAAATATGTAGGCTCTTCAGCGGCGCGTTTTCACGTCTAAAAATTAACGTCTAAAAACATGTGTCTTTAAAACTTTTATAACTGAAAGAGTTTTTTGTTTAGAAATGTATTTCTGTCACTATTGTGTTCATTTTTGGCAGGTCTTAACATAGCAACATGAAAAAATTTTAGTCAACATGCCCATTATTCTTAACTTACACAGCCTGCAGGATGAACATATCTCCAGTTGGTCATAATCAGAATTTTTTTAGTCTCCACTGCAGAAGCACGACCCTCTCTGTACTACCAGAGCCATATATTAGCCAGTCACAGGATTTGGCCTACACTCTCCACGCTGGCTAGACGGGTTGAAGAGGTCTCTTTGATGTTTCTAGTCAACTAATATGTATTTTATTTTCCAGGTAGGACACACTTTTATCTTGGGAACTAAATACAGCGATCCATTGAAAGCACACTACATCCCCACGTCTGGACCTTCAAAACCACTTATAATGTCTTGTTATGGGATTGGTATTACCAGGTGCGTTGAATTAATTTCTATTGACACATTTTGCCTACGACACGGATGGTCCCGGGTTCGATCCCCGGTCAGGTCAAGATAGAAAATGATATTATTATTATTTATTTTTGATTTTTTTTTCTCCCATAACAAATGCTTTGGGGTATATGATTGATTACACGGGCTGGTGGCCAAGCGTAACCAATGTGAAGAAGAAGAAGTGTTCAAGAGTCTAAAGAAAGGAACTTACGAACAATGCGACATGTATTTAAAATTGCTGCTTTTTGCATCAGAATGAAGGTAAGTGGGTGAATTTGTAGAGTGTTCAAGCTATCATGCAAAGATTTTGGAATAACACCTGTAGAAGAAATAATGATTGGGATAGTCTTAACTATTATTATATTATATTATTATTATTATTATTTATAAGTTACACCGATGTACCTGCGCAGAAATCAAATTTTTGCATGGCGCGAAAATACCCGTTTGCTATTGGCTGATGAGTACGCGCCATGCGGCGTCTCGGCCATTCTTGGCAAGCGTACGAGTATTGCGAGCGAGATATCAATAGTCTTACAGCTTTTGGATTTAAAATGTTATGTTGTTGCAATAAGTTCGTTATTTAACTGATGTTCTCACTCGGGCCGAGTAGCCGAGTCTGTGGTTTTAAGGTTTTATGTAGTTCAATATTGTATACAGTTGTGTGTGATACAGAAAGCAAATGTTTTATCTATCTATATAATGAATACTTTCAACGTACTTTGGTTTGAAATATAAGGGGAGACAGTGTCCCCTTATATTATATATAATTACCTATATTATATATAATTATCTCCCCTTATATACATTATATAAAAAAAGAATATGTGTCTCCGAGACACCATATTCTTTTTTTTATTTTGGTATAAGAATCATAAAGCGGTTCACAGAATACCTAACAAGCATCAACAGGAGTCAAGTGGCATACGAACAGACATTCAGACATGACGAATCTAAAAGTTCCGTTCCGTTTCCTGCCATTCGACTACGAAACCCTTAATAGTAGTAGTAGATAGTAGTAGTAAATGTAATTTTTGCTACCGAAAAATGGTAGTGGTAGTTAGGTGCTTCCTCATCATGAGGTCTTTGTTAGTCCCCACTGCAGAAGCGCGACACTCTCTGTACTACCAGATATAGCCATATATCAGCCAGAGCAGTCAGAGGATTTGGCCTACACCCTCCACGCTGGCCAGAGGGGTTGGAGAGGTCTCTTTGATTTTTAAAAGCTTTGTTTAACTTGTGTTTCCTAAGTCGCCTTCTACGACATTCACGGGAAGACTTGAAGTGGTTCTATTCTACTCTGCCGGGAACCACACGGCAAATTTAGTTGATATGTTTAATTTCAGGTTGCTAGCCGCAAGTCTAGAAGCGCTGTCGAGCGACAAAAGTCTACGCTGGCCGCGACATATAGCTCCCTACAGCGTCTTGGTTATAGGGCCGAAGGTAATGTAAGTTGTGTATATGTTTAACTCATATATAACAGAAAAAAAAATATGTAAATATGGGCTAATAATAATTAGGAATCATGTCAATTGGCGATGCGGCTAGCAACCCATCACTATTTTGATTCCGTTCTCCACCTACAAGCCCATCAACATGCTTACCCGTGGCCTTTAGGTTGAAAGACCTGGGCTCTGTCTACCCTGTATAAAACGTGATAAAATAAATAAAAAATGAAGTATGTATGTATGTATACATATGTGTAGCCATACTCACCACGCTTGACAGACGCGTTGGTGAGCGCAGTTTGTTTGGTTTATATCGTTTCCGACGCTGCTACCCAATAAAACTGTTTTTTATAAGCGAGGGAAGAGTAGGAGTTGGTTGGACTGGTGGAATAAGGCAAAAGTATTTGGGATGTGAGATGTATGTTTTCATCGTAGGATAATTCCTTTCTCCACCTACAAGCCCATCAACATGCTAAACGTGGCGTTAAGGTTTCATAGACCTGGGCTCTATCTACCCCGCAAGGGAAAAAGACATAACAGTTTGTATCAATATAATGCACTCTGTGGTATGTATGTATGTACGTGGGATAATTGCCTTTAGTAATTTTTTACAGGAAGGTTCCAAAGAATGGTCCAATCACGGTGCAGACGCCATCAACCGGGTGTGCCAACGGTTGACGTCACTTCCGGGGTTGAAGGGAGACATCTTGGTTGATGACAGACATAACCTCACCATTGGGAAAAGAATGCTGATGGCAGATCGGTGAGGAACCATCTCTGATATCGTTCAAAGTCAAAATCAATCATTTTATTCATCGTAAGATATTTCAATATCATTAAGTGAACGTCAATTTTTTTCATACCTAATTAAAATTAGTTTACAAAAATATAATATTGTTGACGTCAATAATTTACTTACGGCTAAGTTTACACCGCTTCCAAAGCGGAGTGCAGAAGAAGCGGCAACAAACTGCACAGCGCATTCTCTCCAAATGACGAGTGTCTGGTGTCAGAGTTCTGCGGAACCGCCTCTCGGCCTCTGACGTGGTTCCTTTAACGACTACCAGATGGCAGCCGGGACCAACGGCTTAACGTGCCTTCCGAAGCACGGAATCGCCTGTCTTATCAGACAATCAGGTGATTCATGTCTGCATTGTCCTAACCAAGCTGGAAACAACTCAACAAAGTATGCTTCCCGTGGGAATCGAACCCACGACCCCCGGGTCAGTAAAGCAAACGCCTTAACCACTAGACCACAGAGGCTGTTAGTGGAGTCTCCAGTGCTCCCATTAGATACGTAGTTTGTAAAATAAAATTACAATATTTTAAAATCTAATAGATATGTAACTTGTGGAGTAAATAACGATTGTTTGTATGTATCTGTTGCAGAATGGGCTACCCCTACATCGTCGTCTGTGGCCGCTCGACCCTCGACAACCCGCCCAAGTACGAAGTGTACCGGAGTCTACCCAACTCACAACCAGAGCCTGACCTACTCACTTTGGACGAGTTACTAGAAGTTTTGAAAGAGAAGGAGATAGGAGATAGAATAGAATTAGTAGAGAATAAAGTTTAATATTTATTTATGTGTTTCTTTTTACCCGATTGAATTACCCAAAAGGAAGTTATGTTTTTCGCGCGTACAAATACTACCACTTTTATAAGTTACGCCGATGTACCTGCGCAGAAGTCAAATTTTAACATGGCGCGAAAATAACCGTCCGCTATTGGTTGATGTGTACGCGCCATGCGGCGTCTCGGCCAGTCTCGGCAGTTGTACAAGTATTGTGAGCGAGATAGCACGAGTCTTGTTGTTTTAGGATTTCAAATCTTATGCAGTAGCAATAAGTTCGTTATTTCATTGATGTTTTCATTAGGTTTGGGTCGGCGGAAGGTTGCGCTATTCTGCGCCATCGAATAATGCCGATGCGACTTATTAAGGGGGAACAGTAGGCACAGTAGCGACGCCAATCATTTTATTCCTAATACTTTACAAATAGAAAGGAATTCAAGAATATAAACAATACAAGCCTTAGTAAATAACCTGAAGTATTTTTTGAATCATGTTTATTACTATCGGAATCAGTGAGAATTATGAGAATCTGATTACCGCCAAAAACGGCCGTTTTTGGCGGTTATCACTTTTTCTCTCAATGACTGATTCTCATAATATCAAAACATGATTCCAAAAATACTTCAGGTTATTTACTAAGGCTTGTATTGTTTATATTCTTGAATTCCTTTCTATTTGTAAAGTATTAGGAATAAAATGATTGGCGTCGCTACTGTGCCTACTGTTCCCCCTTAACGTGGTACTACTGTATGTATGTATCATAGAAGTCGATTTTTTCTTTCAGGGTTCCGTGCAAAAAACTTATAAATGTAAAGGATCACTCGTACTCTCGCGTCTGTCTGTCTGTCCGTCTGTCACAGCTAATTTTCTCCGAATCTACTGGACTAAAAGGTGATATTTGATAGGATGGTGTATGACCCTAACACAGAATTACATCATCTATGAAAGTTTCAACAGTCTAGCTATCACGGTTTGTAAAATACAGCCTAGTGACAGATGGAAAGACAAACAGACGGATATTGAAGTCTCAGTAATAGGGACCTGTTTTTACCCTTTGGGCACGGAACCCTAAAAATTATATAACCATAAGGTATCCCTTTGATTTTATAGCATTTTTAAAGGCAATATTTAACATAACTGCCGAAGAATCTTAACATATCACCTGTACCAAAGACAATATAATAAATAACGTAATACTAGGCATGCCTTTTAAATTCTGTCGTTTACAATTTTACTGGCAGCTTCGAATTCGGAACTGTGCGATATTTAAATTTGTTTGAATTTAGAATGTCAAAACAATTTAAAATATGAGAATTGATGCTTTTGTTTAGTAATTGCGTCGTTTTGAATTTGACAGGTCACGTACGATAATGAATCTGACTAAAGAAAATGTCCGTGCAATAATTTTCTATAACTTTAAAAGAGGCCTAACACGGCTTCAGTGTTTTGAAGAGTTAACATCTGTGTTTCATGATGAAGCCCCATCTCTGCGGACTGTTGAACGCTGGTATTTAGAATTCCAGCGTGGACATACCAGTCTCAGTGATAAATCGCGTGAAGGACGTCCAAAATCCGCTTTTACTGAAGAAAACATAATTGCTGTGAGACAACTCATCCTCGAAGATCGTCATGTTACATATCGGGAGATTGAGGCGTTATTAGGCATCTCGGGGACAACCATTCAAAAGATCTTGCATGAGGCGCTTGGTGTGAGAAAGCTAGTTTGCCGTTGGATCCCGCATTGGCTATCCGACGATCAAAAGGCGGCCCGCGTCAGATGGTGTGAAAAAACTCTTCAAAGGTTCAACCGAGGTGAGTCAAATCACGTCTACGACATCATCAGTGGCGACGAATCTTGGATCTATGCCTACAATCCTGATTCCAAACAAGAATCTATAGTCTGGGTCTTCCAAGACGAGCCAAAGCCGACAAAAGTTGTTCGCTCTCGAAGCTCTTCAAAGAAGATGGTGGCCACGTTCGTTGCAAAAGCCGGTCATATTGCGACGATTGCACTTGAAGATCGTAGAACGGTTAATGCAGAGTGGTATACCACAGTATGTTTACCACAAATCATCCTCGAACTTCGGAAATCTAACCCAAAGCGACGCATCATCTTACACCACGACAACGCAAGCTCACACAGTGCTCGTCAAACTATTCATTATTTGAAGCAGGAAAACGTAGAAATTCTTGACCATCCTCCATACAGCCCTGACCTGAGCCCTAACGATTTCTTTACATTCCCTAGAATTAAGAAAATTCTTCGTGGTCAAAGGTTCCAGTCCGGTGAAGAAGCAGTCGACGCTTTCAAGACCGCTATATTGAATACCCCTACTTCGGAGTGGAATAAATGTTTTAATAACTGGTTCGAGCGAATGGAAAAGTGTATTAAACTACGTGGTCAATACTTTGAAAAACAATAAAAAATAGTATAAGATTCAAGTAGTGTTTTTTTCTTCAAACGACAAAACTTAAAAGGCATGCCTCGTAGTCTGCCAACCTCATCGAAAAATATTTGAATAAAATAAGGTGGTGAAAAGCAGGCGAATGTATGGCGTTGCAGAGTTGCTTGCCACCGATACTAGATGGCGGTAACCTGCGTTAGCTTAAACTTTAGTAAGTTTTAGTAAACTAGGGTCAAATTTTAAAATAATATGCAAAACATATTTTGTTCTAGTTTTTATTAAGATATATTTTGTGAATGTTTTTATATTCTATATGAATTAAAATTATTACATAGTGTACGTATTTAAAATCATCTTTGCGAAAGAGACTGGGTATCCACGACACAGGGAATCCTAGTGTGGACCCAGAGATTTCCTGTAAACAGTGTTTGTAAAAACGAATACTTCAATAAAGATTTATTTATTATTCTCATAATACGGAAGATACAATACAATGTTGTGTAGCAACGAGTAGCGCCATCTATGTGAGTCTGTAAGAACAAATTGTACGATTAAGGGGTTGGGATCACATGCCTGTACAAATGCGTCATGGCGGTGGCATTATTGGACTCGCCCAAAAATTGTATCTTTGCAACGACTTTATCTTAAGGCGCTGACGTATGCGAAACTAGCGTCACCCAGCAATTAATTATTTTAATTCTAAATAATATCAAATTTTAAAAATCTAATACAGTAATGGTCTGGTAAATTACTTGTAGTATTTTGATATTACTTTTCATTTTAGCCAATTGCCATGGCCAATTTTAGCGTTAGCCGGGTGTTTCTTTGAATACATATTTGAATTGAATTGTTTTGTTTTCAATGGAATGTGTAACTTTTAGTAAGAGTTTATCTAGATGGATGGCATTGCACAAATATGTTAAGGCTGAAACGCGCTATCAAGATTTTTTGCGTTTGATGACCCCTGTCGCGGATCAGTTAGTAAATCAGTTCTACCAGCAATACGGGATTTAATTCAAGTAGTGAATAGTACGAAACACTCTTTATATAGGAATATTCATGAAATTTAATAGATACCAATATTATACACCATATATATATATATATATATATTATAGACCAGTTGTGATTACGCCTGTGAGACCGACTCTGACTCAGAAAGACGAATATAGCCTCTTCCGAGAGAAAAGTGCTACGTACAATTGCGGGTCCTGTGAGAGAACCGGACGGAACATACCGCCTCCGAATGAACCATGAACTCGACGCACTTCTGTCTAAAGAAACAATAGTCAGGTTCTGTAAGTCGCAACGGCTAAGATGGGCCGGTCACCTGGAGCGTATGCCGGATAACAGAGCTCCCAAAGTTATGTCGAAATGGACGCCGCAGCAGATAGGACCTAGAGGCAGACCAAGGAAGAGATGGATGGATGGCGTTGTAAAAGACCTAAAGAAGATGGGAAAATATAAAAACTGGAAGAAAGAGCCAAAGGAGCGTGACAGGTGGAAGAAACTTGTGGAAGAGACCAAGACCCATAAAGGGTTGTAGCGCCGTAGGAAGAATAAGAAGATATTATTCATCTTGTGTACACGATATATATATATGCCCAGTATACTTCGCTCCATAGACCGCTAGTTAAAAATTTAAAAGGATACACACCAACTCGTTAACCACGTCGAAAATATACGAAAGCTTCTCGAACGTGACTTTTCTCTGAGCTTTTGTGACTATGTTAATGAATAGTATTGTGATTCAATTGGCGTCCGGCTAACTGCACCTCTCTCTATACAAACTGCCGTTAACAGCTGTAATGTTGGTTGGTAATATCACAGACATGAAATATTTTTTTTGCTGGTAATATAGACCGGGGTCAATAATTTTTCAGACCAAAAAGACTTTAAAAAAAAAACAAATATTTTGACATGAGAATTTTTAATCGAAAATTAGGGTGCTTTTTCGATAGTCAAAATAAGATAAAAAAAATTAATATTTTAAGCTGGGCATTGACGATCAGTTTTGCGCGTCAGTTGAACTGACATCAATCCAAAATTTGATCGTCAATGTGGTATCATCACTCCAGAGTTTTAACTGACGACGCGCCACGAAAATTTTCCGTGGCTACCCTAATCCAAGCCGGCGCGTCGCGCCAAACTGACCGTGAGTGCGCGATCGTCACTCCAGACGTCAGTTTGCTCGCAGCGCCCGGCGCCGGCGGTGGTTGAATGTTGGATTTATTTGTTTTAAAATGGCGGCATCTGTATCATCTGGACGTCAGAATTTATTGAAAAAATATTAAAAAAAATAATTATTAAATATATATTTGACGAGCTCCGCGGCGCAACGGTCAACACGGATGGCGGGTTCGATCCCCGGTCAGGTCAAGATGAAAAATGATCTTTTTCAGATTGACACATGTCTTGGATATTTATATATGTATATATTGTTATAAAATATAGTATCGTTTTGAGTTAGTATCCCATAACACAAGTCTTATTTAAGAACTTACTTCGGGGCTAGCTCAATCTGTGTGATTTGTCTGTATATATTTATTTATATATATTCCAACTAATCTTTTTCAGATTGACATATCAATGGCCTTGGTATACATACAAAAAAATGCGAAAGTGAGTTTGTTTGTTTGTTCGTTACGCTTTTACGCCGTATCTACTGAACCGATCATCGTGAAATTTTGATACACGTAGGTTAGGGTACCGAAAAGGACATAGGCTATATATTACGCGGGCGAAGCCGCGGGTAACAGCTAGTAATATATATATATATATATATATTAAATTTTAAAAATTCTAGTTTGTGGAAAGTAATGGATAAAAATTATAAAAATATACCACATCGACAAAAAGCTTATTTATATTAATATAAAAGAATTAATGTTTCTTCTTCGGAGTCAGAAGCCATTTTTTTTTTCTGTTTCGACACAAATTGGTAGTGCGCCTCACAGCCCAGCCAATAGAAAACTGAAGAGCCGGAGCGACGCCAGTGAATGGGGAAATTTAGTTACCCTAAAACCATTTGGAGTGACGCCACAGTTTTATGTCTAAACTGACGCGCAAAACTGATCGTCAATGCCCAGCTTTAAATCATAAAATTACTAAATTATGGTTGGGACATACCTCAGGACATACAAAAGTAAGTTTTCACCAAATTTCGTGATGTAAAAGATCGTGATGAAGATGATGATTTCGAGATGAAGAAGATGTAAATAAAAAACCAAAAACTCGGTCTTTTGAATTTTTTACATAAATTTTGAGGTTATGTGAAAAAAGTGTTAATACAAAAAAATTTAGACCTTTTTAATCTTACAACTTTTCAATTTTTTTCTTCATAGGACTACAGTTTTACCAGAAATCGAGATTAACCGTTTTTTACCCTTAAAACCTCACCCCCTCCCCTTTCCGACCTCAGATCGCCCGTAATTTATTTTCCTTTCATTATATTCTCTACCTTTTCCAATGGGTTTCATCCTACTACATACTTTTTTCACTTTTTACAATTTTTAAAATTATCAGAACAGAAGTGAAATCTACGAGATATAAAACAGCCTATAAAAACCCCAATTCTATAAAAACTTTTTGTTTGTTAATCTGTATTTTTAATCTGTGCAATAATAAAAAGCCATGACACAATCCCATGTCCATGAATATAATTATAGCGATCATAATGTGAAGATAAGGGGGCTTTGAATCATATCAGTCTGTGCTTGCTGACTGCCATTGTTCAATTTTAATTCAATTTTTGTTGTGTGACCTACAAAGCAATGTTGTGTATTATATTAAATTTTTATTTTAATTTTAAATTGCCCATTTCATTATCTTTTAACAAACGAAGTTGCTGCATTGTTTTCGAAAATGGATTCAACTTTTTTTTTATGAACGTATAGGCACAGATTATTAAATAGTTATGGTATAGGGAACTAAAGTATAGTAAGTTGTGAACTTGAGCCGTGGGATACTGTATGATTCTGTATGGATTCTGTATAGATAAACTTCCAAGACCCAAGCCAATCTGAAAAAGATCGTTGTCCATAATAGTCCGAGCACTCTTTCTTTTTTCAAGTTCCCATAGGAAATGTTGTTAGTTTTTTGTTATTTATTAAAGTAATACGCTGTAAGTATTACATAAATCTTAGAAAATTATTTTTTAGATCAACGAAGTTTTGCCATATAGTTAAAGATATTTTTTTTTTACTTTCCAACGCTCAAGTGCAGAAGGAAGCGGCCAAAATACTACACTAAGGCAACTCTAGCTTATGTAAAACTAAAGGATATATTTTTTTACATTTCAATGAACTTATAAGAAAACAATGGAAATAAATTGCTCAATCTAGAAGTCATGTAACGGTTGACTTCTATCTAACTCAACACGTTATCTTTTAAATCGGCAGGATAACTATGAAGTTAATTATAGTGAAAACATACGGCACCAACTTTTGAACGCGTACGCGTATGTACGAAGAATACATTAATACGGATTCTTCTTGTTGAATTTACCACGATATTTCATACAAAGAGAGAAAGAGAATTTCGCTGCAAGTATATACAGATGGCTCACATTACCTTCGCCTACATTTAACTGATATATTGGGTCCTCCCTTACATATGAAATTGGCGTTTTTTTCCCGCTTAACATTTTGTTCTTAATGACAATCATTTTCAGGTAAACACTTTTTAGGGTTCCGTAGTAAACAAGGAACCCTTATAGTTTCGCCATGTCTGTCTGTCTGTCTGTCTGTCTGTCTGTCCGTCCGCGGTTTTACGCAGAGACTAAAAGTACTAGAAAGCTGTAATTTGGTATGGGTATGAATATTAATCATGGCAAAAAAGTGGTAGAATAAAATCTTGAAAAAAAATTTTTTTTAGTGTAGCTCCCATACAAGTAAAGTGGGGGAGTAATTTTTTTTTCTCTATTTACCCATCGTGTGGGGTATCGTTAAATAGGTCTTTCAAAAATATTGTGAGATTGAGAACACCATTTTTCGATTTAGGGATCCGTTTCCGAAATATTTGGTTTTAAAGTGCGAATTTTTGTTAGAGGTAAGTGTCCCCCCCCTCTATCTGCTAAACGGTTATATATAGACACGTGAAAAAAATTACAGCAGTAGTATATATACTGAAGTTGAAAGGAAAACTATCAGAGCTGAATACTAAGTACAAACTAAAAAGTTATAGCCAACCAACTTATAAACTGTAAAATTTCATACTATTTTCATTGTTAGATGTTTTTGGTCGTTAAACTATAAGGTGCAAGTGTGAATAGTGAGAACTCAAAGTTGTAATTCCCAACTACGGAACCCTACACTGCGCGTGGCCTGACACGCACTTGGCCGGTTTTTTTTATTTAAACTTGAAAGTGGCCTATATTATTAACATTCTGCATGCATAATTTTTTTTGTTATTGTGAATGTAATTTTTGGAAAATGCTCATGGAGAGAACTCGTTTCTGGTTTGTCCGATTTAATCAAAAATGTAGCCATATTTCTATTATTTTTCTTACTTTTTGAAAATTTTAGAATGTTTAAAATAGACTTACTGTTTTCCGTAACTACATGCAATATTTCACTTTTGTAGAATTAATCAAACCCGAAATAGGTAATACTAAAAACGTTAGTATGAAAAAATCACTTTGCTCGAAATTCTCTATAAAAAACCGGCCAAGTGCGTGTCGGGCCACGCGCAGTGTAGGGTTCCGTAGTTGCGAATGACAACTTTGATTTCTATTCGCACCTTACAGTTTAACGACCAAAAACATCTAACAATGAAAATTGTATGGAATTTTACATTTTCGAATACATTTTATAAGTTGGTTGCCTATAACTTCTTACTTTGTACTTAGTACTCAGCTCTGATAGTTTTCCTTTCAACTTCAGTATATATACTACTGCTGTAATTTTTTTCACGTATCCATATATAACCGTTTAGTAGATAGAGGGGGGGACACGTACCTCTAACAAAAATTTGCACTTTAAAACCAAATATTTCGGAAACGGATCCCTAAATCGAAAAATGGTGTTCGCAACCTTACAATAATTTCTAAAGACCTATTTGACCATACCCCACACGGTGGGTAAATAGCGAATAAAAAATTACTCCTCCACTTTACTTGTATGGGAGCTACCATAAAAAAAATTTTTTTTCAAGATTTTTTTCTACCACTTTTTTGGTATGATTAATATACATACTCATACCAAATTACAGCTTTCTAGTACTTATAGTCTCTGAGTAAACCGCGGACGGACAGACAGACAGACAGACAGACAGACAGACAGACAGACATGGCGAAACTATAAGGGTTCCTTGTTTACTACGGAACCCTAAAAAAGCCAATTTCATAGGTTAGGACCTAATAATACTACAGGTAACAATAAATAGTACATTGTGTACCAAGGGCGGTATAGAATTTGTAATGTCTAATACCGGCCGTGATACACAAAATGTTTTTCATCTCACCGAGTAAATAGTAAAGTAAAAAAATATATTTTTCATTTTATATTGGTTCAAATTGTATATTATGAATATAGTTTACCTACGAAAATTTATATTTTTGCGTCGTCTAGCTGGCTGATTATATTACCTAGATCAACATTATTGACCATCTATTAATTAATCATAGGGAATGTATTTCATGCAAATTAATGAAGATTATGATTACTTATAAATTTTTTGCCTAAAAATAAATAGCGGCAAAACAGAATGAGCAGAAAATGTATCCGAGGATTCCACAGATAACGAAAATGTTTTATCCAAAAAGTGGAAGTCAAAGCCCTCGGTCGCAATAACCATCCAGCCCACTTTGCTTGCATTTAATGACACTGTTTAAGGGTAGGTGAGATGAAAAAGTATTTTCGTTTATTAAATTTATTCAGGTTATCCTTTAATCTTTTAAATAAATGCGAACTATAATTTTTTGTTACTCGTCTAGTTAACTAGCAGTGGATCTACTGCGATCTAACGGTAACTATATTATACGTAAATGAGAGATAGGTTCTTCTGGCTACTATCTTGTCACCTCGATGGATGTTAAAAATCGGGCTAAAAACTGTAGCTCGTTTTGTTTTTCGTGTACCACCGTAATGTAATGTAATGTAATATACCATAGGTTATATAAAGCTTATAAATATCAAAGAGACCTCTCCTACCCGTCTGGCCAGCGTGGAGTGTGTAGGCAAATCCTCTGACTGCTCTGGCTAATACAAGTATAAGGCTCTGGGCAGGGATTGAATAACCGAAAAAAATACGGTTAAATCGATAGGTAAGCGGTATGACGTCATATCTTTATATTTCGATACCTTAGAATGTATGATAGGTACCTTCAAATTACCATACCATAAAGAAACAGTACCTGTACGATTTTGGTATTGTAATATTGCGGTATCGTTATTTTTTCGATATTGGAATTATGAAATAAAGGTTTTCATTGAATTTCACCGCCGAGGATTCGCCTCAATGTTCTTCGTCGCATAATTTTTTCGGTACTGAAAATATTTTAGAGAAGGTACCAGTAATTATAAAGGTATCGATACATAACGATATCATAAATGTATAAATACCATTATTTATATTTAGCTGTATCACAACAGTAATTTCAACGATTTGTTTCTACCTTTAAATCTAAGGTGTATCGTAATTTTATACCGGTACCTTGTACCTTTACCGTTTTCAACCCCTGCTCTGGGTAGTACAGAGGGTTGTGTTTCTGCAGTGGACCCTAAAAAAGACCTGATAATGATGATGAAAGAAAAGCTTGAGACTTTGTAGCTCGTTTATATAGATTTCTCTCGCTCCCATCTCCAACCACCGTTGACTTGCGACGGATGTCGAAGAACTGAAGATAGGTATGTAGCGCCGGAGGCTACGCAGGTAATTCGACCTCGTGTATTTCCCAATATGATTGACATTGTTGTCGAGTAGGTACTCAGCCAATTAACTCAGTTTGTCCGCGGCTTTGCACCGCTGTGCCTGTGCCGGTCAATTTAAAAAGTAAGTGTTCTTTTTTCGAACGTTCTTTATTCATGGTGAGTTTTGTTTTTTATTCGCGCGCCTCGCCAGTAACCTGTTTTGATCGCTTGGAGGCAATTTGCTGATTTTTATTGGTTTTATTTTCCGGGTAATTTACTATAACCAGTAGGTAGTTTGTTCTTTTAGAGGTATAGATTTTTTTTTTTCATACTAAATAATAAGATTTTTTTTTACGTTTTTCTTAATGTGAATTAAACAAGATGATTGATATCTGATGCCGTGACACAATAAAGTTTTGCGTTCAAGTACCTTTTAAAGAAATTATTTAATTGTATTTTTTTTAATGCAATGAATACATAACTTCGTAGTAGGTAGGTACTTACTTATTACTTTACCGTTTTTAGGGTTCCGTAGTAAACTATAGCCATATCTGTCTGTCTGTCTGTCCGTCCGCGGTTTTACTCACAGACTATAAGTACTAGAAAACTGTAATTTGGTATGGTACGTTAGTATTATATTGTATTATATTGTCTTTGGTATGGGTATGTATATGTATGTATGTTTCATGGCAACACTACCAACACTATGAAAAACAAAGTTATCTTTGCTGGCGAAAAATTATAGAGGTTTTTGGCAAATCTAAGCTGGTTTGCATGACTCGCACTTGGTCAATTTTTTAATATTTTTCTTGCCATGATTATCCCGAGAGACTACGGCATGGGGCTCTTCAAAAAGGATCAGGTAAGATTAATTCAGGGTCGGCATAGGCTATGGCAAAGACAATATACTTATAATACTAACGGCTAAGGTAACCGCTGTCCATCAGGGTGGGCCGTATGCTTATATCTCGATGGTCATAGGCTAGCATAAATAAAAATTATAAACAGAAGAAACATAGTACCTACCTAGTAAAAGCCAGCCAAGGGAATTGACGACAATTACAGTAACCCATAAGGGACAAAGACGCAATAAAGGAAAAGTATACAAACACTCTTATTAAATTAAGAAATTGAATAAAATTGAAAATATGTGATGAAAAAGAATTCGCCACAGGTAGGATTCGAACTCACGAGTCTTAGGTCTGCGCCCTAAGTAAGTGTGTTTTTCAATGTCTTATTTCTTAATTTAATAAGAGTAAGTTAGTAATTACATCAGAATAGTGTTGTGAATGCACAAAAACACCTATAAATAAAAATATAAGCCATGGTTACGCCAAATAATGACTGAAACAGTCAACAGCCTTCGTTTTAATGGTGATTTTGTTTGTATTTACCAATTATCAGATTTGTTTTGCAATGACGTCAAACCAAGGCCATTTGAGATAAAACCCTTTTACTAAATAATTGCTCTGTGAGCTTTATATTTCGTGAGATATACATACTAACCTATGCCATTAAAAACAAAACCTTCAGGCACGTAGAGACCAAGTCTGTCTTGAGTTTCTATCGGCGTATTCTTCTCAATAACAGTTGTCATTACAAAACGCTAGTAGTTTTACGATTTGGCATAGATTAAAAATTGAAAAAAATTATAAGAAAGAAAAATATGGCGTTCATAAAGAGGTTCAATTATCCAATTTTGAATAAAAACCTTTGACTTTCACCAATAACGATTTTTCTTTCACTAGGTTAGGAATAGGTAAACTTAGGTTACCTAGATCCTTGTTCCACCCTAACATCTTGATACATACATATTACTTACCACGTCTTAATCCCTTACCGGGTAGACAGAGCCCAAAGTCATAAAACCTTAAGGCCACGGTTAGCATTTTAGTGCACATTAAGGTGTAAAACGGAATCAAAATAGTGATGGGTTGCTAGCCGCATAGCCTATAACGTGATTCCTAAAGTATGTAAGTAAATAAAATTATATTTCTGTAATTTCGAAACAAAGTCACAACATACATTTTTAGCGGGAAATTCGTGATTAATTGAAAAAAATTAAAAAACGAATCACTATTTTTTTTCAATCAATGCCGTTTTCAATGTCGTCGTTGATAATGATTAGTTAGGTATAATTAGTGGCCAGTATGTTTTTAGCAATAGATAGAGTAATTCATGAGTTCATTTTGATCCAAATAGGTACGATACGATACAAAGACGACTATAAATCGAATTTCCTGTGTATTCGTTGTCAGTATAACCCATGAAAGGTTCCGTAGAAGCATAAGCTTACATTAGCCAAAAAGCTCTATAATTTTTCGCCAGCAAAGATAATATTTTTCATAGTATTTGTATGAATGATAAAGTTATTTTTTCGGTTTATGAAAAAGTGCTATAAATTTTTAGTTTGTACTTAGTACTCAGCTCTCATAGTTTTCCTTTCAAATTCGTTATATATATATATATCTGTACTACTGTTGTAATTTTTTTCACGTATTCATAAATCAAGGAATCATGGCTATAGGCGATGTGGCTTAGTAGCCTTTTTCCACCTCTAACCATGTTAAACGTGGCTGTAGGTCATATAGACCTGAGCTCTGTCTACCCCGCAAGGTAAAAAGACGTGGCAGTATGTATGTGAGTTTTACGCGGATGAATTTGCGAGTAAATTGCTAGTTTACCTTTAAATTTCCGCCGCCCAGGTAAACCTATTCATGTGTACTGTTAACTTCCCATAGTAAACATAACATAGCGTACGAGAACCTGTTTCTCATAATAGTTAACGTAATGCGTGAGAACCACGCCATAGAAAAAGTCTACTATCGTTGATTGATTACGTAATATCTGAGAGTAAGAAACATCAACATTTGACGAGCTCCGTGGCGCAGCGGTCAACACGCCTGCCTGCGACACGGATGGTCCTGGGTTCGATGTCCGGTCAGGTCAAGATGGAAAATGTTTTTTTTTTTTTCAGATTGACCTGGGTCTTGGATGTTATCTATTTAAGTATCTCTTATAAAATATAGTATCGTTGAGTTAGTATCCCATAATACAAGTCTCGAACTTACTTTGGGGCTAGCCCAATCTGTGTGATTTGTCCGTATATATTTATTTATTTATTTATCAACGAATAAACAGCGGCAGTGATCATCAGGGGTACTATTTTTGAACGTATTACCATTAAGTACCACTCGTCTTCGAACGATTTTTGTCGACAGCAAACTCATATGCCTGATGGGCCGCGATTTGCATGCATGACCTGAAGAGCGTATACTAGCAGTATTTTTTCAATATGGTTTCCATACAAATGTATTTCTCTATTATAGTATACACAATTCTTTTTTCATAAAATCTAGTACTAAAATAGGAATGCCCCTATTTTTTTATTTTTTCCAAAAAAACTGTTTTTGTACAATTTTTTTTCTTTTAAACAGGTTTTTCGAAAAAAATAAAACATAGGGACATACCTATTTTAGTAATAGATTTTATGTAAAAAGAATTGTGCCTTTAGAAGCAGTTTTCAGCGAGAAAATAGAGAAATACATTTGTATGGAAAACGCACTGCTAGTATACCCTCTGAAGGGCCGAACTGAGAAACAATGGCAAAGCCTTTAGAGAGCAGCAACTCTCATGTTTTGCCGTTTTTGCCGAAATCTACGTTGCAAGAGCTATCCTGAGACTTATACATATAAGAATACTCACTTCTGTTTGTATATACTATGCACGTGTATTAATAGACTTCAGTACTAAGAATCTAGATTGAAGCTAGGACACGCTATGGTCAATTACAGATGACCTACCTAACCTACATCACTGACTGCTGTCAAGATGTTCACATTGCTATGAAGAAGGTAAATAATAACAAAAATTTCGAAATTCTGTATTAGGACTGTCAATTCAAAAACAATCTACACTTATTTTAACGTTAGTGTCGATCCCTCGTAAACAGTATTTTTCTCCGGGATGAAAGGTACCTATAAGCTATGTCCTACTCTGTACTCCAGACAACGTGTATGCAAAATTTCATGATGATCGGTTCAGTAGATAGGGCGTGAAAGACAAAACAAACAAACTTACTTTCGCATTTATAATATTAGTTAGTAGGATGTAATTCGTTTATTCTAGTTTAATTTATTGTATACTAGCTGTTACCCGCGGCTTCGCCCGCCTGATTTATAGCCTATGTCCTTTTCTGTACCCTAACCTATGTGTATGCAAAATTTTATGATGATCGGTTTGAGAGTATTCAAAACAAAGAGTTTCACGTCTACGAGAGTAAGTAGAGTAGTTAAATGGTGCAACGAAAAATTGTTTTTTGTTATGGTTGTATCATGTTAATTTTACGGCGTCGAGTGCTACTATCCAATCCCAAACAAATTACTTTTTTTAACTACATTTAAACTTTCGCGTTGCATGATTATTAAATGCAATATCGGGAATTAACGCGAAAAATACCGTTTTTTAGGGTTCGGTAGTAAACTAGGAACCCTTATAGTTTCGCCATGTCTGTCTATCTGTCCGTCCGCGGTTTTACTCAGAGACTATAAGTACTAGAAAGCTGAAATTTGGTATGGATATGTATATTAATCATGTCAAAAAAGTGGAAGAAGAAAATCCTGAAAAGATTTTTTTTTAGGGTAGCTCCCATACAAGTAAAGAGATACGGCGTGAAAGCGTAACAAGCAAACAAACAAATAAACAAACAAACTCACTTTCGCATTTATAATATTAGTTGGGATGGGATAGTTGGGATTGGGATTGGGATACTTATACTGTATCTTAATTATATTTTATTTATGACAAAAACATGAACATAGATCATATGCCATACCTATGACGTCACATTATCATAGGTAGTGAGTGTGGTAGCCCGTTCACCGCCGAAGGTCGCTGGTCATTTGACCTGCCTGCGGTTACAACACTGCAATTTATTATTTACTTGTATATTGATACCGACGTATCCTGTAGTGCTTAGATGTGGTCAGTAGTACCAAAGACAATAAATATAATACGTAGTACCAAAGACAATATAATACTGCTGTAGTACGATTCGGCTGATGTAGCATCAGCATCAATACAGAGACAGAGTGCTGAGTAAGTAACTGAGCTATCGTAATTTCAATTTCATGTATTTGCTTAAAATAGCGTTCATAATTTGGTTATAACACTAAAAGAAATTAATTGAGGAGCCCGTTGGGCTTGGGCATTATAGGCGCTTCCGCATGTTAAGCAACCACAGCTGCAGTCCTCAATTGGATGGGTCCCCAGTTGGCAAGTGGCATAGAAATATCTTGAGCTCCTCCGTGCTTCGGAAGGCACGTTAAGCCGTTGGTCCCGGCTGTCATCATTATTGACAGTCGTCAAGCTATGTCAGATGCCTTTAAGCAGCTTGAAAAATCTAACATCTGTTGGCCACTTACACACAAGAAAAACAAACAACAGTAAAAATGTCATTATATACCTTCCTATATAGCTAAAATTAGCATGTAATAGTACATTATGGTACTAGTGTGTAACATTGGTGATTACCGCCGAGGCGCCATTGAGACCTGAGCCGCAGGCGAGGGTCTTAAGAGAGCCAAGGACGGTAATCATCAATACACACGTGTATCATACGACGTTTTTCAACACACTTGTGAATAAAATAACAATAAAAACTCATTTTATTTAGTAGATAAAAAGTTTATTTAGAGAAACAATTAGTAAATGTGCAGTTAGTAAAATTATAATTAACTGTTTTTGATGGCATAGCGGTCTCATCAGATATAGATTATTTATTGAAATACTTTCATGTTCTATTGTAATTTGAGATGGCTCATTATTCGTGTAGGTAGGTGAAATCCAATCATTGGATGTACTTGGTGTTTCGTCAGTAGGAAGCGCCTCAGAATCAAGTTTAATTCTTTTTGTGATTTTTGCACAAATTTCCTTCTTGTTTTGTATGGAATCTTCTACGTATGATTCTGCTAGGTACATTGCTAGATCGCCACCCACCATGACGCTTCAAAGTCATTATATCAGCTCCTGAATTAGCCAGCAATGTAGCTGAAGTTCTTCTGAAACTATGTCCAGTGTAGCTCTCAGCATCTGCTAAACCTAAAAACTTTGCGATTTCTTTAGGCATAGAACCAAATTTGTTTATAGGTACCTATAGGCTGACAGGTACATTTACCATTCTGGTAATTTAGAAAGAAACGGTCAGTTTTTGCTTTTGGTGACCGCAAACTTTCATACTTCTTAACAATTTCATAGAATGGACCGTGTATGGTGAATGACCTCGGTATTTTATTTTTCGTGATAGGTATCTTCACTAAAAGCATCTGTCCATGGTTTTCTATGTTTTTTACGGTTATATTTGTTAATTCTTGTATCCTACAGGCACCAGTTACACCAAATATTAAAGCAACCTGAAAAAAAAAGAAACAATAATTATTAAGTTCAACATACAACACAGGCTGAAGACGCGTAGATATTTAAAATTAATTTAACTAACCTTAGTAGCCAGATATTGGTTATCTGGAGCATCTTTTATAAATTTTTCTATATCGTCAGACGATAAAACCTTTGATTTCTTGCTTCTAAATCCATCGGATAGTCTCTTTAGATAAGCTGACAAATTAGAGTATGTTTTTAAGTCCACTCCATTCTTTGTTCGGACTGAACTTTTTAACATTGAGTATAAACACCACAAAGAGCTAGGTTTGTACTTAGAAGATAATTCTTTAAAGTACGCCATGAACACATTTTCTGAAAAAGACTGCGTATTCTTGCTGTTTTGCCATTTTATGACATTTTGGTACGCTAATAGATATTTTTCCTTGGAGTTTTCAGGTAGTAAACTTTCCATAACGTTAAGGGCTTCACGTCTTATATCGGGCGGTGTACAACATAAATAATTTTCTTCGTAACTAGTACTTGTAGACATTTTAATTAATAAATAACTATAATTTCAATAGTGAAAACGAGTTGTGAAAAATGTTTCGCTATGGCGGGAAAAATTAAACAGTTTTCCTATGCGCGCGCATTGCGATCGGCCACAGACTAAAGGGATGAGATTTTTTTTATTATCTATAACACACTAGTGAGTTATAGCAATGAAAAAGTCACAGTTTGATTATGGGTGTCATTCTGTGCCTAATTGCAGTGACCATAGAGTCACTTTATGAGCAAGTGTGTTGAAAATATTGTTAAAATCTAACATATAGGTAACTAGCTGTAACCCGCGGCTTCGCCCGCGTAATATATAACCTATGTCCTTCTCGGTACCCTAACCTATGTGTATGCAAAATTTCATGATGATCGGTTCAGTAGATACGGCGTGAAAGCGTAACAAACAAATAAACAAACAACTCACTTTCGCATTTATAATATTAGTTGGGATGGGATATTTTTTTTTTGTATCACAATGTACTATAACCGATTAAAAAAATCTTTCACCAATAGAAAATTTCGTTTTTGAGTCTTCTCCATAACCAAACAATTTTCTCCGCTTTTTAAAAGGTTAGTCTTGAACAGTCCAACATGCTAAATGTTTGTTGTTTTATGTGTTCATAAGTAAATGTATGTTGATTTTATGCGCCAATCCTAATCCTAATCCTAACTAATATTATAAATGCGAAAGTGAGTTTGTTTGTTTGTTTCGCTTTCACTCCATATCTACTGAACAGATCATCGTAAATTTTGCATACACATACATAGGTTAGGGTACGGAGAAGGACATAGGCTACATATCACGCGGGCAAAGCTGCGGGTAACAGCTAGTTTGCTATAAGTCGCGGAAAAAATTCATGTCTATACTAATATTATTAAAAGGAAGGATTTGCTTAACTTAATACTTTGCATTAGCTCCAAAACTACTGAACCGATTTTCCAAATTCTTTCAACTAAAGAAAGCTTATTTATCTGCGGATGACATAGGCTATAATTTATGCAGACAAAGTCTTGGGTAAATTGTTAGTTATAAGCCGATATCAAGTATCGTCCTAACTACATAGGTCGGCGTAGGTTATCGCAGTATTAAGAATAGGCTGGCGCCTAGTAATCTTGGGTCATTAGCTCCTGTTAGTAAACAATCTATTGTTAAGATAAATAGTAATTATATTATTTAGTAGCTGTTACCCGCCCGCGTAATATATAACCTATGTCCTTAGAATATTTATTCTTACCTATGTGTATGCAAAATTTCATGATGATCAGTTCAGTAGATAGGGCGTGAAAGCGTAACAAACAAACAAACTCACTTTCGCATTAGGATTCTTATACTTCTACGCTGGTCTGGGAGAAAAGAGAAACGTAGAATGTACCAATTGCTTCTCTTCCCGCGCAGACCGTAAACGCCGATCGAAAGAATAGGTCAGTAATCATGTCAATAGGCGATGCGGCTAGCAACCCATCACTATTTTGATTCCTTTCTTACCTGCAAGCCCATCAACATGCTAAACGTAGCCTTAAGGTTGTGACGTAGCATGGCCGCTGTAACCCCGGCCTCGGCGGCCCCTCAGGCTCCGAGGCCGGGGTTACAGCGGCCATAGCGTCCTGGCTACGCCGCTAACAGCCCTCCTTCTACAGCCCTCGCGCGCCCCTAAGGCAACCGAGGGCTTTAATGTCGACGTAGTCGCCCCGGAGGTTCGATCCCTCGGGATGCTACGTCACAAGGTTTTACAGACCTAGGCTTTGTCTACCCTGTAAGAGAAAGACGTGATAGTATGATGTATGTAGGTTATTTATTCTTAGTTGCGATCACGAATCACGATGGATGAAGCTATCTTTCTTTCTTTAAGTTTATCACTTCATTGTTTAGCCAAAAAGATAATTTTGCTAATGTCAAGGTTTAGTAACAATAACAATACTTATAAAATAAAATAAAAATGTTTATTGGGTAACTAAATGTTCACAAATTATTGTAGCTAGTTGTGGGTGCCTCCTTTAAGCAACAATTTGCTTGTGCCAGGGGACACCGCTCTCTTATAACATGTAATTTTAAACAAATTAACTAAAATTAGGTAACTACACTAATATTGATAATATAAACAAAATTTAAGACTATGTAGAGAGTAGATGTGTATAGTATTCGTGAAAATAAATAATAAATATGTACTAATATAATGTAATATATATATATATACTACTAAAATTAGGTAAACAAAACCGTTGACCGGTCACGGACTGAAGAGTAGTGGGTTTCCCACTACGTTATACAAATAAATTAACAACACATAGGGAGGGTTAGTATAATTTAAAATATTTTTAACAAAAAGCAAAAACCGACTTCAACTCTATCAATTTATATAAAATGGAAATAAGTGTAATGGGAACCGCATGTGTGTATACATTTTTTAAAATTTTTTGTCAGTTTTTTTAAAAAGCGCTCGTCACAGTTCGATGAAAATTTAATGGGACCAATGGTAAAGTATTATGTATCTAACCAAAAAATTATTTCTTAAATCGGTCCAGGCGTCTTCGAGAAAGCGTGGAACATACATAAAAATAAAAGATTCCGACGAATTGAGAACCTCCTCCTTTTTTTGAAGTCGGTTAAATATTTTTTTTTTTAAATATATTTTTAAATTATATACGGACAAATCACACAGATTGAGCTAGCCCCAAAGTAAGTTCGAGACTTGTGTTATGGGATACTAACTCAACGATACTATATTTTATAACAAATACATATATAGATAAACATCCAAGACCCAGGTCAATCTGAAAAAGATCGTTTTCCATCTTGACCTGACCGGGGATCGAACCCGGGACCATCCGTGTCGCAGGCCGGCGTGATGACCGCTGCGCCACGGAGCTCGTCGAATATGGTTGTAATGTAACAATACAGAACTTGCACACATTTAAAACATGTGTGCAAGTTTTAAACAGTTCTCCAAAATAGGAATATCAGTGAAAAAATTACCTTTTTAACCGAAAAACTCTTCAAGATATGAAGATTACAAAGCGTCAATTTTTCTTCTCGGCGTAAACACCTCTAACAAAAATCAACGAAGCAGTGACGTCACTCCTTTAGCATTTTGTATGGGTGATGTGAGAGCTTTGTTCGACAAGTTATAGTACATAGTTCAAAAGAAAATAGTTGTCATTTTTAACAGCTATCTTGTGGTAATTTTAGATTTATAAAAATTTCATACGTTTGAAATTGACTTGTTAACCAAATTTCGTAGTCAAGTCGCGACGGAACTAAAATAAATTAAAAATCATTTTTAATGCATTATGTTATGTTAAAGCTTGTAGAACAAAAGTTGTTGTTTATGACTTTAGCTACCTGCTCCTGCGAGGTTACTGGTGTTTTACAAGGTAACTCTGTATACATACCTACATAATTATGAACTACAGAAAGTTGTTCCATATTATGACTGATATATATTAGCCAGGGCAGTCCGAAGAATTAACCTACACTCCACGTTGGCCAGACGGGTTGGAGATATTTTTATAAGATTTGTTTAGCTTCCTAAGTCGCCTTCTACGACATCCACGGGAAGGCTTGGAGTGGTCCTATTCTACTCTGCCGGGAATCACACGTCAATTCGCAAATTGTTCATGCAAACGAGTATTTATAAGACCAAACTACACTAATTTTATATTATAAAGTCCACTAAAATCAATTTGCAAACTCGTCTAAGGTAAACCTCAACTGTACTCCTTGACTTCCCACCACAAACTCGAACAAAAAAACAATATGGCGGAAGTAAACTGTAAAAAGTAAACTTAAGTCATGTTTTTTTAAAATAATGCATCATTTTCTCAGTAAATATTCTGAGTTAAGCTTATCGCCGCAATATATTAACTTTATTATTAACAGACATTCCATATAAATTATATTACTTATACTTACTCAAGCGCTACCTATATACAGTGTTATCAGAGGTCAACGCTGATTTCTTCGAACTATCACATTACTGGCCACAGAGCAGGCATTGTGGCTCGCTCGCGCGCTACTAGACACGCCTTTTCAACATCACCACATTTCATACGAAACATGCGTGTCAGGGGGCGGTACCGTTTATTGAGATTTTAAGTTTCAAGGTAATGCAAAAATCTGCAAATAATTGAAGAAACGCCAAAATGTGTTATTTTGTTGTATACTTGTCATCTTTGACTAGGTATACACTCTCTAGACATCGTCATGTCTTTATTTCAATGATTAAAAAACTGGCCAATTTTTCAATGTTTGTGTGCATGGCAGCTTTGCGTTATCACTTATCACACGCTTCCTGTCAATTTATGCCCTCAAAATCCGTGAATTGGTAGCTTTTTATTGGTAGTGAAGTAGTTTGTGTGTGTGCGCGACCGACTATGAGTTAGACTCTAGTTTTTTCTACGCTTTTAGGCTAATGCCGTCTTATTATATAACGAAGACTAACTTTAGTACTTGGTTTAAACCATTATCCACCCAAAACGAATTGACAGTGACAGTTATGGAAACGTTGAGTGATAGGTGTAGACTTATTTTGGTCGGATAATGGTTTAAACCAGGTAATAAACTTAGTCCTCGTTTTATAATAAGACGGATAGAGTCTATCTAGGCTTTATGTCATCTAAGCTTGTGATATAGGTACATCAGAATCTTGCTCATTAAACTTTTAACTGTAATTATGATAGATTCCATTTAACAGCATAGGGAGTGCCAGGGGTGTCTTACTTAATTTTTTATTTAATTTAATTAAGGGATTAGCAGTGGGCGGGGCATATAGCGCAAAGAACCGATGGTCGATGCCGGAAGGGTTCTCGAATGGCGACCACGTACCGGCAAGCGCAGCGTTGGACACCCACCGACCAGGTGGTCAGACGACCTGATAAAGGTCGCAGGAAGGCGCTGGATGCAGCACTTCTTACCGGTCATATTGGAAATCCTTAGGGGAGGCCTATGTCCAGCAGTGGACTTCTTGTGGCTGAGATGATGATGATGATGATGATTCAATTGTTTATTCAAAAACTATAGGTTTCTTTGAACACTTACTAATTGTCATACTTGTGTTTACATTTTTTACAGTATAATTATTACTTTCGTCTCTAGTATTACGCGAACTACCTACCCTGCTCTGTGACTGGAGTGAACTTCGCTTATATTTTGTAAATATTATAAGTAGTAACAGAATAAGTCTGTCATGAACCGTGTTGTGGTGCTGATTGTTAAGAAAATTTACCAGGTGAGCTTACCCTATTTGTAATAAGGGAGAGTGCTTACGAATAATATTATTTCTTCCTTATCATGCACTTAAGTAATGAGGTTAGTAACTTACGAGGTAGTGTATTAAAAGTGTTGCATGGGATCCAAAATTTAAATTTATACTATTAATTTCTTTGCAATTCAACTCAATTTGAATTAAAGAAGTGCAATATGCCAGGCTTTCACACCAGGCTGAAAATGATGTTTTTTAATATTAATATGTAAAATACGGGTCACTCACGCATGGAGTCAGCTACAGGCCGACGGGTCTCAACCTTATCCGGAGGTCTTCCTCCACTTATATCGGCTCCGATGCTGCTGCCCATCGCACCCGTTGTTTTATACATAGGAAAGAATTTTATGGGACTGGGGGAATGGGACAAAGGTGTTTGGGATACTCCTTGCTCGGATGGATTGGGGATGAGTTTGTAGCAGCTCGGGAGGCCGGGCGCGCGTACCTTGCCATACCTGCAACCCCCGGACAGACAGTTGAAGATGACACTCCTGACCATGTTTCCTATAGATATATCTATTTTTTATAATTTACTAGCAGTCCTCCCCGGCAGCGCCCGGGCATGTATTTGACTTATAAACCTTCCTCATGAATCACCCTACTTATCTATTGGTGAAAACCATATGAAAATCTGTGCAGTAGTTTTTGAGTCTATCGCGAAAACAGACGGACAGACGCGGCGAAGGACTTTGTCTTATTATAGGTATGTACTGATAGTGATAGTATCGTATGGGCACAAGTGTGCCGTGTGTTTCCCGGCAGAGTAGAATAGGATCACTCCAAGTCTTCCCGTGGATGTCGTGGAAGGCGACTTAGGAAACACGAGTTAAACAAAGCTTATAAATATCGAAAACCTCTCCAACTGGTCTGGCCAGCGTGGGGAGTGTAGGCCAAATCCTCTGACTGCTCTGGCTAATATATGGCTCTAGTAGTACAGAGAGGGGCGTGCTCCTGCAGCGGAGACTAACAAAGACCTGCCCCCTTATTTACTAACTCGGATGACAGGTGTCGATGCCTATCAATCTAGAATTACAGTTACATTGCGGGTTTTGCTTGTTCGAAATTTTTATTTGGAATACAAAAATCGCATTGTAACAGCAAATCCTAGATTGATAGGCATCGACACCTGTCATCCGAGTTAGTAAATACGGGGGCTGGTGATTAACACAAGTCTTGAAATTACCCGGAACTGCATTGTGATGATCTCACGTTAAAAACACAAAGGACCTTCAAACAAACAAAACAATAATGTAGCAAGCCACGATCTCCAAGATTTTCCTTCAACAAATTATTTTAATACATACAATGCATATTATTATCACTAATTTATCCCTTACGGAGTTCAACATTTCAAACTTATATTTACTAGCTGTTACCCGCGGCTTTGCCCACGTGATTCAAGATTCAATCGTTTATTTAATATAGGTTTCTTTGAACACTTATTAATTGTCATATTTGTGTTTACAATTTTTACAACAAAAAAAAATTGTTGACGTCAATAATTACTTATGGCTAAGTTTAGAGGCCGCTCTCAAAGCGGAGTGCAGAAGAAAGAAATCCGTGATGTTAGCCTGTGTACTTCTCAGCACCCTAACCTATGTGTATGCAAAGTTACATGATGATCGGTTTAGTAGATACAGCGTGAAAGCGTTACAAACAAACAAACAAACTACTTTCGCATTTATAATAATAGTTGGGATGGGATTGGGATAGTTGGGATAAATTGGGATTGACCACTAGCGGCCGTGCAGCCGGGGAGAGTGCAAGTTTAAAAAGGAGTGGAAAATCAATAAAATAATGTTGTATATCTCAATAAAACACTTTCAACGAAAATTGGTTTGAACGAGATACAGTCAGCAATTTTTGAGATGAACACGTTTTCATAAACCGCAAATATAACTTTGTCATTCATACAAACACTATAGGCTACGAAACCGCTTTCCAACGGATGGGCCGTATGCCTATTTGCAAACTAAGTTGTATAAAAAAAATACTAAGTAAGTAAATATTTTTTTCTGGCAAAAAAAGCTACCTAGTCGTGTTTTGTTTTATTTAGGCTTGCTACTACGGAACCCTTCATGGGCAAGTCCAACTCACACTTGACCACTTTTATTATCCAGTCCAGTCCGTAACCTAACTAGCCAGATCCGACATGACCCTCGACAGGTCATTGACCCCCTGACCTCAAGGTATACAACTATTTGTCAATCAAAATGAACAATACTGTTGAAAGGAGTCTGTTTCGGCGTTTCTTCTCTGCAGTGGACGGTTCCGAAACGCTAGTAGTCTGTAGCTTTTGAACAATAGATTATTGATTATTTATTGTTAACCGACTTCAAAAAAAGGAGGAGGTTCTCAATTAGTCGTATTTTTTTTTTTATGTTTGTTCGCAATTTCTTGAAGACACCTGGACCGATTTTTTTTTTTACTAGCTATTTAGGTCCCACTGCTGGGCAAAAGCCTCCCCTTCTGTTCTTCTTCCGATTTAAGAAATTCTTTTTTTAAGGGGGCACACTAGGCACAGTAGCGACGCCAATCATTTTATTCCAAATACTTTACAAATAGAAAGAAATTCAAGAATGTAAATCATAAGCACTAGTAAATAACCTGAAGTATTTTTGGAATCATGTTTGATGTTATCAGAATCAGTGAGAATTATGAGAATCAGATTAACCGGTTTTTTACCGCCAAAAACGGCCGTTTTTGGCGGTAATCACGTTTTCTCTTAATGACTGATTCTCATAATATTTACCATAGCTGTCAAAAGTCAGCAAATAGGCCTGCTGGTCTATAAAGCCTAAAGACCACGTTTAGCATGTTCATGGACTTGTAGGTGGAAAACGGAATCAAAATAGTGATGGGTTGCTAGCCGCATCGCCTATTGATGTGATTTCTGACGCACATTCCCTCAATCGGCTTTTACGATCCACGCGGGAAGAGAAACGTTCAACGTTTTTTCTACCTGACCAGCGTGGAGTGTGGTGACCATGAAAACATAACTCTATTTGTGTGGTCGCGGTAAAGTACCGTAATATCTGTGTGTGTGTCTGTGTGTTGTTCAAATATCAGCAAAATCTAACACATTATTGATAATGCGTGGTTTAACAGTAATTGAAGAGAAATCCGCTAAAAGCGAGTGGCTTGAGGCACAAGCGACAGCGAATTCACTTGACCACAATCCCAGTCCTAAGTGATATGATATGATAAATGCGAAAGTGACTTTGTTTGTTTGTTACGCTTCCGATGGTCATGAAATGTTGCATACAAATATGTCTGAGATGCTAAGATGGTCAAGCATATCTTTTGTCTCGTAAAAGGTAATTTTCCCGAAGGATCGACATGGACTACAGTAGGGTTTTTACAAGTAATTTATTAATATATTTTTTTTATATTACACGACTTCGTAAATTTTAGTCGATGTTACCCGCTGATAACATTATCAGAACGCTACATAGCTTTGTAAATTTGAAATATTTAAATTTTTTCATTCAATTATGAGTTCCAATTACAAATTAATAATAATAATATATAGGGACATATCACACAAATTGAGCTAGCCCCACAGTAAGTTGTGAACTTGTGTCGCAGGATACTAACTCAACGATACTATATTTTATAATATATACTTATATAGATAAACATCCAAGATCCAGGTCAATATGAAAAAGATCTTTTTCCATAGTGACCTGACCGGGGTTCGAACCCGGGACCCCCGTGTCGCAGGCTAGCGGTACAGGTAACATCAAATTAAGTATATAATCGATATTAAATAAAGATAAAGAATTAATGACACATTGACTTGCGGCCGGATTCTTCAGTTTTAAGGACTAATCATTAATTATTATTTCTTACTAGCTGTTACCCGCGGCTTCGTCCGCATAATTTATGGCCTATGTCCTTCTCGGTACCCTAACCTATGTGTATGCAAAATTTCATGATGATCGGTTCAGTAGATACGGCGTGAAAGCGTAACATACAAACAAATAAACAAACAAACAAACTCACTTTCGCATTTATAATATTAGTTGGGATTGGGATGGGATGGGATTTCATTAGATTTATTACTTTATCTCCATTCGTTGGAGAGAAATATTTTCTGTCCATTTTCCAGATAGTTGAATTGATTTTGATGATGAAATCTAAAAAAAAATAAAAATCTTAAAATTCAAATTTTGTATACTACTAAAATAACTATTATAAAATCGCTAATAGCTCAACTCTTGCGCCGCTCAGGTCACTTCCACATTAGAAAGTCACATGTAACGGTCACAGGACGACGCGACGTGACGGACAAACAGACTTTCTACACCTGTTTGTTGTATATTGTAGACACGACAACACAGTTCACACACAGATTTGCATATTCTTAGACCTCAGTAAACGTACATACTTCTTTATCCCTTGCGGGGTAGACAGAGCCCAAGGTCATAAAACCTACTGGCCACGCATCGAGTGGGCGTAAAGGTGGAAAGCAGAATCATCAATGTGATTCCTTAGATTTTCGCCCAATCCCTTGACCAGCTTATACGGTCTGCGCGGGAAGAAAAACAGCTGGTATATTCTTTTTTTTAGAAAATATAAAAAAAAAAAAACTTATACTGTCTATAAATAAAAACTAATAAACTAAACTACTTTAACATAATAAAATAAACTTATAAATCTAAAAATTCGTGCCCATGTGGCATGTTGGCAAGGACGCTGGCTGCATTGCCACGCTGGATCGCGACGCTTATCCTTTTCTCTCAAACCAGCATGATAGAAACACAGGGTTATATGACCTCGGTAAAAATATTAATTTAAATTCTAATAAGTCTTCCACGCCTGTCTGGAAGAAAAGAAAAAACGTAGATGTGCTGCTTCTCTTCCCGCGCAGATCGTAAAAGCCGATGGGCCTGAGAAATCATGAACTCAACTTAGCATGAACCTTTTATTTAAGCTGACATTTTTATGTGTTTATATACATTGATTCCGCTTTCCACTTTTACGCCCACTACGATGCTAAACGTGGCCTGTAGGTTTTATGACCTTGGGCTCTGTCTGCCCCGCAAGGGATAGAGACGTGATAGTATGTATGTATGTATACATGGTTATGTGTTTAAGTTTTAAAAGAACTTTCCCGCTACCGCTCGTCGCTCGCGCCCCGTCGCAGGTCGCAGCATGTGTGAAAGTGGTGTTTTCACTCGCATTGTGCTGTGCGAGGTCATGCAACTACATGATATGGTAATTAACTATGTTCGGTTTTGTTTTCATTGAAATTGCCAGAGGCCTACTCTCTCTGTTAACTTCGATGCACGAACTACGTATTTCTTTCGAATCTTATGTCAAAACGACACTTTTGACAACGAAAAATGCGAATCCGTTGCGTAATCATCAAAAACCCTACTCTAACGGACTTTTCGTCGTCTGATCTCTCGCTCTTTCCGTAGCTACTTGTCTCTTTCAAAGTGCCTACGAATTTGTTGCGGATTTGTTTCGAATCTTGTTCGTCGATCCATGATTGGTTAACTGCAACACTGACAGCGACTTTTACGAATTTTTGCATTTTTACCTTACTCTGAGCGCGCTTTTGACAACGAATTTAACGGACGAACGACCTCTATTCAAGGTCATTCCGACGTCAACTACCGAGGTGACGAATCCGTGACGGATTTCTAACGTATTGCTTTGTGAAGCATTTGAAATAATTAATTCATCAAAATATGTTACTTAAACTTTGGATTTTTTGTAATTTTGGCATAATTGTAAGTTGTAGCGTATGGAGGATTGCTAGATTTCATACTTTTATTAAATTAAAATGATTAATTCTTTATTTATAAATGTATATACTTATCAATCGTAATATATCCTTTACGATAATGGCTTGTTAGCTGAATTCTGTGATCTGTCCCTATACATAATTATTATTGATCTGCGCTGGAAGAGAAGCAGCTGGTTCATTGCTTCTCTGCCACTGCCTGCTTGTGAGCGAATTTTGTACCATGAGTAAAAGAAAATTATTGTTTTTTTTTTCAAGAAAGCCTCTTGTGCTCTTGAGTACATTGAGAGATTGAGTGATACAAATTATATGATCGGTACAAAATTATGCATTATCACTAGAAATGTTTGAAAAACAGCGCGGAACGGAATACCGCTTTTGAGAAATATGTGTCGTTCGAGCTTCCGGGACCTGAGGCATAACGATATGTTTGTTTGTTTTTCATGTGTGTAAGTGGCCAACACTGGTGTCATTTTTCAAGCTGCCTAAAGGCATCTGTCATAGCTTAACGACTGCTATCAATAATGACAGCCGGGACCAACGACTGAACGTGCCTTTCGAAGCAGGGAGGAGCTCGAGATACTTTTATGGCATGTTAGTTTATATTATTGTATGCAGATAAATGATTTAGCAAATATCGATGGTCGGCTGCATGCCAAACGCTAACACACATTGGGTATGCGAGATAGGCGAGATGTAAGCTTGTATTATCTACCGTTGTAATTATCATTGAAACACCGTAAAACTTTCTTCTAGTATATTTATTGATGTATAGGTATTATTATCCTTTAGATCTTCGTGAGTTATTACGATGAAAATGTGCTTGTTACCGGAAATCTTGAAATCAATAACCTAGGTAGATCTTGTTTTCGTTTTTCTTTTTGCAGAATTATAAAATCTGTAAGAAAAGGCCATTTTTTAATACATATCTACTAAACCGATAATCATGAAATTATGCATGTACATATATAGGTTAGGGTACTGAAAAGGACATAGGTTATATATCACGCGGGCGAAAGCTGGTAAATATATTATACATGTATATATTGGTCTTTAGTTATTAAAATAATATCTCCACTGATTATCAAAATCAGGCCAAACTATCACTACTTCACGAAGGGAGTATTAAACCTATATCCCATACTTATTATATACATATAAATTCGGTAGCTTACCCTTTGCAAATGATTATTATATATGAATATTAGAGTCTCGTCTTGTCGTGGCCAATAAAGGGCTGTTAATAGCTGTACAAGTAACCATTGTGGTCGTCTTCTTGGCGAGTTGAAATATTTTCTTGTCTTATTAGTCAATATTTGGACACGCTAAGCACCCTTCCGTTGACCTCATTGAGATATTCAAGTGTGCAAGTAGTGCACGACAAAAGCTAAGCCATGGATTAGCACCGCGTTCACAAAGTTTGTCTCTGGAGGAACCCCACCTAGCTCGGTGTTCTTCGCATCTCCCGTGCGAGCATGCTCATAAGGTTCTTGCATATTCTCCAGCCAAGCAAAATTGTGGTAAAATTGTAACAACTGGTAGGCAATCACGTAAGTAAAAATCAAAAATTGCATTCATTCCTTGCTATGAAACGTAAGCTTCACTGCTTTTCCGCTGTTTGCATATACTTTAAACACATTTTTAGTCTCCGAAATTCTGAATTATAAATAATCTACAAATTGTCACGTCACATCACGTTTTTTTGATTAAGCCGACCATGACATCTATGTGTTTCAGCCATGTGCCGATTTTAGATTAATTCAATGATGCTAAATAAATTGTAATTTAATATTTTTAAATTATAAATAACATGGAAATAATATCTTTTCTCATAAAATAACGAAAATTCATTAATTTCCATAGTACTTAGCGAGAAAAGTTGATTCGATGAAAATTATCGACAGCATACACGAATTTTATCGCTATTTGTATACGTCACTGGTCACGGACGTTAAATTATCGTGATCTCTATGGATTCGAAGTTGCTTTGCGGAGATTCGTTTGCACCGGAGAGTAGGGTGTTTTGAACATATCGAAAGACGTATGTACCAAAAACTTTGTACGGCGGGCAGGGGTTCATAAAGTGCTGCTCCATGACAATTGTAGAAAAGGAAAATGTACATAACTCGAGTATTAAATATTCATTCTGCATTTGTTAAAGGTGAAGATTGGAGTTTAGGATACAGCCTTAAATATATGGGTGTATGTATGGATGCATCTCTGTGTATCTACACATAAGTACATCATGAAATGTTTAAATTTAAGCTAACATATGATTAAAAACTATTTATTCACAACAATGTAATCTTTAATTTAAAATCTAGTTATTTACATTCTTAACTAGCATATTAATTTTAAACTAAATGTAATTTAAAATTTAATGGTTTTGTAATCTTTAATTTAAGCAACTGAGAGCTATATCAAATGTGCATGCTGTGTTCGCTCTTAGTAGGCTGGCAACTTGTGTGATCTGATTTGTATGTGTATTTTACTTGTATGTTGTTCAACCAGTTAGCGATCCGAATAAAGGAAAAAAAAAAAAAAAAAACATAGTATTTTGTAAAAGACTTTCCGGTTAAAAGTTAATCATTTATAACATATTTCATTATTACATGTTTAATTTTGCACACAAAATAAAATATAACGTAGTGTTTATTTTTGCCGCTCCAGCTTGCCTCAGACCTCAGGAAATATAACACATAAAATACGTTATCTGAAAAAAATATTGCATGTCACCTTTCACCTTCATAGTCGTTTCACCTTCTTACCAGCCAACTTCAATAAAAGAAGGTTAAAAATTCAATAGGAACAAATGTATGTGATAATGTCAGAATTGTAGTTTGAGTATATATTAGTCTATAATAGATTTTAATATTTTGTGTAACATGTGTGCCAAAATTCTAAAGAGCATGTTTGTACGCGCATAAATAAAAAAATATTAGATGGTTATCATTTTATTTGGGTTCCGTTGTAAACTAGGAACCCTTATAGTTTCGCCATGTCTGTCTGTCCGTCCGCGGTTTTACTCAGAGACTTTAATACTAGTAAGCTGTAATTTGGTATGGGTTAAAAAAATTTTTTTTAGCCTAGCTCCCATACAAGTAAAGAGGGAGTTATATTTTTTTATCTATACAAACCCATCGTGTTGGGTATTGTTAAATAGGTCTTTGAAAAATATTGTGAGGTTGAGAACACCATTTTTCGATTTAGAGATCCGTTTCCGAAATATTTGGTTTTGAAGTACAATTTTTTGTTAGAGGTAAGTGTCCCCCCTCTCTATCTGCTAAACGGTTATATATAGATACGTGAAAAAAATTACAGTAGTAGTGTTTATACTGAAGTTGTAAGGAAAACTATCAGAGCTGAGTACTAAGTGCAAACTAAAAAGTTATAGGTAATCAACTTCGTACAAAATGTACTCGAAAATGTAAAATTTCATACAATTTTCAATGTAAGATGTTTTTGGTCGTTAAACTGTGAGGTGCGAGTGTAAACTCAAAGTTGTCATTCGCAACTACGGAACCCTACACTTCGCGTGGCCCGACATGCACTTGGCTGGTTTTTTTTGTTGATCTTGTCCAAATTAGGGAAAGTGCAAGTTACTATGAAATCAGTTCAGTAGTTTTTTTTTAGGATAGATAGTATGTGGGTTCAAGGTCGAGTTTTTTTTTTTAATAGTTACATAATATATTTACGCGCGAAAAACATTTCTTTCTTTCGAGTTTTTGATCTAGTCGGGTAAAAACGACATCACTTATAATTAATACCTTAAAAAAATTATAGTCTGTGGAAAAATATGACACTTTTTTTACTTTGTCATTGAAATGAATGTTTGTCAGGATCAATGGAGATATACCTACAAGGATAATATATTTTTAGTTTTCTGATATGTTTGAAAGGAAAATTATAATTTTTATCATCAAAACGAGCAGTACTATTTATTGAACGTTCCAAAAATATATATGGTATGACGAGGGCCATGTATAGTGAAACAAAAGGTTTTAGAAAAGGGCGCAACGTATATTTTATTCTTTTACACGTAATATTTATATGTAAATCTCTGACTAAAGACTTTTTTATTCTATTCCTGACGTATAAATACGAAATAAACAAGTTTTATCAAAGTAAATATGGTTTCTGTTCATTTGTGTTTTATTATTCTGTATCAATCAACAATTTTATAAGTATATATACGTAGACAATAGTTCTTTACTGTGATCAAAATAGAAATTGCTTAGCATTTTCTCGCATGGATCAAGGCAAATGCTATAAGTGGAAGTGAGACATCACTCTGGAATTGCCCTTCCTCCGTGGAGCATTATTATCTTCAGTAACGTGGAATAAATATGATGAAATTGTTTTGTCGTGAATTAAGATTCAAGCAGCCGAAGATAAATCTCGATGGCGTGCAATTGGGGAGGCCTATGTCCAGCAGTGGATGAGTATAGGCTGATGGTTATGATAAATTAAGATTCAATATGGATTATCTTCAAATGCGAGTACCTATACCTCTCAGAGCAATAACTTATACCTACTCTGTGCTATGAGGTTAACTTACAGAAAGCTTCCACTAATGTAATTGGTCAATAATTTCAACCTTTTTTTTCTAATTTTGGCAAAGGACTAAGTTAAGATTTCTTGATTTATGATTTTAATAAATTATTAGCAGGTAATTATTTTTATTTTATTTCTAACTAGACCAGAAAAATATTATTTGACTCATCATAGTATTATTTTATTAAGTTTCATTCTGAATAATGAAATAAAAGTATTCTAGTCATTTTATCGATAAATATCAAAAATTTACGTCTTTCCTAGGTAAGAACTTCACTATTATCGTAGACTTTTGAAGACTATGGATCCGTCCACGATTCGAACGATAAATTCGTCATTGACCTTTCGAGGTCCTCGTCTGAAATACGAACTACGTCGCGTGTCAACTTAGAGTAGGCCTCTGGTCGCTGACCACAAGGATGAAATATTTATCTTATCTCTAAATGAATAGGCATGATGACTGG
Source organism: Rhodophaea formosa (assembly GCA_963082605.1). NCBI lineage: Eukaryota > Metazoa > Arthropoda > Insecta > Lepidoptera > Pyralidae > Rhodophaea > Rhodophaea formosa. Next base: position 13,073,607 of record OY720229.1, on the reverse strand, counting down.
GTCTTCAGATTCTTAAAAATAGTTCATCATATATCAAAATGTGTCTAAAAAGACTATAAAAGTACGCTTTCAATTTGATAAAGATTCGTTTACCATGGTAAATAACCTTTTAAAGTTGGTTGGGCAAGTCCATTTTACAAGTATGAAAAAAGTAAAAATGAATATTGCCATTATATATGCCTCTAAATATAAAGCAACTTTTATTACGAGACCATTAAAATAAACGCAATAATTAATAATTATTTTTTATTTTATTTTAATATACTTAGCTGTCGAACAAGTTACTCATACGTCCCATACATTTTACTCAACCGTGACGTTACGATAGAGTAGCATTTTCTGGGGAGTGTTTTGGTATCGCCAAAAAAATGTGCTATTAAAACTGTAATATCTATGAGAGTTTTTGGTTTAGCGTGGCGTTTTTTTCGCGGATGTGTCTTTTTTGGGAGGACTTTCCATATAATAACGAAAAAAATATAGTCATAATCCGTATTCGCGGGTATTTTGAGGCTTTTGCTGAACTGTGGGATTTAGCAGGCTAGTTAATAAATAAAACCGGGTATATTGGTAGCTTTGAAAAATCGGCCAAGTGTGAGTCAGACTCGCGCACGACGGGTTCCACAACATTATCTATACAACATTAGACTATCGGGCAAACAACGGCTAAAAAATCACGTTTGGAAGCCCCCTTAAATATCTATTTTATTCTGTTTTTAGTATGTTAGTAACAGAAATACATCAACTGTGAAAAGAAATTTTAACTGCCTAGCTATCACGCTTCATGAGATAAGCCTGTTGACAGATGGACAGTGAAGTCTTCGTAATAACGTTCCGTTTTACCCTTTGAGTGCGAACCTTAAAAAGGGAGTTACCTAGCTGCTAGGCTGCTACTGTTGCTAGTCCCACGTTACTTACCATCTCTTAACAAGTAACACTGTGACCCTGATTGGTACAGGCCGCATCAAACTTTATTGCGACTCCAAACACGAGACGATGCGCAGTACACAATATTAGGTTAAGCAGGACGAGCGCGGGGCGGGGGCGCGTACTGCGCAGCTAATATCCAACTTTGGCCACAGAATTTATAATAGTACTAACTTTGGCGTAACCTGTAATAACAACATTTAGGTGTGCACGGATAATGTCTCATTTGTAGAAGTACTAGCATAAGTATAAGTCTACTTGTTTATAGCGTAATTAGAGGTAGATTATGAGCTTGGCTCTTGATTGTTTTCCTATACCTTCATCAAGCGGTGGTAATAAAAAGCAAGTAATGAAAAGATAACAAAATCAAGGAAAATCGCTTCAGCTTGTAACGTACGGCGCATCGTATGTGAGAAAGTAAAGCCAATATCGCGTGCGATATTGGGTTGGCTGGCAGTTTTTCTAAGTGTTTGGTAGTGTGAAAGTTGTGTGCATTGTGGTTTGGGTGCATCGTTTGTTTTCGTTCGTTCATTCATCATCATCATCAGGTCTTTCTAGTTTCCACTGCAGGAGCACGACCCTCTCTGTACTTCCAGAGCCATATATTAGCTTGAGTAGTCAGAGGATTTGGCCTACACTCTCCATGCTGGCCAGACGGATTGGAGAGGTCTCTTTGATGTTTATAAGCTTTGTTTAGCTTGTTTTTCCTTAGTCGCTTTTTACGACATCCACGGGATGACTTGGAGTGGTCCTATTCTACTCTGCCGGGAACCACACGGCGTATCATTGGTTCGTTGATTTCATCTTTACCCCGTTCTTGGGTGTCTTTGATAGCTTTTAAAAACAGGGTTAGCAACTGCTGTTTTACTCGCATCCTTTCGCCCTATTCATTCTGCGGTGGTGACCCTGATTGGTAAATCACATATTGACTTGTGTGTTGGGAATGGGAATTAATAGTACCTGCTTGTATGAAGCACCTTAAACTGTCGTAGTGCTTAATGCCGTACATAATTTTTTAAAGGTCCAGCAGGCCTATTTGCTAACATTTGACAGTTACGGTGTATATCATTTTCATGCGGTAACTTCAAAATTCATTACGGCTTCGGTATGAATGACAATTTATATTTAAGATATGAAAACCGTAATAGTAAAGTGACAATCAAATCGTTGTACACCGAGTTAGCAAATCGGCCTGCAGAGCTGCCCCCATTTTAAATAAATCGTTTGAGAGCAAACCGAGTAGTCATTTACAATTTTGTACTGCCTTGATAATCCATCACTTTTTTTAAATGGCCACATTTATCTATTTTTCTCTTAAGTAAAGCTTCGCGTTTATACTTTAAACTGTAAACAGAAAATCATAAACTGTAGTTTTTAGGCCTTAAGGCCTCACTCGACTAAATTTTAAGGAACCTCTCCATTTGCTTTCCAATTACTTGTATTCAAATAGGCACTGCCACTGCACCCTGAAAAATTCATGTCACCTAAAGAGCTTGGCTCTAGATTATATTCCTTTAACTTCAAGTGGTGGTAATAAAAAGCTAACTAGTAATAAAATCGCTTCTGCTTGTAACATACAACATATGTATCTGAGAAAGTATATCCAGTGGTCTTGCGTGCGATATGGCGTGCCTAGCAGTCAGTGTTAGTGGTCGGCAGTGTGCAGTTGTGTGTAGTGACGTTCAATTTGGTTTTAGATACTTTTTATGTGAGTACCAATCTTTGTTACGCTTTTGGCCTAGTTTTTTCACACAATAGAAAAAATGAAAAAGTTAGCTATAAGTAAAGTTATTGTTCAGGCTAGTATTATGGCTCTGGTAGTACAGAGAGGGTCGTGCTCCTGCATGATGAAGGTTATTGACTGAAAAATTTATTTCTTGTGAATTAAATAACTGAGGTAAGTGTTCAAAGAAACCTTATATAAAATCGTGAAAATCCTTTAAAAACCGGATAAATATATTTTTTTTGTCTGTGACTGGCCGCTATGTTTATTAAATATATAAACAATAAATTTTATCAATGTTAATTAAAGAATGTTTATATTTTAATTTGTGATATATTGTTAATAGATTAATTAAATAAATGACCAATATATCCATTAAAAAATTCACTACTACTTAATAAACTACTTTAATTTAAAATTATTATTAATTAAATATAATAATTAAAAACATACACATTTACACAAATATAAACGCATGCATTTAATTTTATATTTATTTGTTAATCTCGATGGCTACCACAGAGAAAAAAATCATATTGCTATATTTATAGATACTATTTGTGATTTTTTAAAACTAAATACGGTTTATTACGCTTAAGGTTATTGTTTATATATTATTGTTAGCGGTAGGTGTGAAAATAATGTACTTAAGAGTCGCCTGGAAGCTTAGTCTCCATACAAACGGAAAAAAAACCGGCCAAGTGCGTGTCGGGCCACGCGCAGTATAGGGTTCCGTAGTTGCGAATGACAACTTTGAGTTCACACTGTTTACACTCGCACCTCACAGTTTAACGACCAAAAACATCTAACAATAAAGATTGTATAAAATTTTACATTTTCCAGTACATTTTATAAGTTGGTTGCCTATAACTTTTTAGTTTGCACTTAGTACCCAGCTCTGATAGTTTTCCTTTCAACTTCAGTATATATACTACTGCTATAATTTTTTTCACGTATCCATATATAACCGTTTAGCAGATAGAGGGGGGGGGGGGGACACGTACCTCTAACAAAAATTTTCACTTTAAAACCAAATATTTCGGAAACGGATCCCTAAATCGAAAAATAGTGTTCTCAACCTCACAATATTTTTCAAAAACCTTTTTAACGATACCCCACATGATGGGTAAGTAGAGAAAAAAAAATTACTCCCCCACTTTACTTGTATGGGAGCTACCCAAAAAAAATTTTTTTTTCAAGATTTTTTTCTACGACTTTTTTGCCATGATTAATATACATACTCATACAAAATTACAGCTTTCTAGTACTTATAGTCTCTGAGTAAAACCGCGGACGGACAGACAGACAGACATGGCGAAACTATAAGGGTTCCTAGTTTACTACGGAACCCTAAAAAGGGAATTGTGGCAATATTTGATAATTTTGGAGTAAAATTAAGCATTTAATCAATTAATCTTATTATAATCTACGTACGTTCCTATACAGCTTGGTTTAAATACCAATGGTTTGAGAATTACAAGCCTTTTTAAATTTGTATGGAAATCTTGAGAGGCGTATAATTCTCAAACATTTGATAATTTAACCAAACTGTATAGGAACGTACGTAGATTATAATGAGATTAATTGATTGGATGCTTAATTGTGCTCCTGCAGTGGAGACTAGAAAGACCTAATGATGATGATGATGATGCTTAATTTTGCCTTAAAATTATCAAATATTGCCACAATTCCCTTTTGCCGTTTGTATGGAGACATGAGCGTCCAGGCGACTCTTAATAAACGCGATAAAACCGTACTTATCAGATTTGATTTAAAACGACCCAAGTACTTACTTACATAAGTTCGTGTTGGTTTCCGGCAACTGGGACCGCAGTCAACTCGGACAGCGGTCCCAATTGCCGGATCCAAGAAAATATTCTTTTCCTCCGGTCATTGGGTCCACATATAAATAAATAAAAAAATCTACAGTACAGTGAAATTAACGACGACAAGTGACGGGGCGCGTCGACAAAAATAATGGGTGGTGCGATTTATTTGAGAAAAATCATTTATAACTAACTATATTACTCAAATACATATACATTACGTAGTACGTTAAACACATAAACAGACATATAATACACATATAAATACATACAACACAACTTACATACACAATAGTCAGTGGCAACTGGCAGCCATTAGGTCCATGTAATCTAAAGTAATGTAGGTTCAAAGTTATACTACACTTGCTTAAGGCGCTGTAATTCACGCGCTGCCGTAAAACGTCTATTTTTTCGTCGCGCAATTGCCTTATTTTTAATGGAATACTAAAATGAAATAAATATGAAGTACAGTTCAAAGATCAAAATAAATGAATACATCAAAATATTTTCAAAAAAGCATTTAAAACCTAGGAAAATAAAATGGCAAAAAGCTATTTCCAGAAAAGGTTTCGTCGCGAATTACTTGATATTTTCAGCGATAACTACCATTTTTTTTACATCTATAAAAAGTAAAACTGACTGAGCAAAATGGATACCTAAAAATATTACAACATTTGGTTATAATTAAGGAATTATTAAATTAAAACCGACGAAAAGCGGCCGAAATGACAGATACGGGTTCGAACTGAGATCGCCTACCGGCATCGCCACTATTAACCTTATTTCATTACCAGTACGTACTATTATCGCGCGATTACCATTACGTACTATTGTTATTAGGTGTTACAGCGCCTTAAGTACTTACTTACACTTAACTTCATGCATAATGAAGCCATTAGTCGAAGTAGGTACGCTAATGACTGCGTAAATATTGGTCAAGACGAGGAACGCAGTAGACAGTGACCATACGTTCTTCTTGCCTGCGGCCCTGTCCCGGGTTCGATCCCAGTCCGGACAAGATGGAAAATGATCTTTTTCAGATTGATCTGGGTCTTGGATGATTATCTATAATTGATTTGTTATAAAATATAGTATCGTTGAGTTAGTATCCCATAATTAACACAAGTCTCGAATTTATTTTGGGGCTAGCTCAATCTGTGTGATATGTTCCTATATATTTATAATTATTATATTAGAGTAGGCCTATACCTCTAAACACCGCCATGCCTTTATTTTAATAATTAAAATATCGCATTATTTTTTTTTTAAACAACGTAAATTTTTCCTAATCTGCATACAGACTTAACTCTCTATCGCAAAAACTACCTTACCGATTTTGATGAAACTTGTACATTACCCTAAATTGGAATATACCTTGAAAACAATAAAAGAATTTTAACAACTCAACTTTTAGTTTCTGAGATGTACGTCGACTGATTCTCATAATTCTCACTGATTCTGATAATTAATATTAAAACATGATTCCAAAAATACTTCTTGCTATTTACTAAGGCTTATATGATTTACATTCTTGAATTTCTTTCTCTTTGTAAAGTATTAGGAATAAAATTATTGGCGTCGCTACTGTGCCTAGTGTGCGGCCTTAATAACCTCCTTTTTTGAAGTCAGTTAAAGACTAGCCAATTTTTCAATATTTGTGTGCGTGACAGCTTAGTGTTAGCACATGCGTCATGTTTTATGTTTGCACACATCACAGTCTATGATTTGGACACAAATTAGCTATGTCAGATGCCTTTAGGCAGCTTGAAAAATCTGACATCAGTGTTGGCCACTTACACACACGAAAAACAAACAAACAATTTGGACACAGTTCTTTTCTACGCCTTTAGGCTCATTTTTAGGGTTCCGTAGTAAACAAGGAACCCTTATAGTTTCGCCATGTCTGTCTGTCTGTCTGCCTGTCTGTCCGTCCGCGGTTTTACGCAGAGACTATAAGTACTAGAAAGCTGTAATTTGGTATGGGTATGTATATTAATCATGGCAAAAAAGTGGTAGAATTAAAACTTACAAAAATTTTTTTTTAGGGTTCCCATACAAGTAAAGTGGGGAAGTATTTCTTTTTTCTCTATTGACCCATCGTGTGGGGTATCGTTAAATAGGTCTTTCAAAAATATTGTGATGTTGAGAACACCATTTTTCGATTTAGGGATCCGTTTCCGAAATATTTGGTTTTAAAGTGCGAATTTTTGTTAGAGGTAAGTGTCCCCCCCTTCTATCTGCTAAACGGTTATATATAGATACGTGGAAAAAATTACAGCAGTAGTATATATACTGAAGTTTAAAGGAAAACTATCAGAGCTGAGTACTAAGTACAAACTAAAAAGTTATAGGCAACCAACTTATAAACTGTAAAATTTCATACAATTTTCATTGTTAGATGTTTTTGGTCGTTAAACTGTAAGGTGCGAAAGTGAATAGTGTGAACTCAGAGTTGTCATTCGCAACTACGGAACCCTACACTGCGCGTGGCCCGACACGCACTTGGCCGGTTTTTATCTAGAGTTTATATCATCTTTATTATCATCAGGTCTGTTTAGTCTCCACTGCAGGAGCACGACCCTCTCTGTACTACCAGAGCCATATATTAGCCAGAGCGGTCAGAGGATTTGGCCTACACTCTCTCCACGCTGGCCAGACGGGTTGGCCTGTGTTTTTCCTAAGTCGCCTTCTACGACATCCACGAGAAGACTTGTAGTGGTACTATTCTACACTGCCGGGAACCACACGGCCCAGTTTATTTATTCTAAGATTTCCATTTACTTACGTAGACAATAAATAGCTTTTGACTAAATAAACTTATTTATAAGTGTGTTCAATGAACAAATACCCAACTCCCTGACAAAAAGATATAACTGTTATCACTTTTATTAGGATAATGCACCCATTACCCTTTGTTAGCCAATAAGGAGGTCGAGATAACAGATGCAGTGCATAGTGGACTCGTTGTCAACTAGTATTGATTGGTCAATTGTATAGCCAGCTGCAGAATACGCTTCATCTTTTGGCACGTGGCCATAATCGAAACTCTGTAATTGCCGTCATCTCGTAAAGAAACAAACTTAAAACAATTGTGAACTTAAAACAAAATTTCAGGCTTCTAGCTTTAAAAATGGCTGACTTCCATACAAAATTTTAACCCCATTTTCACCCATTTAGGGCGCGAATTTTTAAAAATCCTTTCTTAGCGGTAGCCTACTTACGTCATTATAACTATCTGTATGCCTTTCAGCAAAATTCGTTCAGTTGTTTCGACTGTGCGTTCATAGACGAGTCAGCCTGTTTTGCCTTTTATTATATAGAGAGGAAGAGAAGAAAAACCGGCCAAGTGCGTGTCGGGCCACGCGCAGTGTAGGGTTCCGTAGTTGCGAATGACAACTTTGAGTTCACACTGTTTACACTCACACCTCACAGTCTAACGACCAAAAACATCTAACAATGAAGATTGTATGAAATTTTACATTTTCCAGTACATTTTATAAGTTGGTTGCCTATAACTTTTTAGTTTGCACTTAGTACCCAGCTCTGATAGTTTTCCTTTCAACTTCAGTATATATACTATTGCTGTAATTTTTTTCACGTATCCATATATAACCGTTTAGCAGATAGAGGGGGGGGACACGTACCTCTAACAAAATTTTGCACTTTAAAACCAAATATTTCGGAAACGGATCCCTAAATCGAAAAATGGTGTTCTTAACCTCACAATATTTTTGAAAGACCTTTTTAACGATACCCCACACGATGGGTAAATAGAGAAAAAAAAATTACTCCCCCACTTTACTTGTATGGGAGCTACCCAAAAAAAAAAATTTTTTCAAGGTTTTTTTCTACGACTTTTTTGCCATGATTAATATACACACTCATACCAAATTACAGCTTTCTAGTACTTATAGTCTCTGAGTAAAACCGCGGACGGACAGACAGACAGACAGACAGACAGACAGACAGACAGACAGACAGACAGACATGGCGAAACTATAAGGGTTCCTAGTTTACTACGGAACCCTAAAAATGATTATAATTTCCATAATCTATACATATAATAAAACAGTAAAATATTTTGTCTGTACATTTAGTATTTTTGACTGAAATGGATAGAGGGACACTTAAAAAGAATAATAGAAAGCAAAAAATTTTTTTAGAATTTCTTGTCTGTCTGTCTGTATGTATGATCACTTTTATCTCCGGATGTATTGGACGGATTCGAATGAAACTTTTTTTGCTATATAGCTATTAAGCCGGGGCAACATATAAGGTAGAAATGATTTTGAAAAATGGAACACCTGATGCAGCATCATAATGATCCAGCTGAACTATAAGAAATATAAAAGTGGAGCCTTAGCAATAGTTGTTAAGCCTGATGAGCATTTTAGTTGAGTTATAAAAAATCTGAGATTTGGAACACCTCATGCAGAACCGTAATGGTCCGGGTAAACTATAAGAAATATATAAATGACGCCATAGCAAAAGTTATTCAACCTGATGAGCATTTTTTGTTGAGGTATTTAATTTGAAGATTTGGAACACCTGACGCAGAACCATAATGGTCCAGGTAAACTATAGGAAATATAAAAATGACGATGTAGCAAAAGTTGTTCAGCCTGATTAGTTTTATTTTGTTGAGGTGAAAAAATCGAAGATTTAAAACATCTGATACACTGTACAAGTACCATGTTAAATTTTATATCGACAATTTTACAGAGTCACACTCTCCTCTGGGATAGAGTGCGTAGAGTACGATTAACTCATATTACTGGTGACCGCCTAGCGGTCCCCCGTTTTGGCAACGTAGTTTTAAGCCCATACGGCAAAACATGAGAGTTTGCTGTCTCTCCAAGCCTTGAACACACAGGCAACTCCTAATGCCGAGGTCCGTCCCTCCCGAAGGCCCTTTGGAGATGTGCGATAGGTTGAAGGCACTCTGCCCATACTTCAAGTTTGGTAAAGTAGCGCAAGCTCACTTGGAGCTAGTCTTCTTCTTATCATGTCGGCGGCTCAAAAAGTCTAAAAGAATCCTATATTTTATCCCTCCAGTATTTAGCAGCAGCCAATGCAATGCCATACAATTTTATAACACTGCTACAAGTATTTTCTTATGTATGTTTAGTTCTTCCACGCGAACGAAGTTGCGGGCATCAGCTAGTTTTATCAATTATAACGACTATCCCTTCAAAATCAAGAAACTCACTCGTATTTTGCGTAGTTGCAGTGTTTTGTTAGTAAGCAGTAACGATTGGTCATGGTGTTATGTAACGCACACCATACACAATCACTGCAAATGATTTGCAAGTACGTACTTAAGTACCTATATGTTTACTACTTCACAACTGCGCTTGTCGAGTAGTACGAGTCATAGTACCTATATTACGTTACGTCCTCTGGTAATACTTAGTCACTTACAATTAAATTACATCAATGTTTGTTACCCTTAAAACAATCACTCTTTGCCTAAAAGGTAAAATTACAACTAGCCGATGGAGTTTATTCGCGCGGACTTTATCTGCGACTGTATTTTTTATTTTTTATTGATTATGCGACCGATATTACTCGTAGGTACCATAGATACTCGTAGTTTGTTTCTGGTGACTGATTTTTTACTTAGAGATTTATTTGAACATGTGTCCGCGACTTCGTTCACGTACACTATCAAAACCTTTGCCTGCAACTAAATGATGTATTAGTTTTTTCTTTGGTTATAGTGACTATTCGTATGAATGTATTTAATTTTTTTTTTGTTATTTAAGACATTGGATTGTATGCAGATCACAGTGCATCCAGACAAACCCTCGTGGTTTTTGGATGTCATTAAATTGTAATCTTGTAGTTAATTTTTTATTACATAAATAAATTTAAAAAAAAAATTCTTCTGAAAAATCGCGTTTTTTTACATGAAAACCTCCTTCTTAAAAGTTGGAAGAGTACTTTATATAAGTATTTATTTAACTTATTGCGTCGCGAAATGCGCAGTTAAAGCTCCTAGGCATGCATTAGAATGCAACTGACAAACCTAATACATTATTTATTACAGTTAATACATACTTACATAAGTATAACTTGTTATCTTAATAGTATTATATTGTCTTTGCCTTAACTAAGTTACGCAATTTGTATGGGTATTATTTCCGCAGTTGATTATCCCTTTTAACCATGCGTAAAACAAAATCTTGTATTGTAATAAAATAATGATTTTCATAAATTTATATTTACTGAATCGGGATTCTATCATGTACGTAACTAGTAATTATTTGTAGTATTTTGGTAGGTTACTAGTGCATTATTTAAGGCGCTGTGTTATGAGACACTAGCGCCGCCCAGCAATAAATTATTTTAATCCTAAATCAAATCAAATTTAAAAATCTAATAGCTGAAAGCCCTAGTAAATTACTTGTAGTATTCTTAGGACCAGTTTTCGGTATTTTACATTTGATGAATTCAAAGATGCCGTCTGGTTCCCGGCAGAGTAGAATAGGACCACTCCAAGTCTTCCCGTGGATGTCGTAGAAGGCGACTTAGGAAACACAAGCTTAATAAAGCTTATAAACATCAAGAGACCTCTCCAACCCGTCTGACCAGCGTGGAGAGTGTAAGCCAATCCTATGACTGCTGTGGCTAATATACAGCTCTCATAGTACAGAGAGGGTCGCGCTCCTGCAGTGGAGACTAACAAAGACCTGATGATGATGATGATGAATTAAAAGAACTAGTTACTCATTACCGCCAAAAGTGGCCACTTTTAGCGGTAATGAGTAATTCTCTTAAACCTAAATTATAATATCTATGAAAAATAATATCAATAATACTACAAGTAATTTACTAGGGCATTCAGCTATTATTTGATATGATTTAGGATTAAAAGAATTAATTGTATGGCGGCGCTAGTGTCTCATACCACAGCGCCTTAATAGTTTCTTCGATATAACTCCATCCTTTATAAACCGTTTATAGTTACTTTAAGACTGTATTTCTAATGCTACATTTTTGTTGCAGAACAAAATGAGGAGTCTGCTGTGTGTCTGTCTGTTCGCGTTGCTGTGCGGTGTGTACGCCAAGAACAAACGGGACGACAACAAGGTGAGACTATCCGTCCTTTCATTACACAGCGTATAAAAAGACCAACACGATGGGTTTGTATAGAAAAAAAAAATATTATTCCATCTTTACTTGTATGGGTGCTAACAAAAAAAATTTTTTTTTCAAGATTTTTTCTACCACGTTTTTTGGCATGATTAATATACATACCCCTACCAAGTTACAGCTTTCTAGTACTTAGTCTCTGAGTAAAGCCCGTTAACCCGAATAACTTTTCCTTGCGATCATTCTTGGCATATTCTCATAGTATTAAAACATGATTCCAAAAATACTTCAGGTTATTTACTAAGGCTTATATGATTTACATTCTTGAGTTTCTTTCTATTTGTAAAGTATTCGGAATAAAACAATTGGCGTCGCTAGTGTGCCTAGTGTGGGGCCTTAAACTTTGCCATAAGTAATTACTGACGTCAACATATTTCCAGTTGTAAATAATATATGTATGATAGACAATTAATAGGTGTTCTGAGCAACCTATATTAAATAAACATTTGAATTTTTAATTTTGTCAATTTGCGTGCGCCATATTGAATGTTCGATGACATTACATAGAGTACATAGGTACATCTCCATGGCCGTGTCACGGCCATGGAGATGTACCTATGTACTGTATATGTACATGTATATGAACCACACGGGGGAAGAATAAGAATCTAATGACACACACTTCAAAATTGGTCAAGACGTTTAAATAAAGGACGCAACAATGGAACAGACATACTTGCAAACTTATAGATACATACATAAATATGTAGACATTCGCGCGTATGCGAAAATCATTACTTACCCATTACCCTCTTTCTCGGTGGGTCAGTCGGGTAAAAATATGTGTTAAAACAAGGTTTTAAAACGTAGTTATTATATTATATGCTCTTTCATATGTACTTACATAATTAGATAAAAAACTATCTGTTAAGAACTAAGAAATTTGCAAAGCCAACTTACCGTTCCCCAACTTACGTTTCCAGGTGAAAATCGCGGTCTACTACGAGTCGCTGTGTCCTGACTCCAAGCGGTTCATCACCTCACAGCTGGCTCCCGTCTGGAGAGACTTCCGCGGGGCTGTGAAGGTCAAGCTGGTGCCTTATGGCAAGAGCACGGTGAGTACATACTTCTAAACCTCGACGAGCTCCGATGGTCCCGGGTTCGATCCCCGGTCAGATTAAGATGAAAAATGGTCTTTTTCAGATTGACCTGGGTCTTGGATGTTTATCTATATATGTATTTGTTATAACATATAGTATCGTTGAGTTAGTATCCCGTCTCGAAGGATGATGGATTTTCCCTTTTCGGCATTAGTTTAAAAAAAAACTTACTTTGGGGCTTACTCAATCTGTGTGATTTGTCCGTATATATATTTATTTAAACCTGTCTTCATCTCCATCACCATCACCATCATCATCATCAGACTCCATATACTCGTCCACTGTTAATCTCTATCGTAGTGTAACAATGCTGCATCTGCATGATATCTCCACACTGCATGTTGCTTTTCACCTCTTATCCCTGTTAATACCATCCTGTTCACTTTTTATTTAGTCTTACTTAACTTATTTAGGCCATAAAATCCTACTGCTCGGCAAAAATAAATTTATTTATTATTTACTTATTAGCCTGCCACTGGCTGAGCAAAGGCCTAACTTTGCTTGCTTTCTCTTTCTTTATCTTTCTTTATCTCTCTTTATCTTTTTTTATCTTTCTTTATCTTTCTTTATCTTTCTTTATCTTTCTTTATCTTTCTTTATCTTTCTTTATCTTTCTTTATCTTTCTTTATCTTTCTTTATCTTTCTTTATCTTTCTTTATCTTTCTTTATCTTTCTTTATCTTTCTTTATCTTTCTTTATCTTTCTTTATCTTTTTTTATCTTTCTTTCTCTTTCTTTCTCTTTCTTTCTCTTTCTTTCTTAGACTAATATAAATGACATTTTAAACATAGTTCAATTTTTTAATCTTTTTTGAGGTATTCCACATCATCTGACACACTCCAACTCTGGCTCATAGGCACTCGCCTACTGAACTAACTACACTGTTACATTTTTAACTAAAATCTCTTAAAACAGTGTGTGTGATTTCCTACCTAAACCACAGATTTTCTGTGCCTTAAACTCTTTCTCTCCACTGAACAATACTTCAACTTTCCTTTTTTGTGGGGTCCACTCTGACAAGAACTGGGTGAGCTGGACCCTACTGGAAGCCCACAGGTGGATATAGGCCTTGCCAATGATTTCTAATATTGCCGATGGATGGATGGGATGGCGGGGTGCATATGCCCCGACCAATTTATTTTCATAAAGTAGACAAAGATATATTTGATCGTACGTGGAAACACTGAGAACTAAAACACTTTTACAAATAGAAAGAAATTCAAGAATGTAAATCATATAAGCACTAGTAAATAACCTGAAGTATTTTTGGAATCATATTTAATATTATCAGAATCAGTGAGAATTATGAGTATCAGATTACCGCCAAACACGGCCGTTTTTGGCGGTAATCACGTTTTCTCCTAATGACTGATTCTCATAAAATTAAAACATGATTCCAAAAATTCTTCACTTTATTTACTAAGGCTTATATGATTAAAACTAACGTGAGATAAAGACATTATTAAAATACGTAACAACGGGTTACTCACGTAAATAGTCAGCTACTGGCCGACATGTTTCAACCTCATCCGGAGGTCTTCCTCAGGGCGAATGTGAATTGAGACCCGCGCACGATGTCGTCCCAACCCAATCCGCACTGATGTTAGCGATCGGATGCGTGGGCGGCGCGGGCACATTCGCCCTGAGGAAGACCTCCGGATGAGGTTGAAACGTGCTTGAGGCTCATATGATTTACATTCTTGAATTTCTTTCTATTTGTAAAGTATTAGGAATAAAATGATTGGCGTCGCTACTGTGCCTAGTGTTCCCCCTTAAGGGGGCACACTAGGCACAGTAGTGACGCCAATCATTTTATTCTTAATACTTTACAAATAGAAGGAAATTCAAGAATATAAACAATACAAGCCTTAGTAAATAACCTGAAGTATTTTTGGAATCATGTTTATTATTATCGGAATCAGTGAGAATTATGAGAATCTGATTACTGCCAAAAACGGCCGGTTTTGGCGGTTATCACTTTTTCTCTCAATGACTGATTCTCATAATATTAAAACATGATTCCAAAAATACTTCAGGTTATTTACTAAGGCTTGTATTGTTTATATTCTTGAATTTCTTTCTATTTGTAAAGTATTAGGAATAAAATGATTGGCGTCGCTACTGTGCCTAGTGTGCCCCCTTAAATGTAAAACCAAATGACGCAATAAAGATAATACAATATTACTTCACTTTTTTCTGTATCCCTGGAGTACTTATTTTTTATTTTTTCCAGCACGACAAGATTAACGGCAAATGGCAGTTCAACTGCCACCACGGACCTGACGAGTGCTACGGCAACAAGGTGAGGAAACACCTTTATTTCAAGTGCCCTGCTGCAGGGGTCAGGAGAGAATTATCTTAACTCTATGGTCAGGAGTCTAAGAAGGCAGGGGGCGTTATCAGAAGATGATAAAACACCCACGTATTTCAGAAGAAAGCTAGGTAATTTATCTTCGGGTGACATAGGCTTTGAATAATTTGTTGTTTCGCCATATTCATAGTTGTTTCCGTATTGTACTTGTGTCGAATGTAGTGTTGCCATAATCGATACGCTTCTAGCATCAAGTATACCTATTGTGCCTATATTAAGAAATGACTGTTCTCACGCTAGTTTTAACCACTAATATCTCATCTCCAGATCCAGTCGTGCATCCTGAAGGACCGTAGTCTGCTCGACACAGAGAAGATGGAACTGGTCATCTGCCTCATGGGCCAGAGCAGTCCCGACAAATCCCTCGACACGGTGAGTCCCATGCCTCATCGTCATCATGTAAAGCAACCCGCACAGTGCAGTGCAGTCTCCACTTGGATGTGTGACCGCAAGTGGCATAAAAATATCTTGAGCTCCTCCGTACTTTGGAACTTTGCTTAAGCCATTGCTCCTGGCTGTCATCATTGATGGCAGTCGTTAAGCTATGACCAGGGTTGGCCACTTACACACATGAAAAACAAGATAATCAGGTCTTTGTTAGTCTCCACTGCAGGAGCACGACCCTCTCTGTACTACCAGAGCCATATATTGGCCAGAACACTCGGAGGATTTGACCTACATTCTTGTAAATGTATATGCAATTATGCACAATCGTAATCCTATTCCTAACTAATATTATAAATGCGAAAGTGAGTTTGTATGTTTGTTTCTTTGTTACGCTTTCACGCCGTGTCTACTGAACCGATCATCATGAAATTTTGCATACACATAGGTTAGGGTACCGAGAAGGACATAGGCTATTTAATACGCGGGCGAAGCCGCGGGTAACAGCTAGTGCTCTTATGTTTGTTTGTTTGTTTTTCGTATGTGTAAGTGGCCAACACTGGTATCAGATTTTTCAAGGTGCCTTAGGCATCTGACATAGCTCGACTGCCATCAACGATGATTCAAAGAGATTCAAAGATTCAAAACGTTTATTCAGAAAATAGGCCCTTGCAGGCACTTTTTCACGTCAAATCACATTTAAAATTATCTTATTAAATATTATGCATTTACTCATTATTGTTCAAAAGCTACAGACTACTAGCATTTCGGAACCGACCACTGACGATGACAGCCGGGACCAACGGCTTAACGTGCCTTCCGAAGTACGAAGGAGCTCGAGATATTTTATGCCACTTGCGGTCACCCATCCAAGTAGGGACTGCACAAGGGGTTGCTTAACATACGTAAGCACTCATAGAGCTGACACCCACTGGACCATCGGGCTCCTCAAAGTGCTCTTATAAGTATACTTCCAGAAAGTGTGTGTTTCTTCCAATCTCGACATAGATAAAACCTCCGACAGAACTCAGTCGGAGCCTTACGGTTCCCTGCTGGGCGCACATCTTGCCCAACGGGAAGATCTTCCCTTTGTAGCGGCCGAGCACACCACCTCGCTCCCGCCACAAGTGTTTCAGGAGTAAGGTCTATGTTACTTGCCATCATCAACAGGTCTTTGTTAGTCTCCACTGCAGGAGCATAAAGTTGCCATACATAAAGTTAATCTATATTTCTCTTTCCAGTGCCTTGCCCAAGTGAAGAAGGATTCAGAATCTGATAAACTGAAGCGCTGCGCGGGCGGCGAACAGGGAGACAATCTGCTAGCCACGTACGGGGACAAGACTGACGCTGTCCTCAGACCGCTGTCCTTCGTGCCCACCATCGTCATCAATGAGGTAAGGCATTAATGAGCGATATCCAGAGTACGATACAGTCGGGGGCAGATTTCAGTGACGTTGCGCGGCCGGAGAGCAGGGTGACAACCTTCTAGCGACGTACGGGGATAAGACTGACGCTGTGCTGAGACCGCTGTCCTTCGCTGTCCTTCGTGCATCATCCACTGCAGGAGCACGACCCTCTAAACTCCTATATTTTTGTTGACCAGAACTTTGCCACTGACACAGCGTTATCAGTAGCATTGTATAGGTCCTCGCGTGTGCAGGTGTTAGAACACGCAGGGCAAGACAGGTGTGCCATGGTCTGAGGGGTGGCACCACACAAACAGGAGATTTCCGAGCTTAAGCCCCACCTGTTCAGATTCTCTGTAATACAACCCATAGACTGGAAATCTCATACAAAAATATTGGGCAAATTATCGCCTGCTGCAGGGGAGTTATATTCAATATCCCTAACATTCAAAGACTTCAATTTGTGGCCTCTGAGACAAAACACATATCTCCAACTTTGTAATTTTCGGCTCATTATAATCAGTACCTATTAGAAATACAGTTTCATTTACTTCCCGCATCATCTATAGTAGGGAAGTCCCATTTTTTCCAGTATCTATTACTAAATTCAAATTCAAATTTTATTGCAAGCCACAGGTTATACAAGATGTTACACACAATTAAAAAAAAACGTACATGTGACGCCCTGCAAGGGCACAGCAAACATGGGGCAACTAGATGCCACTTTACTTAAATACATTATAGCTATCTTAACACATTTCTTTATTTTCTTAATTATATATTATATACATTTGCATAAATATCAATAACTAATAATATTACTTTAAATAATAATAGGTTATGTTAAGAAATCATTATATATATGTAAATTATTGTACATGTTTATCTTCAAAAAATTCTGATATGTTATAGTAACTTTTATTAATAAGAAATATTTTTAGACTTTTTATAAATTTGATATTATTTTTTATAATTTTTAAATAATTTGGTATATGATTGTATATCTTTATTGTCATGTGGTGGGGGCTAGATGAAATTAGTTTCATTTTTGTTTGAGGGATTTCTAATTTATTCATATATCTATCATTTCTTTTATTATTGTTATCCTTTGGGGTGTAGAGTTCCTCGTGATCTCTTACAAATTTGCATGATTCTAGAATATATATAGATGTTACGGTTAAAATTTGGTATTTTACGAAATAGGGTTTACAGGATGTCCCTTGATCAATATTTGCCAGTATTCTTAGGCATTTCTTTTGCAATATGAGAATATCGTTTGCTTCCGAACAGTTCCCCCATAAAACTATGCCATATGCTAATCTGGAATGAGCATATGCATAATACGCTACTAGGGAAGTCTTGAAGTTAGACACTCGTTTTAACTGGCGTAATGCGTATATAAAACAGGATAATTTGTTTTTTAGTTTTTCTATGTGCGGCTTCCAGTTCATATTTGTATCCAACTCTATTCCTAGTAAGGTGGCAGTATTTACTGTTTCTAATTTTGCGTCTTTAAAGCTATATGAAATATCTAATGGTTTTTTTTGAGTGGGTTTAAATTGTATTAATTTAGTTTTCTTTAGATTAAGTTCTAAATTATGGTTATCTAGCCACTCAATAATTTTGCCTAAGGTTACGTTCAATTTATCTTTCAATTCGATTGTATTGGCACAAGGTACTAAAACTGATACGTCGTCTGCGAAAAGTATGCTTTCTTCGTTTATTTTGTAAGGGAGATCGTTTATATAGATTAAGAACAACATACAACCCATAACGCTACCTTGTGGGATAGAGTTGGTGGAAAGTACTCTTTCAGATCGCACGTATCGTATTTCCCCCGTGTCAAAGTTAGTAAACTTAATTTCCACACATTGCGAACGGTTTTCCAAGTATGATTTAAACCAATTTTGTGCAGGTCCCCTAATACCAGACTCAAAAAGTTCAGTAAGCAAAATGTCATGCCTGACTCTATCATATGCCTTGCTCATATCTAATAGGATCCCTACTGCATATTGCTTTTTATTGATAATTTCGTATATTTTATTGACATATTTATAGACTGCTAGGGTAGTAGAGTGTTTCTTTCTAAAACCATTTTGTTTTTCATGTAAAACTTTGTATTTTTCATAGAAACTGCATATGCGGTTTACCATTGCTGTTTCAAAGACTTTTGAAGATGCTGATAGGAAAGATATAGGGCGGAAATTATTCACGTCTGTGGTGGATCCCTTTTTATGAATTGGTCTTATGATTGAGATTTTTAAGCTTTCTGGAAACACACCTTCAGCAAAAGATTGGTTTAATAATTTAGTATAAGGGACAGTTAAAGAATCTGCACATGTTTTTAGTAACGTCGGAGGGATTTCGTCAATTCCAAATGAATTTTTATTTTTAAGATTTTTTAATATGTCATTTACCTCTTTATGATCGACTGGACTAAGGAAAAATGTATTTGATATACTATTGGTCGGTATATTCTTTGTTAAGGGCTGACTGTTTGAGCTGGATTTACCTATGGATACAAAATATTTATTAAATTCTTCCGCAACGCTTTTTGGATCGTCTATGGTTTGTTTGTTTTGCAGTTTGAGTTTAATGTTTGGGCAACATTTCGTTTTTTTATTTGTTTCTCTATGTATTATTTGCCACATACACTGTGTTTTATTATCAGAGGCAATAAGCTTATTTTGATTATTTAATTTCTTAGATTTCTTTATAGCACTTTTAAGGATTTTACAGTACATTTTATAGTTATTACGTAGAATTTTATTCCCTGTCTGTGAGATGAATTGCTTCAATAATCTTTTATTACGGCACGATATTTTTATTCCCTTTGTCAAGAAAGCTTTTTTACATTTTGTACTATATTTTATAAGTATTTTAGGCATATATTTATTTAAAGTGTTGAACATAACATTACTAAATGAATTATAATTTTCGTTGACGCTTTTAGTTGGGCTAAGGACATCATCCCAATTTATTTTTGATATTTCGTTTTTGAATTTATTTATAGTATTATGATTAAAGACGCGTTTTAAAATTGAAAAGTATTTTAAATTTTGCGTAATTAATGCCGTAGAGATACTATATAATATAGTATCTTTGAGTTAGTTCCCTTCGACGAAAACGAAGTTCACAACTTACTGTGGGGCTAGCTCAATTTATGTGATTTGTCCCAATATATTTATTTATTATGTATTCTTTCCAGAAATTCGACCAGGCGGTCCAAGACGAGGCTTTCAAGGACCTGAAGACTGTGGTGTGTCGCGTGGCCGTCAACAAGCCCAGCGTCTGCTAGAGACAATACTCATAGGCTATAGACTGATTTTATATATTATTTCCACAAAAGACATTCTTTATAAAATAATAGCGTGGCTCTACCACAACTACTAGTTGTGGTAGAGCCACGCTACCGGCAAAAATCACTTCAGCTGGTAACATGAATGGGCCGGCTCGTCCGGGGAAGTACCACACTCTCACAGAAAATCGACGTTTGAGTAGTAGTTTTACAGCTTCTATGCTTCGTTCGGTGAGTGAGAGAGCCGGAGGCCCATCCCCCCTCCCCTCTGGGGAGGGAAAACAAAAGGCCGGCAACGCTCTTGTCATACCCCTGGTGTTACATTAGTCCATGGGCAGCGGTGATCACTTACCATCAGGTGACCCGCTTGCTCGTTTGCCGTCCTCTGACATAAAAAAAAAAGAAAAAAAAAACGTAATAGACTGCCCACCTCATACAAAAATGTTGGACCAAATTAAGGTTGCGAAAAGCAGGCAAATGTATATCGCAGGAGAGTTGCTTGCTACTCGATACTAGATGGCGGTAATCTGCATTAGCCTTTAACTTACTAAACGTCTACGCCTAAAATATTGTTTTGATTTTTAATAAGATATATTTTGTGAATCACGTTTTTATATTCTCATAATACGGTAGATACAATGTTGTGTAGTTTCGAGTGACGCCATCTAGCCGAGTCTCTGAGAACAAATCGTACGATTAAGACGTTGAGACCACACGGTACTGCGAAGACTCGTGCGGGGAACGCGGGGAATCGGGCGCTTACAAGCAGTCTCTCTCTCTCTCATCTGAGCGTTATCCCAGTTGCATCCTCAGCTAGAGGGTTTCGGAGCCCAAGAAATAGCCGCGGCTTTTTCTTCTCCACTTCGCACGGTCTTTAGCATCCTTGCTTGTGAGATCATTGGCACGCATATCATCCTTAACGACATCAATCAATCTTTATTTGCAAGAATACAGTCATTTATAGATCTTATAACACATTTTGTAGAACACGTATTTAGCCTTAAAGAGGCGTGCAAATGTTATAAAAAAGGTAATTCCAGTCAATACATAAAATTGTCAAAATAAAGCAATTAAAAACTATTAAATTTAAAAAGTCATTAATAACAAACAGTTAAACAATTTACATTATAAATGCGTCTGTATAAACTTTTGTTGACTTGTTTCTTTTATAACAGAACTAGGTATGTAAATTTATCTTGTTTGAAAAGTAAATTAAAAAAAAAACAATTATAACTGAATAATTTACATTACATAGTCAATTGGTTTTAAAATTTAAATATTCCTTTATTATTCAAGCCAGCACTTCTTAGTTTCCCCCTTCTGCCGGGGCCCAGAGGAGGTGGCATGGCAAAGTCAAAGTCCAAGATTTTTATTCAAAATTGGATAATTGTATCTCTTTTTGAACGTCATATTTTTTACTTTCTTATTATTTTTAATTTTTAATATGCAAAATCGAAAAACTACTAGCGATTCGTAATGACCACTGGTGAGAAGAATACGCCGAAAGAAACTCAATCCAGACTTGGTCCGTACGTGGCCAGACATATGTTCCCTACGTAGACCTATAAGGTGCGTACAAGCAGTGAGCAGATATCCGAGCAAACAGAATTAAATTTGGGTGAAAAACGAACGAGATAAAATGATTTTACGAAAATATGACTATCTCACTCGCGAAAATACTATTTTATATGGCGATTGTATGCATGACATAGACTTTGACGTCACTAGTCCATATCGGACTTCTCTTTCTTATTTAAACTTTAAGGTTTCACATCTTCGTCGTTATTTAAGATATTTTAAAAGTTCTTTCATATTTTTTTCTGTGGTTATTAAGATTCATACTAAGCAAATAAAAAAAATACGTGCATACACTCTATTGTCTATGTCAATGTTTACCTTTGATGTTAATTTTACACGAATCAAAAGCTATGTAACCATAGAGCACGCAATATTGTGAGTGACAGTCACATGCTCTGTGTGTATAACAAAATATATGTTGAGGAAATCAATAATACAAACACTATTGAGAACCTGTTCTTTTTGAAAGCCGGTAAAGATTCATGACAAACTCGAGCAACAATATTACAAGATATACTTTGACTGTTGTATAGGTACTAACTTCACAACATATTGTATGTTCAGCAAAACTAATATTAGTTATTTATAAGGAATTTTGTAATTATAATAAGTACTTAGTATTATGTTGGTTTTATTTCTCCTGTGTTATCTAAGGTTCCTTTAATCATTTATCTGAATAAAATTTTAAATATGCACTTTCATGCTGGGAGAAAAGAGCAAAAACATAGAATGCGTCAGCTGTTTTTCTTCCCGCGTAGACCGTAAAAGCCTGTCAAGGGATTGGACGAAAATCTAAAGAATCACATCAATTGGCGATGTGGTTTGCAACCCATCGCTATTCCACTAACACGCAAAACGTGGCCTGTGGGTTTCGTACCTTGGGCTCTGTCTACCCCGCAAGGAATAAAGACGTGATAATATGTACGTGTGTACGTAAGATAAGTAGGTTAGAGATTGTCTTATCTAAAACCATAGAAATTAAAATTCTGCAGGAATAAATGTGTCTGGATGCAGGCCGCTTCTAACCGGTCGTATTGGAAATCCTTGGGGGAGGCCTATGTCCAGCAGTGGACTTCCTGTGGCTGAGATGATGATGATGAAATGTGTCATCCGGAGGTACACGCTCTGGAAAGATAAATTGCAAAAACTTACCAATTGAGATGCCAACTCAGTCATCTTCTCGTTGAAGGTGGCCTCCAGATTCTTCTGTACTCTCAAGATTTCCTCCAACTGGGCCATAGTGTGACAATATCAAGTGATAATAACAACTATTGTAGTGATGTGAAAGTGTGTTAAGAGGGTATACTAGCAGTGCGTTTTCCATACAAATGTATTTCTTTATTTTCTCGCTGAAAACTGCTTCTAGAGGCACAATTCTTTTTACATACAATCTATTACTAAAATAGGTATGTCACTATGTTTTATTTTTTTCTAAAAACCTGTTTAAAAGAAAAAAAAATTGTACAAAAACAGTTTTTTTGGAAAAAATAAAAAATAGAGGTATTCCTATTTTAGTACTAGATTTTATGAAAAAAGAATTGTGGCTCTAGAATCAGCTTTCAGCGAGAAAATAGAGAAATACATTTGTATGGAAACCATATTGAAAAAATACTGCTAGTATACGCTCTTAAGGGGACGCTAGTCAGGTGTTTCGCCATACAAATTCTGTAGGGTGATGACTCCGTTGTTCGGTATCGTCTGTTTAAAGTTTTTAATTCTATCGATTTGTATTGTCGTTATCTATGCTTGTATGGAATCATAACTGTAAAATTTTAAGTACTTTAAAAGTTATAAGTCTCAAAACATTCCGTTTCAACACGTAATTTTAACGCAACTTTGGGGACAACTAAATACCGAAAGGAGTATAAAATCTCTAAAACAAAATTCATACAAGCATAGTTTGGTTATTAAAAAATTTAAATAACTTTACTTTTAATTAAAACATTCAGCTGTTTTATCACAAGAACACTTCTCCCAAACGCATACTCGCGAATTTTTTGACGACGAAGATTTAGATTTTCACCAATATTTGTGTTTGCATACACTAGACTGTTGTTCCGATGTGCTTATACATCGGTATAAATAGTTCCGCACTGTTCATAATCAAGATTATCCCTTTCTCAGCGAAATAGCATACAAATTAGCCACTTGCGCCGACGAGTACGTGTTCCGGACTAGCGCATCCTTAAGGTGTTGAACCGGCGGGTGATGACAAGTGCTCAAATTGCTCTAAATCTTCATTTATCTTGCCACAAACGTAAGTTGGGCTATTTTATGTTCTTGAACACTTAGATAAATAGAAATGATAGAAAAAAAACTTGTTTTAATTATTTTATCCAAGTAGAAACTTAAGTCGAATTTTACACCTAAAGGCAAAAAAAATGGCAGTAAGTGCATTTTATTTGACAGAAAAAATGTAATGCAAGAAGCATGAATTCTTTTCCTTCCATGCTGGTTTAGGAGTGAAGGAAATCACAAAATATACTAGTTGCTTTTCTTTCCGCGCAGACCGTAAAAGCCGGTCAAGGGCTTGGGCGAAAATTTAAGGAACCACGTCAATAGGCGCTGCGGCTAGCAACCCATCGCTATTCTAATTCCGCTTTCCACCTTAACGCCCACTGACACGCTAAACGTGGCCTTTGGGATTTACTTTGGGCTCTGTCTACCCCGCAAGGAAAAAAAACGTTAAAATATAGTCCTTGAAGTTATAATATGAATACCTATAAAATATAGCACAGCGCCATCTGTGTATAGTCCGTCGACACATAGGGACAGTTAAATTTGAGTATACCTCTTCATATCATATATTAGCCGTTTTCCAAGCCCAAGCCACTCCCAAGTTTTCCCGTGGATGTCGTAGAAGGCGACTTAGGAAACACAAGCTAAACAAAGCTTATAAACATCAAAGAGACCTCTCCAACCCGTCTGGCCAGCTTGAAGACTGTAGGCCAAATGACTAATCTGGCTAATATATGGATCTGGTAGTACAGAGAAGGTCGTGCTCCTGCAGTGGAGACTTACAAAGACCTGATGATGATGATGTTGACTTTAGAGAAATAAAACACAGGTTTGTTCGTTATTTATATTTATTCATACAACTTCTACTCGAGACGTACAAAAATTGGCGACTGCCGAGCTGGGCACGATGCTTCAATATCAAAATTATTAAAAATAACAATAAAAAAACATTCTTGGTATACATAAAATAACTTGTATATTAAAAAATATACAGTGCAATGTGAGTCTGATTATTTTTTGTATCATTTAAATTAAATAAAAAAGCTGCTGTTATGAACGAATAATATTTAAAAAATATACGAATTTAACTTTTTGTTAAAATTATACAAGAAAATATCGGCTAAGTACCAGTGGAACTCACGCTCAAAGGGTTCTGTACTATTTATACAACATTAGTCTATCGAGCAAAAACGGCAAAAAAATCATGTTTGTTGAATAGTATAAATATTTATTTTATTAAAATTGAATATTTTATATTATTGACGTGTAACTTTGTTTTATGAAACTTGTATTAATTAAATAACTAGTATAATAATTAAAAAAATTGATAGATTAAATTGAATATACTTACAACAATATATATTCTATGAATCATACACCGAAGTCTCAGTAATAAGGTGCCGTTTTCACCCTTTTCGTACGGAACCCTGAAAATTAAATGAAATTCGTATATTTTAAAAATATTATTAGTTAATTGAATTAAAAAAAAAACAATATCAATAATGCCTTTATTTCTAGCTGACCGCTACACAGTTCAAGGTACACAGATGACACCACAACTTTTGTTCCATATCTCCTCTTAACACCATTGTTTTCAAAACAACAATATTTTTAAATGCCACACTGATTGTAAAAAAAAAAACAAAAACCCAGCTCGGCTTCCCGAATTTGAAAATAAAATCTTTTTATATACATATATTCGTTACAAACTAGATTTATTCTAAGCATATTTTTCGCTATGAGATGATGTATAGACAACATATATACCTATATCAAAGACAATACAATACTATCGTATATTCTTTTAGCGTGTGGTTCCCGGCAGAGTAGAATAGGACCACTCCAAGTCTTCCCGTGGATGTCGTAGAAGGCTACTGAGGCAACACAAGCTAAACAAAGCTTGAAAACATCAAGATACCTCTCCAACCCGTCTGGCCATCGTGGAGAGTGTAAGCCAAATCCTCTGACTGCTCTGGCTACAATAGCTCTGGTAGTACAGAGAGGGTCGTGCTCCTGGACAAAAAGATCTTATGATTATTATTTTAGCGATCCTGACTGCATTTTTTAAATCATAGATATTATAATTCTACAGGAATAGATGTCTCACCCGGAGGCACGCGCTCTGGCAAACTAAGTTTCAAAAAGTCACCGTGAGATGGCAGGAGGTCCACTGCTAGGTAAATAGACTAAAGAATGTGCTTCAGCGTAAAAATTATAGTATACCATTTATTTGAAACATAAAAATGTATTCTGATCAAATGCAATAATCGAAAATGCTTGTTATAGTTAGTTGTAATATTAATATTTTTTAAATATAGCACTTGGCGCCATCTGTGTATATTTGGAGTGCAACTCTAGTTTGTATGAAACTTCGTGGATACGTTGATACCACCATAATTTAAGGAGAAATATAATCCGGAGGTTCAAAATTATATTGAACTAGCTGATACCAGCGGCTTCGCCCGCGGAATATGTAGCCTATGTCTTTCTCAGTACCCTAACCTATGTGTATGCAAAATTTCATGACGATCGGTTCAGTAGATACGGCGTAAAAGCGTAACAAACAAAATCACTTTCGCATTTATAATATTAGTTAAGATTAGGGTTTTTTTTGCTAGCCATATGTTCCCACTGCTGGGCAAAGGCTTCCCCTCCTTCCCTCCGCTCATCTCTGACTTTGGTCTTTTCCATTGTCGAATGTCCGCAGGTCATCCGACCACCTCGTCTTAGGTCGTCCTCTCTTCCTATGTCCGTCCGTTGGAACCCAAATTGTTGAGATGTTTAGGATTAGGATAGGTAAAAAAAAAAGGTTAGGTTAGTTTTTCCTGCAGACTAGGAACTATGGCGGATAGTAGCCGGTAGACACCAGGGTGTTTTTAGTGGGTTCAAGCCCCACATACCTATTCTGCTGTACCCGCAGTAGAGTGGTATGCGAAGGCATTTTCACCTCGTTAAAATAAAATAAAAAGTAAGGTTAGGTTAGATTTAAGAAATTTTTAACCTGTGGTAGACAAATAAGACACACAAAATTTTTTTTCTTAATTTTATCTACTTATGTAATAACCTTATTGTTTGTGAATTTAGTTACCGGAATACTGGTTATTGTTCTGTTGATGGCTCATTTATGTTGATCATGCTATGTACACAAAGTTTGGACAAATTACTGGTTCAATATTATATTTATAAGTTCATTTGTTACTAGTTTATTAGTATAAAATGCAAGTTTGTAAACTCTCTGTATGTGTACTTAAAATAAATCATCATCATCATCATCATCAGGTCTTTCTAGTCTCCACTGCAGGAGCACGACCCTCTCTAAAATAAAATAAATAAATATTCTGAAATTTGAGGTTTGAGAGAACGATATTAACGCGAGCGGAGGCACGGGCGAAGGCTAGCTTCTGCTCTCCGCTTTGGAAGCGGTCTTAACTTAGTCATAAGTAAATTACTGAAGTCAACAATTTTTTTTTTGTTGTAAAAATTGCAAACACAAGTATGACAATTAATAAGTGTTCAAAGAAACCTATATTAAGGAGGCACACTAGGCGACAGTAGCGACGCCAATCATTTTATTCTTAATACTTTACAAATAGAAAGAAATTGAAGAATGTAAATCATATAAGCCTTAGTAAATAACTTGAAGTATTTTTGGAATCATGTTTTAATACTATGAGAATCAGTCATTAAGAGGAATAGTTAGAGTTAGAGATATAGTATAATATTTCTCATAATTCTCACTGATTCTGATAATATTAAACATGATTCCAAAAATACTTCAGGTTATTTACTAGTGCTTACATGATTTACATTCTTGAATTTCTTTCTATTTGTAAAGTATTAGAAATAAAATGATTGGCGTCGCTACTGTACTATACGGCCTTAAATAAACGATTGAATCTTGAATCTAGTACACAATAAACGCTGTATGGTTCGTGCTAAGCCCGTCAATAGGTATAACTGTCGTCTGTACATCGCAATACTGTTGTTAGCTACACCGCCCCGGTGCTGTTCTCCCCGTTGACGATTTGATACGTGATCAGATACTCGGGATACGCCTGTAACAAACAAACATACACTTTAACAAATACAGAACATAATGATGTGTATTTTTCAATACTTGGATCGTCATGTTGTATTTACGGGACTAAGCCTTTTTACTTTACACCTATCACAACTGCCTAATAGCCCAATGCCACAGATGCAAAATTTAACCTTTTTCATAGAATCCGAGCAAAGAGTTTTCATGATTTTCAACTGACTTCAAAAAGGAGATGGTTATCAACTCGGTAGTACTTAATTTTTGTAAAGAAATGAACCTGAATAACAAACTGCTTTAATTCTTAACTTCCATAAATTCCTTATCTGCTGAGCGGCAATCTTGTTTTAGTTTATGGTAATCGCAAATGTATTGAAAAACGTCGTATGATGCTCGTACTCAGTAAGCTGACTTTTATAGTCATCGGTTAATTAAGGTTTTTGACATTCCCTCTACTCCGGGAAGCACAGGCCGCTGTGGCTGGGCTAATGGTCATTACGGGCTGGCGATGCGGCTAGCAGTTAATCTCTTTGTCATAGTAACTAGTAAGTATGCGGGGGGCGGCGCTTCCTATCTCATAGTAACTAGTAAGCAGGGGGTAGCGCCCCCTCTGTCATAATAACTAGTAAGCGGGGGAGCAGCGCCTCCTCTCTCATAGTAACTAGTAAGCAGGGGGTAGCGCCCCCTCTGTCATAATAACTAGTAAGCGGGGGAGCAGCGCCTCCTCTCTCATAGTAACTAGTAAGCAGGGGGTAGCGCCCCCTCTGTCATAATAACTAGTAAGCGGGGGAGCAGCGCCTCCTCTCTCATAGTAACTAGTAAGCAGGGGGTAGCGCCCCCTCTGTCATAATAACTAGTAAGCGGGGGAGCAGCGCCTCCTCTCTCATAGTAACTAGTAAGCAGGGGGTAGCGCCCCCTCTATGTCATAGTAATTAGTAAGCGCAGCGTCTCCTCTGTCATAGTAACTAGTAAGCGGGGGCAGCGCCTCCAAAATAATGATAATGTACCTGCTCCCCTCGGTAGACGACGTACTCCGGGAAGCAGAGCCCGCCGTGGCTGGGGCGGCCGGCGACGGAGTGGTGTCCCGGCGGCGCGTGCGCCATCTTCATCGCGCTGAGGAGTTGGAACGCTCGGCCGAGGGTCACTCGGCATAGGAGCATTTGTCTGAAAGGACACAGTCACTATTAATAAATATAAATCGCATCAATTTACCCTCGCAATCTTGTGCCGTGGGATACTTACAATACAATTTTTTTAATGGAATGGAAAAATAAAAGGCCGGCAAAGCTTTTGTCATACCCCTGGAGTTGCAGTAGTCCATGGGCAGCGGTGATCACTTACCATCAGGTGAACCGCTTGCTCGTTTGCCGTCCTATGACATAAAAACTAATATATGTACCTGTGGCAGAGATAGCAGCTCCTGTCCTTGTGCGTGGGGCATCCCGACCCGCCGCCGAAGCCGTACACATACTGGTTGGACTTGGACGAGTGCTCCGCGAAGTAAATGCCCGCGCCGAACATGCCGCCTGCAACAAAACATTGTATTGAACAAACGAACAAACTTATATGTGTATACAGACAGACATACATTACAGATGAAGGAAATCTAGAGTAACTCATAAAATCCCAACTGATATTATAAATGCGAAAGTGAGTTTGTTTATTTGTTTGTTTGTTTGTTACGCTTTCACGCCTTATCTACTGAACCGATCATCATGAAATGCATACACATAGGTTAGGATAACGAGAAGGGCGTAGGCTATATATATTACGCGGGCGGAGCCGCGGGTAGCAGCTAGTCCTAACTAATCCCAACTAATATTATAAATGCGAAAGTGAGTTTGTTTATTTGTTTGTTACGCTTTCACGCCGTATCTACTGAACCGATCATCATGAAATTTTGCATACACATAGGTTAGGGTAACGAGAAGGACATAGGCTTTATATCACGCGGGCGGAGCCGCGGGTAGCAGCTAGTCCTAACTAATCCCAACTAATATTATAAATGCGAAAGTGAGTTTGTTTATTTGTTTGTTTGTTTATTACGCTTTCACGCCGTATCTACTGAACCGATCATCATGAAATGCATACACATAGGTTAGGGTAACGAGAAGGACATAGGCTTTATATCACGCGGGCGGAGCCGCGGGTAGCAGCTAGTCCTAACTAATCCCGACTAATATTATAAATGCGAAAGTGAGTTTGTTTATTTGTTTGTTTGTTTGTTACGCTTTCACGCCGTATCTACTGAACCGATCATCATGAAATGCATACACATAGGTTAGGATAACGAGAAGGGCGTAGGCTATATATATTACGCGGGCGGAGCCGCGGGTAGCAGCTAGTCCTAACTAATCCCAACTAATATTATAAATGCGAAAGTGAGTTTGTTTATTTGTTTGTTACGCTTTCACGCCGTATCTACTGTACCGATCATCATGAAATGCATACACATAGGTTAGGATAACGAGAAGGACGTAGGCTATATATATTACGCGGGCCAAGCCGCTGTTGACAGCTAGTTCTTATTAAGAAATGAGATAAGGGAAAAATATCGACGCTGGCATAACTCGAACCTGTTTACTCCGCTCCGGATAAAGACGTGTACATAATTTATGTATAAAATGCGCCTAGCAATCCATCGCTTTTTTCATTCAGAGAATATAGCCAAAGGAATATAGCAACTAGAAAATCCTTTCCAACCCGTCTGGCAAGCGTGGAGAGAGGAACCCAAATCCTCTGACTGCTCTGGCTCTGGTTCTGGTAGTACAAAGAGGGTCGTGCTCCTTCAGTGGAGACTAAAAAGACATGATGATGATGACCAACTCACCGATATAAGCGTGTCTCTCGTCAAACCCTTTCTGCACGATGGCGTAGATGAAAGGAGAGCCGTGGAGAGCATCCTCTCATTGGGCGCCCCAGCCTCCGCATCACCATCAGGTCTCTTTTAAGTCTCCACTGCAGGAGCACGACCCTCTCTGTACTACCAGAGCCATATATAACCGCTTTATAGGCGTCGTGACCAGGATTTGTTGGAACATATCCTGGTCACGCCTAAAGCGGTTACATATGGATGTGTAATTTGCTGATAACCGAGGCGACAGTTCCGCGACACTCTCAAGCAGGAACTATGGCTCTTGAAGCAGGCAACTCATCATCATCAGGTCTATGTTAGTCTCCACTGCAGGAGCATGGCCCTCTCTGTACTACCAGAGCCATATGGCCAGAGCAGTCAAGAGGATTTGGCCTACACTCTTTACGCTGGCCAGACGGGTTAGTATCATGTAAACTTATGGCTTATATCTAAGGATTGTGTGAATAGGTGATGCGGCTAGCAAACCATCACTATTTTGATGCCGCTTTTCACCTACACACCTTTCCATATAGTCAAAGAATGTAAAATACTCACCGATATAAGCGTGTCTCTCGTCAAACCCTTTCTGCACGATGGCGTTGATGAAAGGCGAGCCATGGAAGAGCATCCTCTCATTGGGAGCACCAGCTTCTTCTGTGACCTCCCGCCGTCGGTGCTGGTAACGCTCCCAGAGGCGGCCGTTCACTATCTTTTGTATCTGGAAGAGGAAGATTTCAGTAAGTTCAGGTGCTAAGTGGTTCCCGGCGGAGTAGAATAGGACTACTCCAAGTCTTCCCGTGGATGTCGTAAAAGGTGACTTAGGAAACACAAGTTAGTAAACATGAAAGAGACGTATCAAACCCATATGGTGGAGAGTGTAGGCCAAATACTCAGACTGCTCTGGCTAATATATGGCTCTGGTGATACAGAGTTGTGCTCCTGCAGTGGAGACTAACAAAGACCTGATGATGATGATGAAGGCAGTAGGTATATTCAAAAGTCATTTTTTTGGACCTTATCTCCGGGGCATAAGGTTAAATTTTTGGTGGCTATATATTTACCACTGCCTTGGAAAGGTTTAAGTGGGAGATGGAATTCAAAAACGGATGGCATAAATATAATTTCGCAGAAAATCGTTCGGTACACGTTTACCAAAATTTTTTTTTAACACAGAGTAAACTTTAGGAAATAATATTATATCTTCACTAACATTATAAAGAAGAGTGATTTGATCCTTTGCTTGTTTGAATAAACATTCCTGTCTCTCTAAAATGGTGTACTTTAGAGATTATGCCAAATAAATAATAAATATATAGGGACATATCACACAAATTGAGCTAGCCCGACAGTAAATTGTGAACTTGTGTCGAAGGATACTAACTCAACGATACTATATTTTATAATATATACTCATATAGATAAACATCTAAGACCCAGGTCAATATGAAAAAGATCGTTTTCCATCATGACCTGACCGGGGATCGAACCCGGGACCCCCGTGTTGCAGTCTAGCGTGGTAACCACTGCGCCACGGAGCTCGGAAAGCATCATAACTTTGTCAAACAGAGGGAGTCTAGTACACTTACCAGACAATGACTCATCTGTTATTCTGCCCCTGTGCCCTACTACCTGCACTAGGTACAACCTAAATGAGGCTACAGCTCTAGCCCAAGAAATAGCCAAATACTACATGAATGTTATATAAATGTGAATAATAATTGGTAGATCAAGGTGGAGAGAGCTGACATACTGTGCCGACCCCACATAAAAAAGTGGGATAAGGTAAAGGAAGAAGAAGAAGTTATATAAATGTGAATCATTGACACCATAAGAAGAAAGAGTTCCCCGGCGTGCTTTCAACAATGGGCAGATTATGCCAAATGATTTTAGGAGCATCAACATCCTATCAGACAGAGGGAGTGCAGTCATCATCATCGTCATCAGGTATTTCTAGTCTCCACTGCAGGAGCACGACCCTCTCTGTACTACCAGAGCCATATAATATATTAGCTTGAGTAGTCAGAGGATTTGGCCTACACTCTCCACGCTGGCCAGACGGGTTGGAGAGGTCTCTTTGATGTTTATAAGCTTTGTTTAGCTTGTGTTTCCTTAGTCGACATCGACGGGATGACTTGGAGTGGTCCTATTCTACTCTGCCGGGAACCACACGACGCCCGGGAACCACACGACGCCCGGGAATCATACGACGCCCGGGAACCACACGACGCTTACCCTAACAACATTATAGTGTGAGAAGTGTCCCCCCGCGTGCTCTCTGTGCGCTCGCACTGAAGCTTGCATCTCTCTCTCCACTATGGTGTACTCGCTCTCACCGCATTCACCGTCGGGGTTAGCTGTCACTTCTATCAGCGTCGTGCCGCCGTACCACTCTGGAGAAATAATGTTTTATTGTTCAGAATGACGAATGAATGATGAATGAATAACGAATGAATATATGATGAACGAATGACGAACGAATGACGAATGAATGATCAAAGAATGATGAATGAATTAATGATTGATGAATGAATGTTGAATTGATCATGAATGAATAAAAATTAATAAGGAATGAATAAATGATAATGAATGAAGATTTTCTAAGCGCTTTCGTCAAAAGTGGCTGTTTTTGACAAAAACTCTAAGATAAGCTTCGCGTTCTGACTTTTTACGTAAGCAGTTCAAAAATAGTTTGAAAATCAATTAAGTGATATCTGTCGTCTGTCTGCTCGTTCTCTTTCGTTTGAATTATTTCAAATGGGTGCGAATAACGACACTGGTCCTTAAAAAAATTATGCTTCACCAAAGTGTTGTTCATATACTTACCTTGCTGATGCTGTAAAGCGCTTCTAGCCGCTTTGAGCAGCCGATGCCGGTGGCCGTAAGCGGCCACGCCTACGGCCCGCAGGTCTTCGTGGCACATCTCTGACAGGATATCCACAGTGATTTGCTCGCGCTCTAGCACTGACGTCAGTTGTTCTAGGCCGATACTGTTAAAAGAAAACGGTAATTGAAAGATGCACGAATTTTTTTTATTTGCTTAGCATAATCCCTGTTTTGTTTGTTTTTCGTATGTGTAAGTGGTCAACACTGGTGTCAGATTTTTCAAGCTGCCTTAAGGCATCTGACATAGCTTAACGACTGCCATCAACGATGACAGCCGGGACCTACGGCTTAACGTGCCTTCCGAAGCACGGAGGAGCTCGAGATATTTTTATGCCACTTGCGGTCACCCATCCAAGTAGGGACTGCACCAGGGGTTGCTTAACATACGTAAGCGCTCATAGAGCTCACACCCACTGGACCATCGGGCTCCTAGCATAATCCCTAAAACACACAGTAAAAAAATATGAAAGAACTTTTAAAATATCTTAATTAGCGACGAAGATGTGAAACTTTAAAGTTTAAATGAGAAAGAGAATTCCGATATGGACAAGTGACGTCAAAGTCTATGTCATGCATACATTTGCCATACAAAATAGTGTTTTCGCGAGTGAGATAGACATATTTTCGTAAAATTATTTTAATTCTGTTCATTCTGTCTTCACTTTCAGTACTTTACTATTGAATATTTTTGGATAAACTGGTACGATAACACATATTTTTTTCATGCATATCCCTATTGTTTACATATAACAACATAAATAATTAAAAAACTTCAAAAGACGAGCTTAATTTCATCGTGTGGCTCACGGCAGCGTAGAATAGGACCACTCCAAGTCTCCCCGTGGATGTCATAGAAGGCAACTTAGGAAAGACAAGGTAAACAAAGCTTATAAACATCACAGAGGCCTCTCCAACCCGTTTGACCAGCGTGGAGAGTGTAGTGTAGTATATGGCTCTGGTAGTACAGAGGGCCGTGCTCCTGCAGTGGAGACTAACAAAGACCTGATGATGATGATGATACTCACCTTGATAGGAAGGTTTGTAACGACTCTGAAGTGGAGAGGGCCGAAGCAGGTCTCCCGGCTGCATCCTCAAGACTGCCCCGTGAGCCTTCCGCCCAGTAATTACTTGGCACCACCTAAGCATAAACAAAAGTGCGTTATAATAGCCAGCCTAATGAGTACGAGCGTCGTATGACATCTTTCAAAACATTTGCGTATACTGCTGGGGGCAGCGCCCCTGTTCTAGCATCTAATAGAGAATGAACGTAGAGACACTCACCGGTAATGCTAAGGATATGATCTCTCGGTATCAGTACAGGCAGTTGCGGGGGTGAAAGCATGCGAGGGCAGCAGCGGGGGCGGCGCCTCCCCCCTGTCATAGTCTCTAGTCATAGAGAATGGACATAAAGACACTTACCAGTAACGCTAAGGATATAGTCTCCCCACTCGGCATCAACACAGGCAGTTGTGGGGGCGGCAGGGGCGCGGGCCGCGGCGGAGGGGGCGCCTCTTCTCTATTATAGTATCTAGTAAGCATGTGGGGGCGGAGCCCTCTGTTGCAGCATCAAACAGAGACCTGACATCATTAGATACTCACCAGTAACGCTAAGGATATAAGTCTCTTCGCTCGGTATCAACACGGGCAGTTGCAGGTTGCATGGTTGACAGTGTGCGGGGGCGCTGCGCTTTCTCTCTATCATAGTATCTTCTAAGCTTGCGGGGGGCGGTACCCCCTGTTACAGCATTTAATAGAGAATGAATATACAGAAACTCACCGTTAACGCTAAAGAGATAGTCTCTCCACTGGGCATGAGCACGGGTAGTTGCGGGGGCGGCGCCGGCAGAGGCGTAGGTAGTTAGCTTGCGAGGGGCAACGCCACCTCTTTATCATAGTATCTAGTAAGTTGGCGGGGGGCGGCGCCCCATGTTGCAGCATCTAATAGAAAATGAACATACAAACACTCACCGCTAACGCTAAGAATATGATCTCTTCACTCGATATCAGCACGGGTAGTTGCGGGTTGCGTGGTTGATAGCATGGGGGGGGCGACGCCCCCCTGTCATAGCATCAAATAGTATGCGGGGGGCTGCGCCTCCAATTCCATAGCATCTAATTAACATACAGACACTTACCGGTAACGCTAAGGATATGGTCTCCCCGCTCGGCATCAACACAGGTAGCTGGGGGGGCGGCAGGGGCGCGGGCAGCGGCGGGGGGGGCGCCTCGCCCGCGGCGGAGGTCATAGCGTCCTGCAAGAGAGACCGCACGTCCTCCGCGCCGGCCAGCTCGAGGGCCGTCTGGCCCTCTTGGTTCTTGAGGTATGGGTCGGCCCCGTGAGCGAGCTAAAGAAGATAACTAGTCGATAACATGGGTCGAAAATTTAAAATAATTAGACTTGTTTTTGTATAGCGCTGCAATGCTCGGCATATTGTCAAAATTTTAAATATGTGATCATTCGCTCATAGCCATATAAATAAAAAATATTATTTTAAATTATTTCAATTGAACCTACACCACCGCAGTCTCTTCAGTTAGTCTGTGAAAATGGCAGCTGCAATGTTGTCGAAATATCAGACAAAACTCAAAAATAATCGCGGTAAGTCCCGTAGTGAACATAATAGTGATTGTGACCGCGAAAGCTTAAAATCATATATTTCAATGGCCTATGGCCTAGTGGGCGTGAGCATAATAAGCGCTTCCGCATGTTAAGCAACCCTAGGCGCAGTCCCCACTTGGATGGGTGACCGCAAGTGGCATAAAAATATCTCGAGCTCCTCCGTGCTTCGGAAGGCACGTAAAGCCGTTGGTCCCGGCTGTCATCACTGATGGCAGTCGTTAATCTATGTCAGATGCCTTTAGGCAGCTTGAAAAATCTGACACCAGTGTTGGCCACTTACACACACGAAAAACAAACAAACATATATTTCAATTGAAAATATGTGCTGAAAAAAA
This sequence comes from Rhodophaea formosa, assembly GCA_963082605.1. NCBI lineage: Eukaryota > Metazoa > Arthropoda > Insecta > Lepidoptera > Pyralidae > Rhodophaea > Rhodophaea formosa. The sequence goes on along the minus strand of OY720229.1, from coordinate 13,036,876 downwards.
TTCACCACAGGTAGGATTCGAACCCACGACTCTTAGGGTCTTCAAACTGGTGTACCTTAACTGTAAACGGGCTTAATCGTATACACCACCATTTAACAAAGTGATACCGTTTACACCACCGCGATCCTACATGTGGAGAGTTCTTTTTCAGCACATATTTTCAATTTAAATAATTTAAAATATTTTTTTTTTTTAATTTCTTTTTTAAGGCTACCTTTTCTTATGGCTATGAGCGACTGATACTGTCAAGTACTTGCCAAGACTTATCAAGTAAGCCCAAACACGATGGATATATAATTATATATACAGGGTTATTTGAAAAACACCAGCATCCTCGCTGGCCTTGATAGCTACCATCATAAACAACAACTTTCGACCAACGACATTTTATAATTTGTTATGTTTTATTTTCATACAAAAAACAATATTAATTTATTTTCCTGTTGGAATGTTATTAACACTACGCGCTACGCGCTATCGCAAAAAGTAGGTAAACAAACAAACCCGTGCGAAACGCGGGAAGGGGGCGGGGCGGCGCTGTCGCCTGTGAACTTGACCTATTTATCTAGCCGCCGCAGTCGTCGGCGAGGCTTTGATGCGCGTGAGTCACGCGCGTCCTTGTGTACCGCTTTCTTTCGTCGCCGGCCATATTGATCGATCGATGTTTTTTGGATTGTGCGATCTACCTGTGTTATTATCATGGCGTACCAGTATTCAAATACCGAATACTATGGTGTACACTGGTGGTGAAATCGCGAGCCGTGAAATGTTTGGGAAGATGATTCGGAAGTGTTGGGAAGAGTGAATGAACAGTTGATTTTTAGATGTGGTCTTTGTGTTGGTTGTGAAGGTGACTATTTTGAACGCTATGTGCGCGATACTCACCGTCATGCGCGTGACCTGAACCTGCGAGGTAATAATTTGTAAATAATTTTAATCGCCAATTAAAAATTTAATTATTGTAAATACGCTGATTCCACTTTTTAAATACGCCTGCTTTAAACAATGAACCGCGAATAAAACTTACCTACAATTTTATTTGTATTGATTCAACTTAAGAACAGGTAAAAGATTGATAGATGTTTAATTTAAACATTTCTTGTAGGTACGTTTAGAAACCCACCTAATCTTGTTTACGTAATACGATTTCTTTACTGTTTTAATTATTGTTTAATGCAACCAGTCCTAAGCCTGGCAAAGTACGAAGGGATTGTTGACTCAGTGTAGATACATACTGCCTACAAAAGTTAGTAGGTACCTACCTATTATCGGCAGCGATAGCGCGCTCGCCACCGTCTCGTTGCCTACGAGTACCTACTTTTATGAATGAAGCATAGGCATAGACTTACAAATATTACGACAATACATAAAAGACTCAAAAAGTAATTTTTAATAAAACTATTGAGTTATGTGAAAAGTGGTACACTTAATGTTGTTGTTTATTATGTTAGTCATGCCGTCCCGCGAGGATGCCGGTGTTTTTCAAATAACCCTGTATATATATAAAAGAGACCACGTTTCGGACCCATAAATCATCACAAACACATTGATAGACTTAAGTCTTTCAAGAAAATAAATAAACATATAAATAATTAACTAACCAATAAAGCACACAGCTGCGTCCGAGCTTTGTGCGCCGCCTCGTGCAGCGGCGTGAAGCCCCATCTGGAACAAACATCTCGTATTAGATCGCTTTATAAATACAACGTGCTTTTAGCGGCAGTTAACCTATTGATTGCTATTTTTTTAGTCTCTACAGCAGGAGCACGACCCTCTCTGCACTACTAGTCTATATATTAGCCAGACTACACTTCTTAATAATCCATTCGACTAAAATTTTGGTGTATCAGGGGTACGATTTTTGAAATTTCGCCGTTCGCAAACGAGCGGTTTCTCCATACAAAAATCGTTCGAAGACGATTGTCACCTGTTCAGAAATAGTACCCCTGGGCGAGTCTCAAAGGCGCGTTTTCTAATAGGGTACTTATCTTAAAATTCCTTACTAATATACTCGACTAAAATTTTGGTGTTTAAAATTGGTGAGTTATTAAGTTGCTAAACTATAATATAACTGTATGACGCAGCATTGTGAAGTGGGACGAGTTGCTTCTTATCCCACCTTGCCTACATCTAGATTGATGCTACCAACTAAAACAGCAACCAACTCAAAGCTGTATACGACACCCACCTGTCAGTGGCATTGGGTGGCGTCCCAGCCCGCAACAACAGCACTGCGAGATCAAGATGTCCGAATGACGCGGATTTGTGAAATGGGACGAGTTGACCCTTATCCCGTTTACTTGCTTTTCATCAAGCTCAAAGCTATATAAGACCACCCACCTGTCAGTAGCATTAGGTGGCGTCCCAGCCCGCAACAACAGCGCTGCGAGTTCGAGATGTCCGTATGACGCGGCATTATGAAGTGGGACGAGTCCACCCTTATCCCGGGCTGACACAGCCGCCCCCGCAGCTAGGAGAGCTTCAGCGACTTCCAGATTGTTGTAACCAGCTAAAAATATATAAAAGATTCATTTATATTTAGCCATCATCATCATCAGGTCTTTGCGAGAGTGAAGAAACAGCTCACACTCACACACAACCAGGTAACAATGGTATTCATCATCATCAGCCCCCGTAGCATGGCACGCGCGACAACGTTTATCGACTATCGCCATCTTGTTTTTCGCAATACTGAAGAGCGAGAAGTAGATAGTTTATCGCGCGATATAAACGGCGTCGCGGGAGCCATGCTACGGGGGCAGGTCTTTGTTAGTCTCCACTGGAAGAGCACGACTCTCTCTGTATTAATAGTGCCAGAGCACTCAGAGTAGGAGAGTTCCTTAATATTTTATGTAACGAGCCGCAGGCATGAGTTGCATAATAAGATCAAATGAGTGTTTTTTTTTTTACAATTTGATAGTAATTAATTGAAAAACGATGCCGTAATGTAAATACGTACAATATTACCTACGGCCCAAAACAATGTAATTGTTATTCTAAAGGTGATTGACGTAATGATGCTTATTAATGGCCAATTTCTGTTATCGTTATAGACACTTTATAGTGTGTGAGTAGATAAAAGCCTTTACCCACCTGCTAAGTGTAAAGGCGTGGAGTTTCTCCCGTGGGTGTCCCGGCAGTTCACATTCTGTGGGGTTATTAGTTTCCTGGAACAAACATTTCATCATAAATTCTTAATCATTAGTATCATTATTTTATTGCAGGAGGTCCACAGCTTGCCATAGGATCCTCAAGGATTTCCGGATGACCGAACTTCAAAGACCTTACTAATTATAACTTCCTTACTAATATTTTTAAAGCGAGTTTGTTTGTTTGTTACGCTTTCATGCCCTATCTTCTGAAATTTTTGACTTTTGATTCTAGCTCTCGCGATGTCTCACCTAGCTCTGGCGAGGTCCCCCCGCTTGGCCGCGTCAAGTAGATCAGTATCGCCCCGTAACGCGTCGGCGGTTTCGGTGTCTTACCTAGCTCTGTCTTACCTAGCTCTGTCTTACCTAGCTCTGTCTTACCTAGCTCTGTCTTACCTAGCTTTGTCTTACAGTCTTACCTAGCTCTGTCTTATCTAGCTTTGTCTTAGTCTTACCTAGCTCTGTCTTACCTAGCTTTGTCTTACAGTCTTACCTAGCTCTGTCTTACCGTCTTACCTAGCTCTGTCTTACCGTCTTACCTAGCTCTGTCTTACCGTCTTACCTAGCTCTGTCTTACCGTCTTACCTAGCTCTGTCTTACCGTCTTACCTAGCTCTGTATTACCGTCTTACCTAGCTCTGTCTTACCTAGCTCTGTCTTACCGTCTTACCTAGCTCTGTCTTACCGTCTTACCTAGCTCTGGCGAGGTCCCCCCGCTTGGCGGCGTCGAGCAGAGCCGCATCGCCTCGCAACGCATCAGCGGTGTCGGTGTCGCCGGCGCGCACCAGCTGCAGGGGGGTGAGGCCGTCGCGGTTGCGGCGGGTGGGGTCGGCGCCGTGCTGGGACAACACAAATAAATTAAAAATCAAGCGGTCAACACGCCTGCCTGCGACACGGGTGGTTCCGGGATCGATCCCCGGTCAGGTCAAGATGGAAAATGATCTTTTTTAGATTGACCTGAGTCTTGGATGTTTATCTCTTTATGTATCTATTATAAAATATAGTACACTTGAGTTAGTATCCCATAACACAAGGCTCGAACTTACTTTGGGGCTAGCACAATCTGTGTGACTTGTCCGTATATTTTTATATTTATTTATTTATATACAGATTGAGCTAGCCTCACCGTAAGTTATGCAAAATCAAGCTTCCATGACTTTATAATAGCTAGCTTAATCAAACGAGATGACTTCTTCTTCTTAGCGTGTTGACTCAAAATCAAAACGTTTATTCAGAAAATAGGCCTTTGCAGGCACTTTTTCACGTCATATCATATTTAAAACTAAAAATTTATTAGTCTGCCTCCGTGGTCCAGTGGTTAAGGCGTTTGCCTTGTTGACCCGGAGGTCGTGGGTTCGATTCCCACGGGAAGCATACTTTGTTAAGTTGTTTCCAGTTTGGTTAGGACATTGCAGGCATGAATCACCTGATTGTCTGATAAGAAAGATGATTCCGTGCTTCGGAAGGCACGTTAAGCCGTTGGTCCCGGCTGCCATCTGGTAGTCGTTAAAGGAACCACGTCAGAGGCCGAGAGGCGGTTCCGAAGAACTCTGACACCAGGGTGTGCATGGTCGACTGACCGTGTCACCTACACGAAATGATGATGATATTAGATAATACGTATTTATTAATTGTTCAAAAGCTACAGACTACTAGCGTTTCGGAACCGACCACTGCAGGGAAGAAACGCCGAAAGAAACTCTTATCAACAGTTTTGGTCGCCTACTCGCCTGAAGGGCTTTATATGATTACGAATATTTATTCCTTATTGTCTTTTTCTTTCTTTTCTTCTTTCTTTTTTCTGTTTTCATGTTACAATTTCAATATACATATATTTATTATTTTTGGAACATGTTTATGTTAACGATCGAGTATGCAAAGATAATAAACAACATATGATACTTAAAGTAGTCTCAAAGAGGCCGAGCAGACCAGACTCGGACGAATTATATTTGTGTTGAGCAGAACTTTGCCACTGACACAGCGTTATCAGTAGCATTGTATAGGTGCTCGCGTGTGCAGGTGGAGACACAGGGCAAGACAGGAGGTGTGCCATGGTCTGACTTGAAAAATAGCACCACACGGACAGGAGATATGTAACCCAGGTGGGGTTACGGCACAGAACCCTGGCGCCAAAACTGGCTTTTATCTTCAAGGCTCGATCATCAGTTGCATCAAGAAACGTCTACACTCGTCCGAGACTATCACGCGACTGACTATTCGTAACACACAGGACACACATTGAATCCTATCCTAATACTAACTAATCCTAACTAATATTATAAATGCGAAAGTGAGTCTGTTTGTTTGTTTGTTTATTTGTTTGTTTGTTACGCTTTCACGCCGTATCTACTGAACCGATCATCATGAAATTTTGCATAGACATAGGTTAGGGTAGTGAGAAGGACATAGGCTATATATCACGCGGGCGGAGCCGCGGGTAACAGCTAGTAACAATATATATTTTTACTATCCTTACTCACCTTGAGCAGTAGCCTCACAATATCAGCCTTGTGTGGAACTCGCTCGTGTCACGCGACTGACTATTCGTCACACACAGGACACTGTATGAAATAACATTCTATATTTATACTACTCTTACAAACCTTAAGCAATAGCCTCACGATATCAGCTTTGCCCTTAGCAGCGGCTTCATGTAGCGGCGTGAAGCGCCACAAGTCTGCGGCGTTCACGCTCGCTCCAGCGCTAATTCAAACCGACATGACTTCACGACGAGTGTGGAACTCGCTCGTGTCACGCGACTGACTATTCGTCACACACAGGACACTGTATGAAATAACATTCTATATTTATACTACTCTTACAAACCTTAAGCAATAGCCTCACGATATCAGCTTTGCCCTTAGCAGCGGCTTCATGTAGTGGCGTGAAGCGCCACAGGTCTGCGGCGTTCACGCCCGCTCCAGCGCTGACGAGCGCTTCCGTCACCTCGTAGTGGCCGTACGAACACGCGTTGTGGAGGGGGACGAGGCCGCTGGTAGAAATTATTGAAGATCATTCATTAAAATTATTCATTAGCCGTGTGGTTCCGGCAGAGTAGAATAGGACCACTCCAAGTCATCTCGTGGATGTCGTAAAAGGCGACTAAGGGAACACAAGCTAAACAAAGCTTATTAACATCAAAGAGACCTCTCCAACCCGTCTGGCCAGCGTGGATAGTGTAGGCCAAATCCTCTGACTACTCAGACTAGTATATGGCTCTGGTAGGACAGAGAGGGTCGTGCTCCTGCAGTGGAGACTAGAAAGACCTGATGATGATGATTCATTAAAAAGGCAAAAACAGTATAATTCATTAATAAATCTTTTTTTTATGACATAAAACGGCATACGTGCAAGCGGTTCATCTGATGGTAAGTGATCACCGCTGCCCATGGACAACTGAACTCCAGGGGTGTTACAAGAGCGTTGCCGGCCTTTATTTTTTCGTCCCCAGAGAGGAAAGGGGAAGGGCTTTCTCAGATCAATTTCAAAGATTTTTATTCAAAATTGAATAATTGTATCTCTTTTTGAACGTCATATATTTCTTTCTTATTATGTTTAATTTTTAATATGCAAATTCGAAAAACTACTAGCGTTCCGTGATGACCACTGGTGAGAAGAATACGCCGAAAGAAACTCAATCCAGACTCTCTCCCACCGAACGAAGCACAACAGCGGTAAGCTAATACTCAAACGTAAATTTTCTGGGAGAGTGTGGTACTTCCCCGAACGAGCCGGCCTATTCATGCACAAGTGAATTTTGCTGATAGCGTGGCTCTAACACAACCTAATATCTTATACATAACTTGATTGATGTCATGAGTTTTCGATAGAATTATAGACACTTTGGAATGCCGTGTGGTTCCCGGCAGAGTAGAATAGGACCACTCCAAGTCTTCCCGTGGATGTCGTAGAAGGCGACTTAGGGAACACAAGCTAAACAAAGCTTTAAACATTAAAGAGATTCGTCTGGCCAGCGTGGAGAGTGTAGACCAAATCCTCTGACTGCTCTGGCAGTATAGAGAGGGTCGTGCTCCTGCAGTGGAGACTAATAAAGACCTGATGATGATGATAGACACTATAGTGTGGATAAAAAACGAAATACTGCCCGCGTGTTTTTTTTTTCACATCTCATTTCTTAATTTAATAAAAGTACCTATATCAGAATAGCATTGTAAATGTATAAAAATATCTATAAAAAAACCGGCCAAGTGCGTGTCGGGCCACGCGCAGTGTAGGGTTCCGTAGAGTTCACACTGTTCAGACTCGCACCTCACAGTTTAACGACCAAAAACATCTAACAATGAAAATTGTATGAAATTTTACATTTTGTTAGTTGGTTGCCTATAACTTTTTAGTTTGTACTTAGTACTCAGCTCTGATAGTTTTCCTTTCAACTTCAGTATATATGTATACTACTGCTGTATTTTTTTTCACGTATCTATATGTAACCGTTTAGCAGATAGGGGGGGGACACTTACCTCTAACAAAAATTCGCACTTTAAAACCAAATATTTCGGAAACGGATCCCTAAATCGAAAAGTGGTGTTCTCAACCTCACAATATTTTTGAAAGACCTATTTAACGATATCCCACACGTTGGGTAAATGGAGAAAAAAAAATACTCCCCCACTTTACTGGTATGCGAGCTACCCTAAAAAAATTTGTTTTCAAGATTTTGTTCTACCACTTTTTTGGCATGATTAATTTACATACCCATACCAAATTACAGCTTTCTAGTACTTATAGTCTCTGCGTAAAACCGCGGACGAACAGACAGACAGATAGACAGACATTGGCGAAACTATAAGCGTTTCTTGTTTACTACGGAACCCCAAAAATAAAATATAGATTAAGAAACTTACCCTTTGTCCTTGGCATGAACATCGGCGCCTCTCTGTAGTAACAGCTGTGCGAGTGGTAGCCTGTTATACCTGAAATAGACACATCATCATCAGCTTTTTACAACCCACTGCTAGGAATAAATAATCATCTTTATCAAAAAACACAACATCCTCAAAACGGCGCTGAAATGCGATGGCCCAATGGGTGTGAGCGTTACTAGATCAAGCATTAGGCAAACCCGGGCGCGGTCCCCATTTGGATTGATGACCGCAATTGGCATAAAAAAGTATGTTGAGCTCCCACGTGCTTCGAAAGGCACGTCAAAATGTTGGTCCCGGCTGTCATTATAGGTGGCAGTCGTTTCAAGACTCCTTCAAAGTCACTATTCTCATACTTGATGAGGCGACTCATCCCATCAGGATGAGTAACCCTAAATATTAAAATTTAACTATGTGTGACTCACCCCGCGGCGAAGTGAAGTGGTGACCCCGCCAGTTAAGCAATGGGGCGACTCATCCCATCAGAAGTCATCAGATTTCAATGGGACGACTCAACCCGACGTACAAAGGCGCCCTTTTAAGGATTCCTATCCTTCACCCATTATTGTGGGATGAATACTCACCATCACACTATAATGGGGCGACTCATCCCAGTAGGGTGAATCACCACTCTCATGAACGGACCATTCCCATACTTTATGAGGCGATTCGTAACATTGGAGCTGAGTCACCCCTTACTTTAATGTCACTATGTGTCGACTCACCCCGCGGCGAAGTGTAGCGGCGTGGAGTGCCGACCGTCGACGTCGCGGCAGTTGACGAGGCGCGGCCGCAGGTCCAGGATGCTCCTTGCAGTCTCCACGTCCCCCGACCGCGCCGCCTCCAGCAGACGTAGCCCTGCTGCGCTGGCGCATGCGTCTGGCTCTGGGGGGGGGTTATACCACATTTATACCACAATTAATTACCCTCAGCTACAGCTTATTACTAGTATCTACTCACATACAAATATGCACATCATTAAGAAGAGCGGTGAAACCTAATACAAGCACTGTATGTTTTTTTTTTATTTATTCGGTTCGCTAACTGGTTGAACAACATACAAGTAAAATACACATACAAATCAGATCATACATGGATGGAACACGTGGAAGAGATAGCCTTACACTCTGCCCCGACGTCAGTGAAAATCTGGAAGAGGTATGTTGATAATGTGTTTTGTATATTGGAGGGTAGCAATAATGGAGTTCAACGTTGCCTCGATCATCTAAACTCCATTCACGAAAAACTGAGGTTCACTCTCGAAATGGAGTCTAGTAGGAGCTTGCCGTTCTTGGACGTCAAAATATCAGTGCGCCAGGATGGGACGTTGAGTCATACGGTATACAGGAAACCGACTCACACGGACAAATACCTGCATGCGACTTCTCACCATCACCCTTCACATCTTCAAGCAGTGTCTGCATCTCTCGTACGAAGAGCTCATGATTTATGTGACCAGGAACACCTAGAGGGAGAGCTGAAGCATGTGCAAGCGGTTTTAAGACGCAATGGTTATGATGGTAAGATCCGACAACCTCCAACATCAAAGCGTGAACGAGCAACGACGGTAGACAGGCAGCCAGCTTACTTACCATACGTCAGAGGGGTAACAGACAAAATCGGCAAAGTATTAGGAAAATATTCTATTCGAGCCAAGTTTACCCCAGCCAAGAAAATGGCAAGTTATATGCGGTCACCGAAGGATAGCACGCCTTTGGAAAAATCTGGTGTCTATAAAATTGGCTGTAGTTGTGGTCGCTCGTATATTGGACAAACTAAGAGGGCTATAGCTCAACGGGTCAAAGAGCACATAACCGCAGTTAAAAACAGGGATATTGTGAAGTCTGCCATAGCGGAGCATCTATCACAAGCAGAGACCAATCACTGGATCGAGCTACACCAGCCAAAAGTACTTGCAACTGAACGCCATTTTATACGCCGGCTAGTTAGGGAAGCGATTGAAATTAAGAAGCATCCCAATTTCAATCGGGAAGACGGTTTCAAGCTTTCGGGTACATGGAATCCCGTGATTGAGTTGTGTAAAAAGTGTACGCGCGCATCAGTGAACAATTCCCGAATGGACACCGTCAGTGTTGTGTGTAAAAACCTGTGTAATAAAAGACAAAGAAAGAGGGTAGACCGATACGGTTTCCCTTGACACCTCAACATCCACCACCGCAGTCTCTTCAGTTAGTCTGTGAAAATGGCAGCTGCAATGTTGTCGAAATATCAGACAGAACTCAAAAATAATCGCGGTAAGTCCCGTAGTGAACATAATAGTGATTGTGACCGCGAAAGCTTAAAATCATATAGATCATACAAGTTGCCAGCCTACTTGAGCGAACACAGCATGCATATTTGATATAGCTCTCAGTTGCTTTAAATTGCAGATTACAAAAACATTAAATGTTAAATTACAAGCATTTAGTTTAAAGTTAATATGCTAGTTAAGAAAGTAAATAACTAGATTTTAAATTAAAGATTACATAGTTGTGTATAAATAGATTTCATTCATATTGGCCGATGCACTAAAGATATCGATTTAATAGGGATTTCAGGTTTCTTGAAAAGTTTAGTTTGACGTATTACAAAACCAGCCAATCTGGAAGCTATGCTTACACTGTTACTATAACCAAGATGTCGTCATCATCATCATCATTTTAGCTGCAAGAAGTCCATTGCCGGACAAAGGCCTCTGCCAAGGATTTCCAAAATGACCGGTTGGAAACAGCCTGCATCCAGCACTTCCCTGCGCCATTGGTCAGGTCGTCCGACCACGTTGTTGGTGTGTGTCCGACGCTGCGCTTGCCGGTACGTGGTCGCCATTCGAGAACCTTTCTGCCCCATCGGCCATCTGTTGTTAAGTGGCAGTGGGTGGGGCACATAACGCGAACGCTATGTGCCCCGCCCATTATCACTTAATGAAAAAATATGTGAAGTTTTCATTTCATTACTGCTCCTGTCGCTGCTATAAATATTTCCCTAATGACACACTCAGCCTGCTTCCAGTTTTATTACAAAACCGTGTCTCACCTGTGATGTAGGTGGCCTCGGGCTCCATGAGTCTTGGGGCGGAGTCCTGGCGCTCCCGCATCGACATGGACAGCTCTCGCGTGCTCTCGCCTCTGGCCAGGCAAGCGTTCACCTTGGCCCCTGTTACAGAACGATTTTACATTTATATGGTGCAGGAGCGTAGCCAGGTATCGGGAAGGGTTCAAGAAATTTGTTTTGTCAGTGGCCAACACTGGTGTCAGATTTTTCAAGCTGCCTAACGGCATCTGAAATAGCTTAACGACTGCCATCAATTATGACAACCGGGACCAACGGCATGACGTGCCTTCCGCAGCACGGAAGGGCTATACTTCTATGCCAATCGCGGTCACCCATCCAAGTGGGAATTGCACCCGGGGTTGCTTAACATACGGAAGCTTTTGTAATACTCACGCCCACTAGGCCATCGGGCTTCTCTACGACTAAAAGTGCATAAGAAGTATTGTCACATTGCGTTTTTATTACTACTTAAGTTCGTGAAGGACGTTCCATATTTTGTCTATGGTAATGTGGTTCCCGGCAGAGTAGAATAGGACCACTCCAAGTATTCTCGTGGATGTCTTAGAAAGCGGCTAAGGATACACAAGCCAAGCTAATCAAAGCTTAACTAATTGACCTCTCCAAACCGTCTAGCCAGTGTGGAGAGTGTAGGCCAAATCCTCTGACTGCTCTGGCTCTGGAAGGGGGTCGTGCTCCTGCAGTGGAGACTAACAAAGACATGATGATGATAATCAAATGTATTAGCTGTCTCATCGTGTTGTATCAAGAGATCCATCGCGTCCAGATGCGCGTGCTCGGTGGTCACCTGTCTACATCGCTTTGTTCTTCATGTTTGATCATCATAACATCATCATTTATTTATTTATTTACTGTGATAAAAACGATAAACACCAATTACATTTATCACACATAAAAGTCTTATCAAATTGCGGCGACCTCTACATTCACCGCAAGAACTAACACGAAAACATAACTGTGCATATGGCGACACAACAAAATAACTACAAGATTTCTCACTAGATGACGCTGTACGATTCTGAAACGCGCAAACAGAGTTTCTTCGATTCTGGCAACCGAAACAAGAAAATACGCGCCAAATCGTTTTTGTTTTATATGGCCTTGCGATCTTGATGCATTCAGCCTTTAGGGGTGGCCAGTGCGCTTGTTTTAAAAAACAAAAATAAATTGATGAATATTATAGGAGCCGATGCTTGGCCGCCTTCGATTTTCAAATTTACTTACCTCCCTAAGGATGTATATCGAACTTAAAACCCGGATTTTGAGTTATAGAACCTCTTTTCAGAGCTTGGATGATAAATATAGATTAGCCGTCTCACCGTGTCGTATCAAGAGATCCATGGCGTCCAGATGCGCGTGCTCGGTGGCAACTTGCAGGGGCGTCTGGCCCGCTTTGTTCTTCTCGTTGATGTGAGCGCCCTTGCGGATCAGCATCTCTATCACCTGATAAAAAACAAATAATATTAGTTTAAATATTTATTTGGGTGAGCATAAGAAATTGTACGCCTAATCCTTTGACTGCTCTGGCTGATGATGATGATGATGAGCATATGAAATCGGCCAAGCGCGAGTCGGACTTGCGCACGAAGGGTTTCGTACCATTATCTGTACAACATTACATTATCGAACAAAAACGACAAAAAAATTGTATGGTAGCCCCCCTTAATTATTTATTTTGACGTTGCCGGCGGCGCAGTGTATGGGCCGGTCTCTCGTGCCCACTGATGATGATGAAAATGATGATGATGATGATAAGCTCATCTGTTTCCTTTCGGGGTAAACGCTGCCGGCGGCGCAGTGTAGCAGTCTGTCACCCGTGCCCACGTGGTAGAAGTTCATAAGGGCTTCCAGAAGACTAAAAGACCTGATGATGATGATGATCCCACTTGTTTCCACTCAATTTACACTCTTTATAGATGGTAACTGTGGCTGATATATAGCTCTGGTAGTACAGAGAGGGTCGTGCTCCTGCAGTGGAGCCTAAAAACCTTACGATGTTCCTACCTGCTTTCTCTTGGAGTAGACGCTGACGGCGGCGCAGTGTAACGGCCTATCTCCCGTGCCCCCTGATGATGATGATGATGAAGAGCCCACCTGCTTCCGCTTGGGGTAGACGCTGCCGGCGGCGCAGTGTAGCGGCCTGTCTCCAGTGCCCACGTGCTGGAAGTTCACGAGGGCTTCGGTGGAACAGTCTCCGAGGGCGCTGCTGTTGGGGTCTTGGGGGTTCTGTGGAAGGGACGAATTATTGTTATAAATAATAATAATAAGTTTATTTTTCGTTTATTTATTTTAACACATATTATTTACATTTTTAAATATTTAAATATATAAAAAAAAAACATTTAAAAATATAAAAATAGTAGCCCACCGGTATCGGGAACAGGGTCCAAGCTACCGGCGGTCAGGGCTCCAGGGAAAGGAACCTCCTTACAATACGGGCCGTGTCCAAAAGTACTGCCTTCTGAATCAAGCCCTTGATCCAGCTGCCTAACGAGAGCCTCTTTAGGTGTTGATCGAGGCTCTTGGCAATTAAGCCATGGGCTGTTACTACTATCGGCACAATGATCGCTGAGTCAACATCCCACATGTCGACAACCTCGCGAGCCAAGTCAAGATATTTAATTTGCTTATCTTTTTCGGCTTTCACGAGGTTCTCATCATGCGGGACTGTTATATCAACAATCATTGCGCGCCGTTCTGATCGATCCACCACCACTATATCAGGTTTATTGGCTACAATAGTCCTGTCAGTGATGATGGATCGATCCCAGTACAATGTGGTAATAAGTTTATTATTATCATTCGTCTAATTAATTAATAAATTTCCCGGCAGAGTAGAATAGAACCACTCCAAGTCTTCTCGTGGATGAAGTAAGTCGTGGTCGTAGAAGGCGACTTGGAAACACAAGCTAAACAAAGCTTATACACATCAAAGAAACCTCTACAGCCCGTCCGGCCAGTGTGGAGAGTGTAGGCCAAATCCTCTGACTGCTCTGGCTAATATATAGCTCTGGTAGTACAGAGAGGGTCGTGCTCCTGCAGTGGAGACTAACGAAGACCTGATGATGATGTCATTGATACCTGGTTGTGTGTGAGTGTGAGCTGTTTCTTCACTCTCGCTGGCTCGGCCAGCCGACACGCTTCGAGCAAGCAATGGCCGCGATACTCAACTGAAAACAAAAAAAGAAAAAATAAATGAAATGAAACAAAAAATTGGCGAAGTGCGACCTGACCAGGGTCGCAGGGAAACACTGGATGCAGGTCGCTTCCAACCGGTCATTTTGGAAATCCTTAGAAGATGCCTATGTCCAGCCGTGGATTTCTTGCAGCTGCAATGATGATGATGATGATGATGACTGACTGACAGATGACAGTGACAGTTGTGATGGCGCGACGTTTTCTTCACGCACAGCCCGAGTTATTAATTAATAACTCGGTGTACAACGATTTGATTGTCACTTTAGCATCCATTACGATTTTCATATCTTAAGTGAAAATAGTCATTCATACCGACGCCGTAATGAATATTGAAGTTACCATGAAAATGATGTACACTGTAGCTGTCAAAAGTTAGCAAATAGGTCTGCAGGTCACAAGGTCTGTACCACACCAAATGTCAAATACTGTGAGATATGGAACAAAAGAACGGTACGGAACACCTGAGTATAAAAAGGTTGCAGATATATTTGACGAGCTCCGTGTCGCAGGCAGGCGTGTTGACCGCTGCGCCGATGGTCCCGGGTTCGATCCCCGGTCAGGTCAAGATGGAAAATGATCTTTTTCAGATTGACCTGGGTCTTGGATGTTTATTTATATACGTATCTATTATAAAATATAGTATCGTTGAGTTAGTATCCCATAACACAAGCCTCGAACTTACTTTGGGGCTAGCTCAATCTGTGTGATTTGTCCGTAATATTTATTATTTATTTATTATGTATACAGGTGTATAACCACTTTAGCCGCGTGGTTCCCGGCAGAGTAGAACAGGACCACTCGAAGTCTTCCCGTGGATGTCGTAGACGACTTAGGAAACACAAGTCAAACAAAGCTTATAAACATCATAGAGACCTCTCCAACCCGTCTGGCCAGCATGGATAGTGTAGGCCAAATCCTCTGACTGCTCTGGTAGTACAGAGAGGGTCGTGCTCCTGCAGTGGAGACTAACATAGACCTGATGATGAAGAAGTATAAGCACTCACAGGCTAGTCGTTCTTGCAGTTCCCTGATGGGCGCCACGTCTAAAGCTGACTTCCCGTGGCAGTTCAGCAACGCATCACTCAGCAGGAGAAAGGAGAAAAAATCACTTTTGCTAGTAGCATATTGAGCCGGCTCGTCCAGGGAAGTACCACATTCTCACAGAAATTTGACGTTTGAGTAGTACCTTTACTTCTATGCTACATTCGGTGAGTGAGAGTGTCGCGACGAACGCGATACAAAAATATAGCTGGTAAGTAATTGCCTTATTTATACTGGCAACTCTGATAGAATACTTTAGAAGTGTAACGAATCTTTTGTCAGTTGCACGTGGTCTTTCCTTGCGGAACAATGTTCGCGCAGCGGGAAATTTGAGTAAGTGATAGAATAAGAAAGAATACCAGCGGATTACATTGGTGAGTGTTAGAAATGTAATTTGATTATTGTTTGTAGTAGAGAAATGAAGTGATGATTAGTTAAGAATGTAGAATGAGAACTAGAACTGAGAAACAGCCAAGAAAAGCCAAATGGTTGTGTGCGGACAGGGTCGGGCTATAAGGGGTGATGTGGAGGCCCGTGATGGAGAAAGAATCTCCGTCAAGCAATCAGAATAGAAGCTATTAAGAACTTAGAATGTTATTAGAATCTAGAAAGTATGTAAACTTAGAAATCACTTCATCTCTCACTTGACTACTTTATTGTGTGTATTTCAGAGGCACTTTGTCGTTATGTCTTATTAGAACTCGGGCTTGGTCTAATGTTGGGTAATAATAGAATATTGCCTATAATAAGAATCTTATAAGTAATATAGACGTCACGACAGAGAGAGCCGGAGGCCCATCCCGTCCCCGGGGAAGGAAAAATATAAGGCCGTTAACGCTTTTGTAACACCCCTGGTGTTGCATTAGTTTTTTTTTATGTCAGAGGACGGCAAACGAGCAAGCGGGTCACCTGATGGTAAGTGATCACCGCTGCCCATGGACTAATGTAACACCAGGGGTATGACAAGAGCGTTGCCGGCCTTTTGTTTTCCCTCCCCAGAGGGAAGGGGGGATGGGCCTCCGGCTCTCTCACTCACCGAACGAAGCATAGAAGCTGTAAAACTACTACTCAAACGTCGATTTTCTGTGAGAGTGTGGTACTTCCCCGGACGAGCCGGCCCATTCATGCTACCAGCTGAAGTGATTTTTGCCGGTAGCGTCTATAGGGAGCTGTGGTCACTTACCATCAGATGAACCGCTTGCTCGTTTTCCGTCCTAAGACATAAAAAAATATATAAAAAGCACTCACAAGCCAGTCGTTCCTGAAGCTCCCTGGTGGGGGCCACGTCTAACGCTGACTTCCCGTGGCAGTTCAGCAATGTCGGGTCGGCACCCTCACTCAGCAGGAGAGAGCATACCTGGGAGGAAACATGAAAATTAATCAAAAGAGTAGAGGAACTTAGTTAATAACTTATTCTTTTTCTAAAACTTCCCACTAATTTTAAATAGTATATAATGCATGATTACAGAAATTTATTTTATTTTTTTATTTTAAAGCAAATTAATTATATACATATTGACTGTTTGTTATGGATGACTTTTAAAATTGCATTTATTTTGACAATTTAATGAGTGTGTAGACCAAATCCTGACTGCTCATACTAATATATGGCTGACAGGATTGTGCTCCCGCAGTGGAGACTAAAAAACCTGATGATGATATGAGGAGATAATACTGCAATGTTTTCCCGCCAGAGGGCAGCATTAGCAGAGACAGTAAACAAATGTTTGACATTGACAAGTATGTCAAGGTCGCAGTAAAATGCCTATATTTTACATCCGAATACACAGCACAAAAGCATTTTAATATTTAAATACTCATAGGAGTATTTCAAAATCAAATTAATAAAGGAATAATTTATAATTTTACAAATTAATTACGACTTTGACATTTTCAAGTACAAACTTTTCAGTGTGAAACCTTTTTTACTGTATGTGCTAGTGGTGCACTCTGGCGGCACAGCTTTCCGTAATATGTCATATTAATTAAATTTCCTTTATTAAAACATTTGCACGCCTTTCAAGGCTGAATGCATGTTTCTTAGGAAACACACACACAAGCTAAACAAAGCTTATAAATCTCAAAAAACCTCTCCAACCCGTCTGGCCAGCGTGGAGAGTGTAGGCCAAATCCTCTGACTGCTGTCGCTAATTATGGCTCTGATAGTACAGAGAGGGTCGTGCTCCTGCAGTGGAGACGAAATAAGACCTGATGATGATGATGATGATGCATGTTCAACAACATCTTTAAATTACTGTTGGTATTTTTGCAAAGAAACATCGTTTGATTGATTGATAGGGGAGAGTTTACGTATCTAGATGCGAGATAACTTTTTGTTTTTTGTGTGTGTAAGTGACCAACACTGGTGACAGATTATTCAAGCTACCAATAAGCATCTGACATAGCTTAACGACTACCATCTATGATAAGGGGGGTAAATATTTAAGTATTGACGTTAGTTCCTCCCCGCACTAGCACGTTTTTTTTTTTTTTTTTTTTTATGTCAGAGGACGGCAAACGAGCAAGCGGGTCACCTGATGGTAAGTGATCACCGCTGCCCATGGACTAATGTAACACCAGGGGTATGACAAGAGCGTTGCCGGCCTTTTGATTGGGCCCTCCCCAGAGGGGAGGGGGGATGGGTCTCCGGCTCTCTCACTCACCGAACGAAGCATAGAAGCTGTAAAACTACTACTCAAACGTCGATTTTCTGTGAGAGTGTGGTACTTCCCCGGACGAGCCGGCCCATTCATGCTACCAGCTGAACTGATTTTTGCCGGTAGCGTGGCTCTACCACAACCACAACTGCTTCGTTACTTCGTTGTGTTTTTAACTAGTTATGCCATAAACTACACTAGCTCACTACTGCAACACCATTTAGGACACGTCATTACTCTGTGCCGGTTTACAAGCGACTAAGATAATGTCTCACTGAAATTACGAGACGAGATGACATCACTATAAACTACACTAAGCACACTAGTGCGACACCATATAGGACATGTCATTACTTAGTGCCGGCTTACATACGACTGAGATAGTGTCTCAAAAAATTTATAAATTATGCAATGATAAAACTTCACAAGAGAGATGGATGGTGTCAGAAGTGGGATAGTTGGTGTCAGAAGTGGGATAGTTGGTTTCAGAAGTGGGATAGTTGGTGTCAGAAGTGGGATGGTTGGTGTCAGAAGTGAAATGGCTGATGTCAGAAAGGGGACGTTTGGTTTCAGAAGTAGGATGGTCAATGTCAGAAGTGGGATGATTGATGTCAGAAGTGAGATAGTCGTATCAGAAGTGGGATGTCTTACCTCCAACCGGGCTTTGCTAGCAGCTTCATGCAGCGGCGTAAAGGCCCATAAGTCTGTAGCATTGACGTCAGCTCCGGCCCGGACTAGTAACTCCGTGACTTCGTAGTGGCCGTACGAACACGCGTTGTGGAGAGGGACGAGGCCACTGGAATAAATACAGGTTAATTATAATAAATAAATATATACGGAAAAATTACACAGATTGAGCTAGCCCCAAAGCAAGTTGAAGAATTGTCTTCGGTTAGCTTGTTTTTCTTGTGTGTAAGTGGCCAATATTCGTGTCAGATTTTTCAAGCTGCCTAAGGCATCTGACAGCTTCAGCCGGGACTAATCTTAGCTTTTTAGGGTTCCGTAGTAAACTAGGAACCCTTATAGTTTCGCCATGTCTGTCTGTCTGTCTGTCTGTCTGTCTGTCTGTCTGTCTGTCTGTCTGTCCGTCCGCGGTTTTACTCAGAGACCATAAGTACTAGAAAGCTGTAATTTGGTATGAGTATGTATATTAATCATGGCAAAAAAGTCGTAGAAAAAAATCTTGAAAAAAATTTTTTTTTTGGGTAGCTCCCATACAAGTAAAGTGGGGGAGTCATTTTTTTTTCTCTACTTACCCATCTTGTGGGGTATCGTTAAAAAGGTCTTTGAAAAATATTGTGAGGTTGAGAACACCATTTTTCGATTTAGGGATCCGTTTCCGAAATATTTGGTTTTAAAGTGCAAATTTCTGTTAGAGGTACGTGTCCCCCCCCTCTATCTCCTAAACGGTTATATATAGATACGTGAAAAAAATTACAGCAATAGTATATATACTGAAGTTGAAAGGAAAACTATCAGAGCTAAGTACTAAGTACAAACTAAAAAGTTATAGGCAACCAACTTATAATATGTACTGGAAAATGTAAAATTTCATACAATCTTTATTGTTAGATGTTTTTGGTCGTTAAACTGTGAGGTGCGAGTGTAAACAGTGTGTACTCAAAGTTGTCATTCGCAACTACGGAACCCTATACTGCGCGTGGCCCGACACGCACTTGGCCGGTTTTTTATTGTTTCTTTTGGTGTGAGAATATGCCAGTCTTATAGGGATTTCTAGTACAACATTATCTTAATCTTATTATTATTATTATAAATATCCATGCAAATTATATTTGTTTTATCGAATATGACAATGGATTGTTCAACACTGCGTTCAGCAACCTATTAATACGAAATGAAATTTTATTAAAATTTGCATAACATTAGTCTTATGATACACTCTTTTGTAAACTTTTTTTAAAATATAAGTAAAGTGAACTGAACACCTGAGTTTCGGCGAAGCCAAAGATTTGGCCGTTTTATTGCTTTAACCTAAACTATTTATCTCTGTTTCAACAGTAAACTCACCCTTTGTCCTTAGCATGTACGTCGGCGCCCCTTTGCAGTAATAAACGCACGGCGCGCGCACGGTTGTACCCTGCACAAACAAAAATGATCTTTAAAAAAATAAAAAAACCCTTGATTTTTTGCTGACGTCACATAGCCTATGATAATCCGTGGAAAAAAATTAAAAACCCGACTCCCGTTTTGTGGCATTTTACATCCGTCATGTTTTTTTTTGCTGACGTCACATAGCCTATGATAATCCGTAAAAGAATTGATTATAATAAAATCGACTGCCGTTTTAGGCAGTGTAAACCAGCCATGTTAATTTAGAGCTGACGTCACAGAGCCTATTTTAGTGCGGGGATGAACATATTTAAAAAGAAACGACAGCCATTGTTGGCACTTTACATCCGCATTGGCAAGAATTGGTCTTTAGTTTCGTATTACCCGTATAGTAATTTAAGTCAATTGTATTTGGTTAACTCATAATATTGTCGCTAGGTAACTCCAACTCAGTAGAAGTTTATTGATGTACTTAATTTATAGCTTCTCGTGGCTGGGAGTTTAGCCTATTCCGGGGAAGAATACGAATCAAATGACAGCTCACACTTCAAAATCAGTCTAGTCGTTTAGGCTATAGGAGGCGATAATGGAACAGACGTACCTACATTCTCGTTGCTAGAGATATGAGAGTGAGATAGTGGGAGTGTCACCTGCAGCTAGGTGTAACGGAGCAGACCTACTTCTAGAGACTTCAGAGTCAACACACTGACCATATACATGGTTCTGTTGCTTGAGAGTAATAGAGATAGATAAAGTGAGAGAGAGGGAGAGTCACCCGCAGCTAGGAGTAACGGAGTAGACCTACTTCTAGAGACCAGAGTTAACACACTGACCCTATATATGGTTACGTTGCTTGAGAGTGAGAGGCAGATAGAGAGTATAAGGGAGGGAGAGTCACCTGCAGCTAGGTGTAACGGAGTAGACCGGCGACCGTCGTGCGCGTGTAAGTTGACGTTGAGCGGCGTGAGGAGAGACGCGAGTCTGGAGTCTGCTCCCGACGCGCTACTTCTAGAACTTTAGTGAGAGAGAGTAGGAGAAAGAGAGTGTCACCTGCAGCTAGGAGTAACGGAGCAGACCTACTTCTAGAGACCAGAGTTAACACACTGACCATATATATGGTTATGTTGCTTGAGAGTGAGAGGCAGATAGAGAGTATGAAAGAGAGGGAGTGTCACCTGCAGCTAGGTGTAACGGAGTAGACCTACTTCTAGAGACCAGAGTTAACACACTGACCATATATATGGTTATGTTGCTTGAGAGTGAGAGGCAGATAGAGAGTATGAAAGAGAGGGAGTGTCACCTGCAGCTAGGTGTAACGGAGTAGACCTACTTCTAGAGACCAGAGTTAACACACTGACCATATATATGGTTATGTTGCTTGAGAGTGAGAGGCAGATAGAGAGTATGAAAGAGAGGGAGTGTCACCTGCAGCTAGGTGTAACGGAGTAGACCTACTTCTAGAGACCAGAGTTAACACACTGACCCTATATATGGTTACGTTGCTTGAGAGTGAGAGGCAGATAGAGAGTATAAGGGAGGGAGAGTCACCTGCAGCTAGGTGTAACGGAGTAGACCGGCGACCGTCGTGAGCGTGTACGTTGACGTTGAGCGGCGTGAGGAGAGACGCGAGTCGCGAGTCTGCTCCCGAACGCGCCGCCTCTAGGACGTCCGCTGCACAATATTCTCCTGTGGAAGAGAAGCAGTTTTTATCATCAACTTCAACCTTAGTAAACCTATGAGAGCTTCAAAGGGCCTATTTAGAAAAAAGGCCCTTTATTTAATTAAGGCGTACCTTAATGAAATAAATAAATAAAGGGTTAAAAATGTATACATGTTACCTGTTGGTGTACCAACAGGTAACATGTATACATTTTTAAACAATATTTATAAAGTACTTATTCTAGCATGAAACCCAATAAAAGGTGAACACAGCATTTACGAATACATAGGTAAACATTCATCACAATAACATTAGTTTTACTATAAAAGCAGTGGGCAGTTCTTAGCTTATAGCGAAAATATGAATTTCGCTATAAGCTACGAAGAGGCTCTTTTTCAGTAAATAATGTTCAAAAGCTACAGACTACTAGCATTTCGAAACCGACCGCATCGAAACGCTAGTAGTAATATTATCACGCCTTTTTCTTTCGCGAGAAAGACAGACCCCAAGGTCATAAAACCCAAAGAAATACTACATTTAGCGTGTTAGTGAGCGTTAAGATGAAAAGCGAACTCAAAATAGTGAAGGGTTGCTAGTCGACCAGAGCGGAGAAGAAACGCCGAAAGAAACTGTTTTCAACAGTTTTATATTTCTTTTTTAGGGTTCCGTAGTAAACTAGGAACCCTTATAGTTTCGCCATGTCTGTCTGTCTGTCTATCTGTCTGTCCGTCCGCGGTTTTACCCAGAGACTATTAAGTACTAGAAAGCTGTAATTTGGTATGGGTATGTATATTAATCATGGCAAAAAAGTGGTAGAAAAAAATCTTGAAAAATATTTTTTTTTAGGGTAGCTCCCATACAAGTAAAGTGGGGGAGTATAAATATACCTACGTGAAAAAAAATACAGCAGTAGTATATATACTGAAGTTAAAAGGAAAACTATCAGAGCTGAGTACTAAGTGCAAACTAAAAAGTTATAGGCAACCAACTTATAAAATGTAACGGAAAATGTAAAATTTCATACAATTTTCATTGTAAGATGTTTTTGGTCGTTAAATTGTGAGGTGCGAGTGTAAACAGTGTGAACTCAAAGTTGTCATTCGCAACTACGGAACCCTACACTGCGCGTGGCCCGACATGCACTTGGCCGGTTTTTTTCGTATAATACAGTTTATCCTCAACATTCCCTTAAAGGGGCGTCTCAGCCCATATCTAAACGCGGCAGCGTGTCAAGTCAAGTTCAAGCAAAGGAACTGGCTAGCCAGCGTCGAGTGTAATATAACACGAACCATTTGGTGCCACTTTTGACCCTTCAATAACTCAAAACCTCTTTAACGTAAGCACATAAAACTACGAGTGTTTTATTCGACGAGCTCCGTAGCGCAGCGGTTACCACGCCAGCCTGCGACACGGGGGTCCCGGGTTCGATCCCCGGTCAGGTCATGATGGAAAACGATCTTTTTCAGATTGACCTGGGTCTTGGATGTTTATCTATATATGTATTTGTTATAAAATATAGTATCGTTGAGTTAGTATCCCATAACACAAGTCTTTCTTAAGAACTTACTTTGGGGCTAGCTCAATCTGTGTGATTTGTCCGTATATATTTATTTATTTATTTTATTTATATCCATGAGGACATCTAGAAGCCCAAATTTCATGAAGCTAGCTCAAACGGTTATAGAGATATGAAGTTCAAAAAACCGGCCAAGTGCGTGTCGGGCCATGCGCAGTGTAGGGTTCCGTAGTTGCGAATGACAACTTTGAGTTTACACTGTTCACACTCGCATCTCACAGTTTAACGACCAAAAACATCTAACAATGAAAATAGTATGAAATTTTACATTTTCTTGTTTCCATATATTATAACCGTTTAGCAGATAGAGAGGGGCACTTACCTCTAACAAAAATTTGCACTTTAAAACCAAATATTTCGGAAACGGATTTCTAAATCGAAAAAATGTCTGTTTAACCTCACAATATTTTTCAATGACCTATTTAACAATACCCAACACGATGGGTTTGTATAGAAAAAAAATATTACTCCCTCTTTACTTGTATGGGAGCTACCCTAAAAAAAACTTTTTTTAAGGTTTTGATATAGCACTTTTTTGCCATTATTAACATACCAAATTACAGTTTTTTAGTACTTATAGTCTCTGAGTAAAACCGCGGACGGACAGAAAGACAGACATGGCGAAACTATAAGGGTTCCTAGTTTACTACGGAACCCTAAAAGTCGTAAATTTTAGCACTGACTGACTGACATAGAGTACCTAAATCTAACCTACTTCCAGATGACCTAGAAGGATGAAATTTGGAATCCAGCTCGGTAACTCATTGTGTGTAAGCGTAGAAAGAAATCTAAAATAAACAAAAATAATCGTACCAGTCAACACAGGCCGCGTGGCAGAGTCCGCGAGGTCCAAAGGTGTCTTGCCTTCCGTGTTTCTGATATTCGGGTCGGCGCCATGTTGCAGCAGAGCTGGAAGTAATGTTATTTTGAGAATAAAATTATATTAAAAAAGCCCTGGCCGCATTAAAAAGATCTTTCATCATCATCATCATCATCATCATCAGGTCTGTTTTAGTCTCCACTGCAGGAGCACGACCCTCTCTGCACTACCACAGCAATATAATAGCCAGAGTAGTCAGAGGATTTGGCCTACACTCTCCACGCTGGCCAGACGGTTTGGAGAGGTCTTTTGATGTTTGTAAGCTTCGTTTAGCTTCTGTTTCCTAAGTCGCCTTTTACGACATCCACGGGAAGACTTGGAGTGGTCCTATTCTACTCTGCCGGGAACCACACGGCTAAAAGATCCTTATGACTTTTTTTTTTCTTTTTTTTTAACAGATTGAGCTAGCCCCAAAGTAAGTTCTTATGTAAGACTTGTGTTATGGAATACTAACTCAACGATACTATATTTTATAACAAATACATATATATAGATAAACAACCAAGTCCCAGGTCAATCTGAAAAAGATCATGTTTCATCTTGACCTGACCGGGGATCGAACCCGGGACCATCCGTGTCACAGACCGGCGTGTTGACCGCTGCGCCACGGAGCTCGTCCTCGTCCTTTCTTCATCATTTAAGCCGTAAGAAGTCCACAGCTGGACATAGGCCTCCCACAAGGATTTCATCATTGGGTGGGTTTTGGGTACACGCGCCCGGCCTCCTAAGCTGTTATAAACTCATCCCGAATCCATCCGAGCAAGTAGCCCAAATACCTTTAGCACATTTCCCCAGTCGAAAGTAAAAAAACGGTTTGATGGGCAACATGCGAAACATGATGAGTGTGGCAAAACAATGGGCAAGCTCCGTGGCGCAGCGGTCAACACGCCGGTCTGTGACACGGATGGTTACGGGTTTGATCCCCGGTCAGGTTAAAAAATGATCTTTTTCAGATTGCCCTGGGTCTTGGATGTTTATCTATATATGTATTTGTTATAAAATATAGTATCATTGAGTTAGTATCCCATAACACAAGTCTTGCTTAAAAACTTACTTTGGGGCTAGCTCAATCTGTGTGATTTGTCTATATATTTATTATCTTTAGTAGGGCCAAGCCATCCAAGCAGTGGACTACCTTCTGCTGAGACGAAGAACCTTCTCTATGGATTAAAACACTCACCAATACAGACATCGACCTTCCCCTTCGCGGCTGCCTCGTGCAGCGGAGTGTACCCCCAATTATCAGTGGCAGCGGGCGCCGCCCCAGCCGCCAGCAGAGCCCTGACGACGTCCGCGTGGCCGAACGAGCAGGCGTTATGGAGAGGCTGCAGCCCCCCGTCGTCGCGGGCCTGCAGCGCAGCCCCCGATGATATTAGGATCTCTACCACTTCTCTGCGACCATACCCTGAAAGTAGTTTTTAATGAAGACGTCTTCATCCTTATCCTCGCATGGTATAAAAATAAGTTATTTCCGCTGCCTGTTCCTTAGTCTAAAGCCATCTGACCAAAAGAGTTTCTTTCAGCGTTTCATCTCCGCAGTGGTCAGTTCTTCAACACTAGTAGTTTGTAGCTTTTGAAAAACAATTATATAAATACTAGCTATTACCCGCGGCTCCACCCGCGTAATATATAGCCTATGTCCTTCTTGGTACCCTAACCTATGTGTATACAAAATTTCATGATGATCGGTTCAGTAGATATGGTGTGAAAGCGTAACAAACAAACAAACTCACTTTCGCATTTATAAGATTAGTTGGGATTAGTTGGGATGGGATTGGGATTGGGATGTACGTATTAATGTAAGTTCCTGCAAAGGCCTGTTTTCTGAACATGATGATTTAGGGACAAGAACACGGAAATGAATAAATAGTGCTTTTAACAACCCACATCCAAGCAGTTGCGAAACAATCATTATATCATGTTTAGAAGCCAACACAATGAGTAATTTTAGAGACTTAACACATTAAAATATGCAAGCGGCAAGTGTGCCATAACAGATTGTAAAGAATTATTCAAAATCTAAATCAGAGTGGATTATCCACGGCCTCACGAGGCCTAACGCGGGCTAAGCACGAAACATCGCGCTTACAGACCGTAACTAATTATGCAATAAGTTACCATTTAAAATATACTATGTCCTTTCACTTAGACATTTTGATGGCAGATTTTAGTAAACAATGGTTTGAAATATGAATGGTACCTGCAGCAAAGTGTAGAGGGGTGGATTTCCGACCAGCTGTGTCCCTCGCGTTCACTGTTTGAGGTGTTATGAGCTTCTTAACTCTAACTGCATCTCCAGTTTTACAAGCCTCGAACAATTCCCGTAGGGGATCGGAAGGCGCTGGCAGGGCGTCCAGTGCCGAACCGAGAATCGAACGGCGGCTCGACATGTTGAGTTCGCGTTTCACATCGAGTTTTCTTGTTTGTTATCGTCTCACACAGCCATTTTCGTGAAATTATCGAATGAAAACACGTACAATGCACAGCTGCTTTCAGATTACAGGTGACATTTATATTGAAGTGTTGCTGTTTATTGAATTTTTGTCCGTTGTGGGGTAATAAATTACTACTACTGCTTACATCATTCCATCAGTTGCTAAAGATGGGAATAGGAAAAATATTTATTTACATTTACATGAAACACATAATATACTCATAACTACTCTAAAACAATTAAAACTAAAACTAATCTAAAACAATGTTAAACTAAACAAAAATTAAAACATATCTACAAAATTATATAAAAAATTGAATCCAGATACTTAGCTGCGGTAAAATACCTAAAAAAACTAAATATAAAATACCGTTTTATACAGAGTACTTATATATAAACCACTGTTAAAAACTATTTCCGTACATTTACATTTTATTTTGCTTTTTCATCATATTTTCATTAGTAATTGTTTATATGTTATCCATACTTCCATATCCAGACTAATATTACATACATACTGTCACGTCTTTTTCCCTTGCGGGGTAGATAGAGCTCAGATCTACAAGACCAAAAGACACGTTTAGCATGGTGGTGGGCGTGGAGATGGTAAACGGAATCAAAATAGTGATGGGTTGCTAGCCGCATCGCCTATTACGATGATTCCTTTGATTTTTGCCCATTCCCTCGATCGGTTTTTACGATCTGCGCGGGAAGAGTAGCTAACTAAGAGAGTAAGTAACTATTGTGCCGAGTTAAATTAAATCTGGTACATATATTCTAGATCCTGAGAAAGGACATAGGCTACTTTCAAATTCGATTACAAGCTATCCAAACACTCTATTCTATGCGGATGAAGTCGTGGCTATAGCTAGTCTCGTATATGTGAAATAACGTCTTTGATATTGACGGGATGTACAGTACCTACAGTCACAGGTTGTTGTTCGCTGGTATTTGTTACATGTTTTTGTGGTTGTCTGTAATCATTGGTGATATTTGGGATTGTCAGCGGTTATCGCAGACATTTGATACTCTCTAAAGCATAAAATGTCTGTGATGGTTGTAGCTGTTTTATTATTATTTTATTGTGATCACAAGGTGGTTTTGGGCAGGAAATGTTCGTAGATTCAGTTGGTTGGTGGTGGTTGGTAATGGTTTGGTGATTATTGTTGATTTTGGTTATTTTCGATAGGTTTTGTTAGCTTTTAGTTGTATAGTCCTTAATGATATTGGTGGATTGTTGATACATTTCAGGGTTGCTGATGATTATGAGTAGTTGTTTGTAGTTGTTCGTACGTAGTTGTTGGTGACTTTTAGAGATTGCTGGTAATTCTTGGTGGTTTTTATAGGTGTTGGTATTATTTGGTAATATTTTTGGTGGTTTTTGTGATTGTTGATTATTCAAATCTCAAAGAACTCAAAAAGCACTAAAAGCTACAATCAACCATCAATAACTCAGAAAGTCCCCACGATCAATTGCAAAAATCACCAAATAACAAAAAACTACTACAACCTCAAACTCTCTTAGAAACTAGTAATAACCAAAAATTACCAGCAACTAGTAACAACCGTCAAATTCATCTTTAATTGCAAAAATCTTCAACAACGCTAAAATCACCAAACCCAATCAACAGCTAAAACCGAACTAATTCAACCATCAAAAATTAGACGAATTACGACCAGACATCACTTAAAATCATCAAAAATCACCAACAAACACCAACAGCCCCAAGAAACTACCAATTATTACCAAAAACCATCAAAAACCACGAATAACTCCAAACACTCATCCCTCCTCACTCCAACAACCATCAAAAACTAACAAAATTAAAAGGGATTCAGATTTGACTTAGAATTACTACGGAATTTTAAAATAATACCCACACAATCTCTGGGCCTCAAAGCATTTGATTTAAAAAAAAAATTGTTTATTTTCAGATTGCAGAGATCCATAGTCTTGTTAGTAAATGAAACTTAGCCTATTGTTAGAAATAGTAGGTAATGCGTACACAATTATAAGAAAATAACAACTATACACAAACAAACAACACAATGATTACAAAGGAGTACGTGTGTCCGTAATCACTCTCCTGATAAACTTAGTCCACAGAGGAGACGTATAACGGTCAGCTAACGTCATTAGGATGCCGTTGGTACTGCCTCTCACTCTAAAAATTAGAGAGTTCGTTTTCTTGCGTATAAGTGCCGCAAACCCATCAATTTTATATTCTGCAAACATCGCCGAGGCGCTACATATGATTTGATTCGTTCATGTTTTTATGAATGCTGTCAGTACGCAATAGCTGATCCAGGGTTGTAAAAGTACTCCAGTTGAGAATGCTACTGAGAAGAGAACACACTTGGATGAAAAATCAAAAAATTTACACACCGTTTGTAAATCACTGAATAAAGATTTTTCGATTCTATTCTATTCTAAAGAGAGACCACAAAAGCTTTCCAATACTTCATCATTAATCATTATTGTTTTGCTACAATATATCTTTATTTCCTTTACGAACAAACAGGGTATTTGTTTTTATTAATCATGCAACACTTTTAGCATAGACATTTTATACATAGTTTTAATTAAGGTTATTAATAAAAGCGCAGATGTAAAACTTTACAAATCCCACTCGAACTAATATGAAAAAAATTAAACCTATACCGATACGATCTCTTGTTTATCGTGTCTATTGTGCTGTTTTCCAAAAGTACATCATTTTCTGAATATATTGTAGTTATAAATCTGTTATTAAACGAAAAATTTAAATTAACAAAATATCTTTGCTAACAAAACGCAGCCATTCTATATTGTCTATAGCCGTTAGTTGACGAAATCAAAATGGCGTCTTTCACGGGATAGCCCATATCCGCCGCATACTGTATCATTTTCGTCAATAGTGATTGTGACTTTTGATTTGTGTTTATACAGTTTTGTGAACAATTATTCAGTGTTTCAGTGGAAAGTATTCAGTAAAACTTGATGAACAGTCGTGTGGATTATATTGATACGAGTTTTCGCGAAGGTATGTGTCCTTTCACTCATGTAATATATTAGGGTGTTAATCACCGAATTATCATTATATCGCAGCAGTAACTAAGTAAAAAGTGGTGATTAAGACGTCCGCTTGGAGTTTGTGCGTATTAAGTGCGCGCCGGAAGCCCAGTTCTCTGGTTCAGTAGGTGAATTGCGAACAGGTTTTTTTCATAAGGACGCACTTTTGAGATACCGGGCTGCGCGATCGAGAATTCACTTTTCTTGTAGTCGTCGTATCGTCGCGTCGCTCGCGTTTCAATATTTGCTTGAACTCGTCTAATTAAATTAGTGGGTCGTGGCTCGGACGCTGTGTTAGCATTTTCTCTTGGATTGCAGTGTTGTGCGTTGACTACAAATTGTGGTATGAAGTGTTTACCAAGTGCCTCAGTAGGTCAGTTCTGCCTAAAGTGAATAAGTTTCAGCACTTCCGCCTTTTGAAAATGACTTTAATGTGCTTGAAGGATGTCTGTAGTCTGAAGGTGAGACCCCAAAATTTTTAGGTTTCTGAGTTACAAAATTTTTAATATTTTCGTTGAATTCGTTTATGAGCTGACAGTTCGGAAGTTATATAGAATCGGCTACTGATCATAATTTAAGGCATGCCACCAGTACTTTAAAAGATAATTGCCATCATTTCACAAATACTTGTGACAGATATTTCCCTAATGTAATCTACAACACTTCTCTACTTACCTATTGCTGCTTGTCAGTGGCTTCCACATCAATCCAATACAGGCCATGTCACCCATAACACGCTTAATCAAAAAAAGTTACATCCAAAAACTATTTTAGATTTGTATCAAGTTATCCGGTCAAAGTATGTTTATGCCATAACTCATCTTGATTGAGTTATTCAAAGTGGCTAAAATTGCTATCAGACTAACTGCAAATCTCCAAAATTAAGTTGTTAGATGGCCTAAATAAGCTTACACATATGAAACAACCCTAGAGGCCGTCCCCACTAAGAATGGTTTCTCTTTTACCTCAGAATGTATGTTAACCCGTTGGTCTGGTCTGTCACCATTGATTGCAGTCATTCACCTGTTATATGCATGCATGCAAGTTGAAAAATTGGATACCAGTAAAAAAAAAATGTGTATTGACCACATACACTTATATATATTTTTTTTTAAGCTAAATAAAACAATTTCATTATGAATACTTACCACATCCATCTAGTTGTTGGGGAGTTTATCCATTACAAACAATCAAATCTTTATCTCTAACTAGCAGGCCTTCCCAACTGCGCCCGGGCATGTATTATACCTAACCTCCCTCATGAATCACTATCTATGGTGAAAACCACATTAAAATCAATGCAGTAGTTTTGAGTTTATCGCTAACATACACACAGACATATGCGGCTGAGGACTTTGTTTTATAAATATATATGGACAAATCACACAGATTGAGCTAGCCCCAAAGTAAGTTCGAGACTTGTGTTATGGGATACTAACTCAACAATACTATATTTTATTGCAAACACATATTAGATTAACATCCAAGACCCAGGTCAATCTGAAAAAGATCATTTTTCATCTTGACCTGACCGGGGATCGAACCTGGGACCATCCGTGTCGCAGGCCGGCGTGTTGATCGCTGCGCCACGGAGCTTGTCCTTATAATATGTAGTGTACCTATAAAAGGCAAACCTAACTGACTCATCATCATCATCATCAGCCTATACTCGTCCACTGCTGGACATAGGCCTCCCCAATTATAGACTGACTCACTAACTTGTATGTATATCAACGCACAGACGAAACTACCTACCTAGAAACTTGAAATTGGGTCCCTTTCTTTCGTGGTGTAATTCAGCACTTATTTCTAGAAATTCTATCCCTTAGGGGGAGAAATAGGGGGTGAAGTATTACACAGACGAAGTCGCGGGAAAATCGCTAGTAATATGAGTATAGATGAAAGGGAAACATAAAATGTTTCATTGAAAACAGCAACCATGTCTGTTTGGCCGCTAAAACTAGGTCATTGCTGAATTACTTAACATACAAAATATTAATTAATAAAATGTAAACTTGATTAGCAGTGATGTTGTAAAACTTCAGTTCTGTTGAATACTATCAAAAAATTCAAAATTTTGATTATTCAATTTCGCAAAACACATTTGTATGCATATTTACAATATAATTTTTTATCAAGTATAAAACCCTTTTGTCAGTGACTACAAAAGCCCTTTTTGAAAGTAATAAAAACTAGCAATTTTGTCTGCGTAAATTATAGCCTATATCGCTCTCAGATAAATAAGCCTTCTATTGATGTGTGGTTCTGGCAGAGTAGAATAATTTTTTAATTTTTTTTTTATTTTAATTTTTTTTGGGACATATCACACAAATTGAGCTAGCCCCACAGTAAGTTGTGAACTTGTGTCGTGGGATACTAACTCAACGATACTATATTTTATAACATATACTTATATAGATAAACATCCAAGACCCAGGCCAATTTGAAAAAGATCGTTTTCCATCTTGACCTGGCCGGGGATCGAACCCGGGACCTCCGTGTCGCAGGCTGGCGTGTTGACCACTGCGCCACGGAGCTCGACGAATAGGACCACTTCAAGCCTTCCCATGGATATCTAAGAAGAATACATAGGAAACACAAGCTAAGCAAAGCTTATAAACATCAAAAAGACCTCTCCAACCAGTCTGGCCGCCATGTAGGCCATATCCTCAGACTGCTCTAGCTTATATTATGGGTCTGCTCACTGTATGCTCCAGCAGTGGAGACTAAAAAAGACCTGCCCCCCTATTTACTAACTCGGATGACAGGTGTCGCTGCCTATCAATCTAAAATTTACAATTACAATGCGGGTTACGCTTGCTCAAACTTTTTATTTGAAATACAAACACCGCATTGTAACAGAAAATCCTAGATTGATAGGCATCGACACCTGTCATCCGAGTTAGTAAATAGGCCGGCTGGTGATGATGGTATTTTGGACTCTCTGTGTTCGATTCGGACACTCACTTGGTAGGTTTTATTATTTGCAATGAAACGTACACTGAGTCAGGCACCTGGACAATTAACACATTACTACTAATTACGGTTAATTTAAACCTGCGTAGACTGGTTGCGTCGCATTCCACAACTGATAATAATAACATTGTTATTATATTTGTTTTAAAGTGTGTTCATTGACAGACTTGTGCAGTTTTAACAAGAACAATTGAAAATAAAAACAAATAGAAAACTGATAGCAAAAACTACTGAACAGATTTTGATGTGAACTAGTTGTGTGTCGCATTCCATAACTGATAAAATATACACCTATGTATTATACACCTATTTGTTTTAAAGTGTATTCATTGAGAGACTGTAGTTTGAGCAAGAATAATTTAAAGAATATTCAAAAACTTCTGAATCGACTTTGATTAAAACTGTGGTTTCTTAAGTTAGACAATACCTAGTCCATCCAATAACGATTTTTTTGCAATCCAATTTATATGTTTAGATACAAGTATCAACACATTACACCTATATAACCATGGTCTTTGTAGACATTTATCGGATTTTATTTTTCATTCATAATTACCATACATTACATTACATAGTCTTTGTCACGCATAAAATTGAAATTATTGTCAAATCTACATGTTTTATTGTGATTTAAAAACATATGTTGTTAAAAAAATCTACTATAAATACAAATACCCCTACCAACCTAGGAACTTGAAATTTGGTACTGAGGTTCCTTTCATGCTGTAAGTGAACACTTCTTTGTCTTCTTCATCAGGTCTTTGTGAGTCTCCACTGCAGGAGCACGACCCTCTCTGTGCTACCAGAGCCATTAGCCAGAGCAGTCAGAGGATTTGGCCTACACTCTCAACGCTGGCCAGACGGGTTGGAGAGGTCTCTTTGATGTTTATAAGCTTTGGTTAGCTTGTGTTTTCTAAGTCGCCTTTTAGGACATCCACGGGAAGACTTGGAGTGGTCCTATTTTACTCTGCCGGGAACCACACGGCGTAAGTGAGCACTAAGAAATGATTTTTAGAAATTCAACCCCTAAGGGGGTAAAGTTTTACGCGGATGAAGTCGTGGTAAAATTGCTAGATATGACATATATTTCAAGTTATTTCCCACCTATTAGAATTATGTTATCTAACCGTCTATTGTGATAAGATGCGATATCACTCTTCTCGGGCAAGATAACGTGTTTTGTTAGTTAAGCTCCTTTGGTATTTCACGTTGTATGTTTGTTTTTCGTGTGTGTAAATGGCCAACACTGGTGTCTTATTTTTTCAAACTGTCTTAAGAGGGCCCTGGACGCGCATGTCTCCATACATAAGGAAATAAGGAATTGTGGCAATATTTGATAATTTAGGAGTATAATTAGGCATTCAATCAATTAATCTCATTATTACCTACGTACGTTCCTATCATCATCATTATCAAATATTGCCACAATTCCTTTGTAATTTCGTTTGTATGGAGACATGCACGTCCAGCCGGCCTATTTACTAACTCGGATGACAGGTGTCGATGCCTATCAATCAAGAATTTACTGTTACATTGCGGTTTTTGTATTTCAAATAAAAAGTTCGAGCAAGCAAAACCCGCATTGTAACAGTAAATTCTAGATTGATAGGCATCGACACCTGTCATCCGAGTTAGTAAATAGGGGGGCAGGAACCCTCTTAAGACATTTTGTATTGTATAGCTTAACGACTATAATATTCTGTTGAAATACCTTTTTTTTAAAAACGGTAGTACTTTCTTCTAATGTAAATTGATAACAAACTGTAAAGGTGCGTGTTCCCGTGGCCGGTTTTCGCCGGTCCGGTGCGCCGTTCCGTCGTAATCCGGATATGTGGACACTCGCCCTTAGTATCTTAATCAGCACAGTAAGTAATCAAATGGGTTAATAGGATGACACCAAAGCCTATAAACAGTATTAGAGGTAGGTGACCTTCGCGACTCGACGTCGAGGCCAAGGTCGCTAAGTAATGGGGAACTCACGTCTTTATCGCTTACGGGATGTACAGAGCGTAAAGAAAGAAATATTATTTGATTGATAACACAAACATGGTGTACGATACATAGCGTACGGTCATTATACTATAATTAAACAAGTTGCAATATTTCAGTATTTATTTTATTTATTTATTTGCTAGCCTGTTAAATCCCACTGCTGGGCAAAGGCCTCCCTCTCTGTAATATTATATTATATTAGTTCACATATTAATAAAATAATACATATTTGAGATTGTTTGTGATTGCCTTTAACTGTTGTAAAACTAAAACCAAACTACGTTTGTATGGGATTTCGGCTTAACGTGAGACGCTTAAGAACTTACTTTAGGGCTAGATCAATTTGTGTGATGGGTCAAAAAAAAAGTATTATCTACACCTTCGCGACCCGTCGAGTTGACAAAGGTCGCCAAATATTGAGAGAGTCATAAATTGGTTATTGACATAATGTTAACGAAACGAGAAGGTCAGAGCCCAGTCAGTACATGAGACTTAAGGGGCTTAAACCAGCGAAACTAGCGCCGCCAATCATTTTACTTCTTTTACTCCGAAATGATGGCCCGATGGTCCAGTGGGTGTGAGCTCTATGAGCGTTTACGTATGTTAAACAACCCCTGGCGCAGTCCCTACTTGGATGGGTGACCGCAAGTGGCATGAAATATCTCTAGCTCCTCCGTGCTTCGGAAGGCACGTTAAGCCGTTGGTCCTGGCTGTCATCATTGATGGCAGTCGTTAAGCTATGTCAGATGCCTTTAGGCAGCTTGAAAAATCTGACACCAGTGTTGGCCACTTACACATTCGAAAAACAAACAAACTCCGAAATTATGCCGTGTGGTTCCCCGCGGAGTAGAATAGGACCACTCCAAGTCTTCCCGTGGATATCGTAGAAGGCGACTTAGGGAACACAAGCTAAACAAAGCTCATAAACATCAAAGAGACCTCTCCAAATCTGGCCAGCGTGGAGAGTGTAGGCCAAATCCTCGTAGGTCGTGCTCCTGCTGTGGCCGTGGTCCAGTGGTTAAGGCGTTCGCCTTGTTGACCCGGGGGTCGTGGGTTCGATTCCCACGGGAAGCATACTTTGTTAAGTTGTTTCCAGATTGGTTAGGACATTACAGGCATAAATCACCTGATTGTCTGATAAGAAAGATGATTCCGTGCTTCGAAAGGCACGTTAAGCCGGTGGTCCCGGCTGCCATCTGGTAGTCGTTAAAGAAACCACGTCAGAGGTCGAGAGGCGTTTCCGAAGAACTCTGACAGCAGGGTGTGCATGGTCGACTGACCGTGTCACCTACACGAAATGATGATGATGAGTGGAGACTCACCAAGACCTGATGATAGAGGCTGTTAGAAA
Source organism: Rhodophaea formosa (assembly GCA_963082605.1). NCBI lineage: Eukaryota > Metazoa > Arthropoda > Insecta > Lepidoptera > Pyralidae > Rhodophaea > Rhodophaea formosa. Next base: position 13,000,889 of record OY720229.1, on the reverse strand, counting down.
CTATTCACTTTTTATCTTCAACTATTATTGAGGTAATGTGGGCTATCTCAGATTAGATTTGATAAGTAAATGTGACATCGAAGATTACCGAAGAAAGTAGATAGCTATGTTATCTTAGGTGTGTGGAGTGCACTATTTTGCTATGTCACAATTTTTATACAACTTCCACATAAGGAGTATTATATAAATAAATAATTATCACTACATATTATAAAACAAAGTCCTCCGTCGCGTCTGACTGTCTCTTTGTTCGCGATAAACTCAAAAAAGACTGATCTTGATGTGGTTTTCACCAATAGATTCATGAGGAAGGTTTATAGGTATAATACAAGTGAGCGACTTACTGACACTGATGGGAAAAAACTCTGAGCCTTAGTCGTTTTGTTATATTGGGGTTTCGCCCTAAGTTGAGGACGCTCGCTCGCTCCTGTTTTGGTAACAAGGAAACCTAATGAACACAGACACACACACACACACACACACCTAATGAACCTACACTCTGTGGTCAAGTCGTTTTGTTATATTGGAGGTTTTGCCCAAAGGAGCCCTCTCTGCATTTCTAGTCGCTCACCTTGTAAATGGGTCGCATGTCGAAAATTTTATTCGACTTTATTATTGCCAATTATAAAGTTACTCTCATAGATACGTATTACATAAACATCATCAGGTTTTTGTCAGTCTCCACTGCAGGAGCACGACCCTCTCTATACTACCAGAGCCATAATTAGCCAGAGCAGTCAGAAGATTACATACACATACTTACTTCATTCTATACTTTGGGCCCTGTAAACGACACTACACAACACAAGTCCACAACTTAGTGTATACAACTTAATGTATGTGTGTATATAAAGTGGTATCTACTTAACAAACGGGTCAGCGCTAAGCGGGTCTCTGGCCATAGCTCTAAGTAGGTGTTAACTTGTAATGCATGGGTACAGTCGACGGCAAAAGATAGACCACAACATATAAATAAATATATATATATATATATATATATATATATACGGACAGATCACACAGATTGAGTAGTTAAAGTAAGTTCGAGTCTTGTGTTATGGGATACTAACTCAACGATACTATATAATAGATACTTATATAGATAAACATCCAGACCCAGGCCAATCTGAAAAAGATCATTTTTCATCTTGACCTGACCGGGGATCGAACCCGGGACCATCCGTGTCCCAGGCAGGCGTGTTGACCGCTGCGCCACGGAGCTCGCACATATGATGATATGTAGTGATGACTGATAGTGAAGTGATGACTTCACTATTACTACTATTATAAAACAAAGTCCTCCGTCGCGTCTGTCTGTCTGTTTGTTCCCGATAAACTCAAAGACAATGCGCGGATTTTCATGCCGTTTTAACCAATAGAAGAGTGATTCATGAAGAAGGTTTATAGGTACATATAACTAGCTGTTGCCCACGGTTTCGCCCGCGTGATACAGCCTATGTCCTTCTCAGTACTCTAACCTATGTGTATGCAAAATTTCATGATGATCCGTTAAAGCCACTTTATTATCGCGACACGTACATACAGTAATAATCTATATAAAACTGGCAATCTACTTTATTATTTTCCGTCAAAATTAGTCATTGCGTGCTTTTCCTGTACCCTAAGGCCCTTTACTGTCCGCCAGTCACGAGGCTGTATCTCATTAACCGTGATAGCTAGATAGTTGTTCCCAGATTAATTTCTGTTGCCCTTATGAAAACAAATTATAAACACAAATATTTAAAGGACCATACAGAAATCATAATTATTTTTTCAACACTAATTTTTTAAATTATACCTTTTTTATGCTTTAATGTTAATAGTTTAAAAAAAACATACTGAACGCTTGTGTGTGCGACTGTACCCCGCAGGGCTCCGGTGAATCGTGACACGCTTTCGACCGTCCGTCCACCTGTGTGTTTGTTTGTAAACTATAATATGTATTGACAAGCTCCGTGGCGTAGTGGTTAACACGCCAGCAGCACGATGGATCCCGGGTTCGGGTTCGGCCAGGTCATGATGGAAAGCGATCTTTTCCAGATTGGGCTGGGTCTTGGATGTTTATCTATAGTGTTTAAGTATCTTTATAAAATACTAGCTGTTACCCGCGGCTTCGCCCGCGTAATATATAGCCTATGTCCTTCTCGGTAGAGAAGGACATAGGCTATATATTAGGGTACCCCCTAACCTATGTGTATGCAAAATTTTATGATGATCGGTTCAGTAGATACGTCGTGAACGCGTAACAAACAAACAAACAAACTCACTTTCGCATTTATAATATTAAGTTAGGATAGGATAGTTTCGTTTGTTTGTAACGATAATATGTATTGACGAGCTCCGTGGCGCAGTGGTTAACACGCCAGCAGCACGAGGGGTCCCGGGTTCGATCTCAGCCAGGTCGTGATGGAAAACGATCTTTTCCAGATTGTGTTGGGTCTTGGAGTTATATTTATATAAAATATAATACAATATACAAACTAACAATATTCCCGCGACTTCTTCCGCGTAAATTCCACCCCTCGTATCCGCAGGCTTGCGTGTTCAACACAGCGTCACGAAGGCTGTTTGTAAAAAAGATAATATGAATTTATGTAGATTGTACTCAGACATGACGACACCTGTGGCCAAGTGGTCATCATGCCAGGTTGTTAATGCGCAAGTCCCAGGTTCGATCCCGGTAAGGTCAAGATGGAAAATGAGTTATACATATTGCGCGGGCCGCTGCGAGTTTCCATTCTGTAAATTAGGACTTATTACTGCTGTTACCCGCGAGTTCGTCCAGTCGAGGTTTGAATGCAGGGACATGTGGTCTCAACGCCTTAATCGTACGATTTGTTCTCAGAGACTCGCATAGATGGCGCCACTCGAACTACACAACATTGTGTCTACCATATTATGAGAATATAAAAAACATGATTCACAAAATATATCTTACTAGCTGTTACCCGCGGCTTCGCCCGCGTAATTTATAGCCTATGTCCTTCATGGTACCCTAACCTATGTGTATGCAAAATTTTATGATGATCGGTTCAGTAGATACGGCGTGAAAGCGTAACAAACAAACTCACTTTCGTATTTATAATATTAAGTTAGGATAGGAGTTTCGTTTGTTTGTAACGATAATATGTATTGACGAGCTCCGTGGCGCAGTGGTTAACACGCCAGCAGCACGAGGGGTCCCGGGTTCGATCTCGTCGAAACATGATTCACAAAATATATCTTACTAGCTGTTACCCGCGGCTTCGCCCGCGTAATTTATAGCCTATGTCCTTCTTGGTACCCTAACCTATGTGTATGCAATAAAAATTTGTTGGGATGGGATTAAAAATCAAAACAATATTTTAGGCATAATATTTTAAAATGACACCGTATATTTAGTAAGTTAAAGGCTAACGCAGATTACCGCCATCTAGTATCGAGTAGCAAGCAACTCTCCTGCGCCATACATTCGCCTGCTTTTTGCAAACTTAATTTGGTCCAATATTTTTGTATGAGGTGGGCAGTCTATTACGTTAGGATTATAAAACGTCGCTACAAAGCGTCAAGCTGAACATATTCCTCTAGAACCACGCTATCCATTAGTGCAAACCGTATGAAAATCTGTGCAGCAGTTTTTGAGTTTATCGCGAACAGACAGACGCTGCGGAGGCTTTTGTTTTAAAATATATAGTGATGTGACAGAAACTCAAACCGATGGATGGTTTCGAATATATCCTGTTTCGTTCACTAATCAAAGTAAGTGTAATTTCTACCGAAGACATACCATCAAGTGACGCGGTGAATCTAATTGGTTCCGCCATTAAGTTGAATATTAATGGCCAACTAATTGTTGCCTGATCGAATATTGATGATAACTGTACTGCCTGTGCCGTACACTGCCTGTGCCGTACACTGCCTGCTTTGTTACGCATATCTTAAAAGGCGGTTTCAACAGGTCTTTTGTAGTCTTCACTGTAGGAGCACGACCCTCTCTGTACTACCAGAGCAGTCAGAGGATTTGGCCTACACTCTTCACTCTATTCAGACGGGTAGGAGAGGTCTCTTTGATGTTTATAAGCTTTGTTTAGCTTGTGTTTACTAAGTCGTCTACGACATCTACGGGAAGACTTGGAGTGGTCCTATTCTACTCTGCCGGGAACCACACGGCATTTGACGCTTATATTTGATCAAAATTTGTACAGAACCCTGTGTGCGCGAATCCGATTCCATTTGGTTTTATATTCTAATTCAGGAAGTATTAAAGATCAACCAATAATTAAAATAGCAAATTCGTCGTGTATAAATATTTTTTTCGACATCAAAGCCACCTTCAAAGCCAAATCAATATTTCATTGAGAACGCGGCGGACGCGGCCCGATTTTCGTCAAAAGTAAAAAGATTTCTAAGATGTGATGCACAAATTATGCTAAAGAAGTGGGGACATACGGTCTAATATCGCGCGCGGTTACGCTGCTAAAACTAGCGAACGAATGAATGAATGAAGGATAAATTTATTGCATAAATGTGATGATTTACATATAAAAACATGAAGCCACCCTCCATACTTATGCGTGAATACTCAAAAGCATCTTAGATGCCGTTCTGTCAATATCGAAATAACCTAACGAGACAAACAGTCTGTGTAAATTTAAGATTGTCATTACTTAAGATTTTTTTAATATTCGGGCATAAATCTTATAATTTTATTCCACAACGCAAGATGACAGCTCTTGACGGAGCATTACTAAAGATAAGCTTATGTATGAGTGACTGAATTGCAATCAGTTGGTAGGATAAACTAAAACTCGTTAACATAAAGGTGTTCCCTATATGGCAAAACATGATAGTTGCTGCTCTCCGAAGGCTTTGCCATTGTTTCTCAGTCACCTTCAGGCTATGCATAATAAACGGAGGGTATAAAAAATCTCCAGTTGATCCGGCTTTACTTTAAACCGTTGGTTCCGGCTTTCATGAATGACAGTCAATTTAGCTGCTTAAAAAAATTTACTAACCAGTGTTAGCTACTTATAAATAACGAGAAAAAATAGGTGGGCACGTTAAGCATTTATCATCGACATCAGTAGTAAAGAAGTTTAAATAAATTAAAACCAGTGTTGGCCACTTACTGGTGAGACGACGGCCTTATAACGGGCGCGGCCGAATTTCGCGACCGTACGTCCACTACCAGTTAGAATGTGGTTTATCTACAAACCGGTCGTGAATTCCCATATTGTTCGTATTTGTGTTAGGTTCTGGCTGACATACATATATTATGGGTGTGGTGTTGCTTCTTTGACCGACTTTTTAAAAGATGATTTTGTTTTTTGTATGTGTATGTGACCAACGTGATTTTTTTGCCGTTTTGTCTCGATAGTCTAACTATTTATAGATAACTAGCTGACGAGCTCCGTGGCGCAGCGGTCAACACGCCTGCCTGCGACACGGATGGTCCCGGGTTCGATCCCCGGTCGGGTCAAGATGGAAAATGATCTTTTTCAGATTGACCTGGGTCTTGGATGTTTATCTATATAAGTATCTATTATAAAATATAGTATCGTTGAGTTAGTATCCCATAACACAAGTCTCGAACTTACTTTGGGGCTAGCTCAATCTGTGTGATTTGTCCGTATATATTTATTTATTTGTTACCCGCGGCTTTGCCCGCGTGATTTATAGCCTATGTCCTTCTCAGTACCCTAACCTTGTGTATGCAAAATTTCATTATGATCGGTTCAGTAGATACGGCGTGAAAGCGTACAAACAAACAAACTCACTTTCGCATTTATAATATTAGTTAGGATTAGGATGGTAATTGTTAGTTGGCCGATTTTTCTCAATGATTTCATGTAATATACAATGTATGTACATTGTATATCACCAACGGGTTAAAACTGCATATTTTATTAAGTAAAGATAATAAGAAATGATGAAAAAATTCCACGCGGGCAGGACTTGAACCTGCGTCTATCACAGTACGATCTATGCGTTGCCAATTACGCCACCGCGCTTCAAGCCCCGGCGCCGAATTTCTCCTCCATATCCCATTCCTCTTACTAGGCTTGCGTCATATTTTCTTTATTTAATAAATCAATCAATCAATTTCTTTATTTTTTCTCTACAATAAAAATTAAAAGCAATAGCCTTGGCTGTACAGAATTAGTACTACTGTATAGTACTAGTTTTTGCAAAATGAGAATTGTGGAGAACTGGTGCCCATGCTAGGCTCCGAAGATCCTGTGTTACGGGTCGCCAGGTCTCTCCCAATACATATAATGAACTAAGTATAAGATCAGTTTATATTAGCCTAAAGTAAAACTATTTTATACAATTATATATTAAGTATGTGGAGTGTATTTAATGTAGTATGGTTATATCCTTTGAGGTTATATGATAATTGCGAGCCGCTGTGTGAAAAGTAGCTTGGGTGAAAATCGACCCAGTACCTACCCCATCAAGTCAGTGTATCCTATCAGTATGCATACTTGGATATAATATGCGAGAGATAGATTTTGAGCAGAAGTTACAACGACACAATCGTTAGGCTAGGCAAATGAGATCATTAATTTTTCAGTTTCATCATATGTTAGTGATTGTAGCCATTCACTTACTTTTTTTTTAATCCCATATAAAGTACTGCATATTTTAATCATGTCTCAATACAACACTGATATCATAGGCAGTGAGCCTTACTCATGCGTGGATGACGTATCCTCAGCGGATTCTATATACCAACGATACGTCATCATTGCCGTGTGGTTCCCGGCAGAGTAGAATAGGACCGCTCCGAGTCTTCCCGTGGATGTCGTAGATGGCGACTTAGGAAACAAGCTAAACAAAGCTTGTAAACATCAAAGAGACACGTCTGGCCAGTGGAGAGTGTAGGCCAAATCCTCTGACTGCTCTGCCCCCCTATTTACTAACTCGGATGACATGTGTCGATGCCTATCAATCAAGAATTTAGTGTTACAATGCGGGTTTTGCTTGCTCGAACTTTTTATTTGAAATACAAAAACCGCATTGTAACACTAAATTCTTGATTGATAGGCATCGACACCTGTCATCCGAGTTAGTAAATAGGCCGGCTGGTTATTATATAGCTCTGGTAGTCCAGAGAGGGTCGTGCTCTTGCAGTGGTGACTAACAAAGACCTGATGATGTACATAATGACCCGAGTCATCATCATTTCGTGTAGGTGACACGGTCAGTCGACCATGCACACCCTGGTGTCAGAGTTCTTCGGAACCGCCTCTCGGGCTCTGTCGTGGTTCCTTTAACGACTACCAGATGGCAGCCGGGACCACCGGCTTAACGTGACTTCCGAAGCACGGAATCATGTTTCTTATCAGACAATCAGGTGATTCATGCCTGCAATGTCCTAACCAAACTGGAAATAACTTAACAAAGTATGCTTCCCGTGGGAATCGAACCCACGACCCCCGGGTCAACAAGGCGAACGCCTTAACCACTGGACCACGGACCCGAGTAAAACTGCATATTTTAATCGTGTCTCAGCACAACATTGATATCATAAGGCAGTGGTGACCTTACTCATGCGTGGATGACGTATCCTCTTCAAGCTACGTCATCATTACTGATGTCACCTTTCGCCATTTATGTAGATGATGATGATGATGCGATGCACCTAACGGTTAGGTTCGGCCACAGGTATGGGGATAGTCGGATGATGGATGATGGTCCATACAAGCGGTTTGATACATACATACATATTGACACGTCTTCCTTGCGGGGTAGACAGAGCCCAGGTCTAGAATACCTGTAGGCCACTTTTAGCGTGTTAGTGGGCGTAAAGATGGAAAACGGAATAAAAATAGTGTTGCTAGCCGCGTCGCCTATTGCCATGATTCCTTAGATTTTCGCCCAATCCCTTGACCGGCTTTTACGGTCTGCGCGGGAAGAAAAAGGCCACTTACACACACGAAAAGAATTGAATTAAACATCGGCAAGGGTCGCATGCATTAACTATTGGTGGCGGGTATGTTGACGTTGTTTGACGATTGACGAGCTCCGTGGCGCAGCGGTCAACACGCCTGCCTGCGACACGGATGGTCCCGGGTTCGATCCCCGGTCAGGTTAAGATAGAAAATTATCTTTATCAGATTGACCTGGGTCTTGGATGTTTATCTGTGTATGTATTTGTAATAAATTATAGTATCGAGGAATTAGTATCCCATAACACAAGTCTCGAACTTACATTGGGGCTAGCTCAATCTGTGTGATATTTGTCCTTATATATTTATTTATGTGGGTGGGCGCTGGCCAGCAATAGTTTGCATGAACTAACTGGTGGCGGAAGCACACAAAATAATTTAACTCAAAGTACCTACACACGAAAAAACAAAAAAAGCAACCTTTTGGCGCTCCTATAGTAACACTAGCGCCACCCCGCAATTAATTATTTTAATATTAAATTATATCAAATTTTAAAAATCTACCAAGTACATTACTAGTAAATTACTTGAAGTATTTTTGTATTCATTTTCACTAATATTCGTTTGATAAAATAAGAGAAAAACAGGTTAACGCCAAAAGTGGCCACTCTCATTAACCGATTTATCTCTTTAAATATGGCACTAGTAAATCACTTGTAATACCTATACAAAAAAATACTATAAGTAATTTAGTAGTTTTGTACTTGTTAGATTTTTAAAATTCGATACAATTTATGATTTAAGGAATTTAATATTGTTACTATAAGAGCGCCCTAAATCAAAATCAAAACGTTTATTCAGAAAATAGGCCTTTGCAGGCACTTTTTCACGTCATATCATATTTAAAATTATCTCATTAGATATATGTATTTATTAATTGTTCAAAAGCTACAGACTACTAGCGTTTCGGAACCGACCACTGCAGAGAAGAAACGCCGAAAGAAACTCTTATCAACAGTTTTGGTCGCCTACTCGCCTGAAGGGCTTTATATGATTTATATTTAAAATGTTTATTTTAAATATAACCAGACTGTAAAGAATCTCAAAGTTATAAATGCCTTCAGCCAATTACAAAATAACTGTATAGCATATCTCAATTTGTGACCACCATGATGTCATGTCCCATGTGTGACTAATAAAGACACATCCTTCCCTAACGTTGCTTTGTGTTCTCCTTTTTAATCTCCGACGCAAAAATGACGGGTGTTATAAGTCTAACGTGTCTTCATGGACTTTGAGTTAAATTGTTTTGTGTGCTTCCGCCACCAGTTAGTTCATGAGAACTGTTGCTGGCCAGCGCCCATCCACTACTGTTAGTCCCATCATGCCCGCCACCAATAGTTAATGCATGAGACCCTTGCCGACGTTGCTGCATCCGTTGAGGCTGCAGCAGCACGTGTTTTGCCTCTACACGAGGCATCTTCAAGCAATTGCCTAAAGATGCCTCGTGTAGAGGTAATCGCCTGAAGAAGCCTCGTGTTTAGGCGAAACATGTGTCGCGAGCAGGACGGCCGATGCTGCTGCAGCCTAAACGGAGATTTGTTGCCTCGACTTCGAGTCGCTCCACGTCGAGTTGCCGCCACGTCTACTTTGAAAACTCCCGCTTTTATTCCCGCCATATCGAGTTGTTAAAAAAGTTTCTTTTATTACCGCGACGTCGAGTCGCCGTCACGTCGAAGGGTACAGTCAGTGAAACAAATCATTGAAGTTTTAATATTTTTAATTGACTTGAAGAAGGGAGGAGGTTCTCAATTCGTCTGTATGTTTTTTGGATCATCGGCAAGGGTCGCATGCATTAACTATTGATGACGGGACTAACCTCAGGGACTAACAGTAGTGGGTGGGCGCTGGCCAGCAATAATTTGCGTGAACTAACTGGTGGCGGAAGCACACAAAATAATTCAACTCAAAGTACACACGAAAAAAAAAGCAAACTCAAATATTTAAGTGCCAAACTAAGAATCTCAAAGTTATAAATGCCTTCGGCCAATTACAAACATAACTGTATAGCATATATTATATTGTGATCACCATATGATGTCATGTCCTGTCATGACTAAGGAATAAAATTTTTATTGTAATAAATTAATTCGACATTATAAAAACAAACATTTTCACATAAAATAGCTCCTCCAACGCACCGCATCGAGGCAACGCACCCAATATGCTGGCAGCATTTCCTCGCTGAATAGCGAGACTTATTCTCTGAGCAAAAAAGCTGCCAGCTCTAGGATTTAGAGAAATATATAACTCTCGTTCGTAGAATGTAAGCTGGTTCATATGAAAGAAGAATAAACTGTAAAATAAAAATTCCTCGGGAGAGTTGGTAAGTTGATTGGTATTGTATTGAACATAAACATTGCGTGACTATAACACAAAGAGTTACGTAGTTAATAAATATTTGCAATAAAAATCGATGCACAGACGCGGTACTTTTTTTTTCTAAAAAACTAAGAACTTTTTTTTTATGCACACGCCAGTCTGCCTTTCAGTTTTTTTTTTTCGGTATTGTGCTTTATGTTTGACCATTTTTATACAGGTTAAACATAGTCGAAATGGCCAAGGAGCACCCTTAAACTGTTTTTTTCGGACTTCCTAACACTAGCAAGCAACCCATTTTTATTTTGATACCGTTCTTAGATTAAGAGCTAGCGAACCATCTGACTAACCCGTTTCCCACAAAGCTAGAATTTTTTTTAAATTATATTTTATTATCTGCTAATTATGAAAATACCGGTCTGGCAGGGATATCGCGGTTGCGTCATTATCCCAAAAATTTTTGAAAATGCAAAAAAAAAATTTTTCGTAACCGTCTGCCACAAGGCTACAATTTTAATATGTTATAATTTAAGTATTTTTAAGTGTAAAAAAAAATTGCCAACCTATTTTGAGGGTTGCAAGTGTATGCCAGACGATAACAAAGTTGTCATTGGGACGGTAATTCATAACCTGCTGCCACAAGGCTACAATTTTGAGGGAACATTCTTTCAATTGTTTAAAAAATATATGTAAACAGCCAGACCATTCTAGCGGTTACAAGTACCTGCCAGATGACTATATAATAGTCATGTCGCTCGACGGGAGTGCGCACAACTTTGTTATCGTCTGGCACACACTTGCAACTCTCAAAAGAGGTTGGCGATTTTTTTTTACACTTAAACATACCTAAATTATAACATATTTATTTATTTTATTTATTTATTTTTCTGTTAGGAAGATTATCGACTACAAAAACAATATAGAACAATAGGATAAAAACATTCAGTCATTTACAAATCTCCACTTATAACTATTACATAAGCAATAAAAGAATCGACAAGTTAGCGACAGTTTAACACAATACACAAGCAAACAAAACATATGCACCATTATACAATGCAGCAGCGGGATAAGTGAGAAGTGAAGCTGAGAGAAAGGACCACAAGTACCATATGAATAAAAGGGACTAACTAACCCTGGTCGGGAAACAGTCTATTAATAAAGGCTTTTTTCAATGCCACTGTATTTGATCCTAAGATGTCCATATATGTGTCAGAGGAGCACTTATTATAGTTATTACAAGCTCTAAGAAAGAAAGAATTTTGTCGATAATTAGTGGCTGCCACGGGCGTAACAAATGTGGGAGAGCTTCTGAACCTTCTCTGAGGAGCATATATTCCGATGAGTTCAAGTAAATGAGGGCAGTCAGTATGGGAATTAATGACACGGTGCAAAAAAACCATATCTAAAAGTTCGCGACGATTGACCAAAGGTAACAGATGGTGCATTTTGCATGATAAGGTATAGTCAGTTATACTAGTTTTAGTGCGATAATTAATATACTTCACAAACTTCTTTTGTATACTTTCTATACGGTCGATATAACATTTATATACCGGGTTCCATACTTGAGATGCGTATTCCAAGTGGGTTCTCACATAGGTGCAATAAAGAATTTTTAGTGTTTTTACTTGTTTAAAATCTTTAGAGTTCCTTAAAATAAACCCAAGACCTTTAAAAGCCCTCTTAATAATAGAATCGACATGGTCACTGTAAGTCAATTTACTGTCTAGAATCACGCCTAAGTCACGAACATTACTGACTTTTTGCAGAGGTTTATTATTAAGAGTGTAGACAAAGTTAATAGGGAAGAATTTTCGAGTAAATGTAATAGAAGAACATTTTGAAATGTTAAGGTATAATTTATTTATTTTGCAATATTAAAATTGTAGCCTTGTGGCAGAAGGTTATGAATTACCGTCCCAATGACAACTTTGCTATCGTCTGGCACACACTTGCAACCCTCAAAATAGGTTGGCAATTTTTTTTTACACTTAAACATACTTAAATTATAACATATTAAAATTTTAGCCTTGTGGGAAACGGGTTAGTCAGGTGGTTCACGAGCTCTCCCACGTCGTCTGGCAGGTACTTGCAACCACTAGAATGGTCTGGCTGTTTACATATATTTTTTAAACAATTGAAAGAATGTTCCCTCCAAATTGTAGCCTTGTGGCAGCAGATTATGAATTACCGTCCCAATGACAACTTTGCTATCGTCTGGCACACACTTGCAACCCTCAAAAGAGGTTGGCAATTTTTTTTTACACTTAAACATACTTAAATTATAACATATTAAAATTGTAGCCTTGTGGCAGAAGGTTACGAAAAAAATTTTTTTTGCATTTTCAAAATTTTTTGGGATGATGACGCAACCGCGATATACCTGCCAGACCGGTACTTTTATAATTAGCAGATAATAAAATATCATTTAAAAAATTTCTAGCTTTGTGGTAAACGGGTTAGTCAGATGGTTCACGAGCTCTCCCACTATCTCCACCTACAAGCCCACCAACATGCTAAACGAGGCTTTTAGGTTTTTAGACTTGGGCTACGTCTACCCTGCAAGGGAGGAAGACGTGATAGTATGTATAATTTAGTAAACAGGTGTGCAGGTCTATATGTTTCTAACTTTGGCTAATACGCAAGAAAAAAAGGGTTCTAATTATCAGCAGGGAGTATGATGTCATCTCAAATGCAATGATTAATGATGCTGCCAGCTTTTTGGGCACGTTACCGCGAGGTGATGGTTTAGGAATTACTATTATTTGTTTCTACTCGTTTTAAACAGTTATACAAATAAAATTATATAATATGATTAATAAACATACCGACATCCTCCCCTTAAGGCGAGGTGAGTTCACAGTTCACACACTAGCGCCACCCAGCCATTAATTCTAGAAGTCCTAAATCATATCGAATTTAAAAATCTAATAGCTGAATGCCCTCGTAAATTACTTGTAGTATTATTGGTACAAGTTTTCGCTATTTTTAATTTGATGAATTAAGAGAACGAATTTTTACCGCCAAAAGCGGTCACTTTTTGCGGTAAAAATTCGTTCTCTTAAACTCAGATTGTAATAGTATGAAAAGTAACAAAAAGAATACTACAAGTAATTTACTAGGGCAATCAGCTATTACATTTTTTAACTTTGATTTGATTTAGGATTAAATGAATTAATTGCTGGATGGCGCCAAAGACAATAAATACTAACGTAATAGACTGCCCACCTCATAGAAAAATATTGGACCGAATTAAGGTTGCGAAAAGCAGGCGAATGTATGGCGCAGGAGAGTTGCTTGCTACTCGATACTAGATGGCGGTAATCTGCGTTAGCCTTTAACTTACTAAATATACGATGTCATTTTAAAATATGCCTAAAATATTGTTTTGATTTTTAATAAGATATATTTTGTGAATCATGTTTTTATATTCTCATAATACGGTAGATACAATGTTGTGTAGTTTCGAGTGGCGCCATCTATGCGAGTCTCTGAGAACAAATCGCACGATTAAGGCGTTAAGACCACATGATGGCGCTATTGTGTGAACTCACTTCGCCTTAATCTGTTTGTTCGTATACATGGCGAAATTTTGATCGTTCTGGACCCTTAAAGGGGTGATTCAGCCCGTCGATATGAACCATTTTTCCTATGGGACATATAACTAGCTGAAGAGTTTGTTTGTTTGGTTGAACGCGCTAATCTCGGAAACTACTGGACCGATTTCGAAAATTATATAATTATATCGAAAAATTCCTATACAAATTGCCCGGGCGGCTGAACACTTTTGTAAGAAAATGTCGAAATAAAATTTGAGTTTCCAGCATTGGTCCCATAGGAAAAATGGTTCATATTGACGGGCTGAATCACCCCTTTAAGGGTCCAGAACGATTAAAAATTTCGCCATGTATACTTTGTCCTTATTTGGATGCTATAATACTGCTGGTGTTACTTTCGTTCGTAGAAAGTAACCTGACTCATCTAATATCTAGAATTGTAGTCTTAAATTATTTAGAAAGATGGAAAGATGATGTGTTTTTGTTTGTAATGGATGACATCAAGAACTACCAGTACATACTTCATCATCATCAGGTCTTTTTAGTCTCCTCTGCAGGAGCACGACCCTCTCTGTACTATCAGAGCCACATATTAGCCAAAGCAGACAGAGGATTTGGCCTACACTCTCAAAGCTGGCCAGACGGGTTGGAGAGGTCTCTTTGATGTTTTGAAGCTTTGTTTACCTTGTGTTTCCTAAGTCGCCTTCTACGACATCTACGGGAAGAGTTAGAGTGGCCCTATTCTACTCTGCCGGGAAAGAAACGGCGAAATACTTCGAAAAAAAATTTTTTTTAATAAAAATATTTGACTGATTGCATTAAATAGGCGCCGAAACTACTGCACCGATTATGTAAGCCTTTCTTCTTCATCTTCTTCTGTTTTATATTATGGCTTCCACCGATTTTTCAGTGATTCTGCCAATGTCCAGTATAATGAGATACTAAGTATCGGTGTTGTACCGTAAAGTTTATCCAAGTAGCATCAAAAATGGCGTATGTTCTTTGATGCCTCGTGGGAGCATCTGGCGGCAAATCTATACGAGTCCATTTATCAGTTCACTTTAACTATTTCACAAATTGTTCATTAGTACGAGCATTTATAACATCAAATTACACCAATTTCATATGTTATAGTCCACTAAAATCAATTTGCAAAAATGTCTAAGGCAAACTTCAACTGTACCCCTTGACTTCCCACCACAAACTCCCATGTAAGTCTCCTATAGAAACCTAGTTTATCTGACAGTGACTTAGACATACAGACATTTTACTGTTTTATTATATAGATGTATGACAGCGTCTCATCGGACCCTTCGATCCAGCGCTGCCATCTAGTGATCGTATTTCAGAACACTCAATGATCATATTAAAACTTACGCGAGATAACTTCATTATGAAAACACGGCTTTACTCACGTTTTATTACGTCGGATCTGCCGACTAGTTTCGGTCTGTTACGAAGACCATCATCGGGGCGAGTGATCATCATCATCGGCAGATCCGACGTAATAAAACGTGAGTAAAGCCGTGTTTTCATAATGACTCTCATTGATCATCATCTGTTTATATACTCACATAATTTAATATCGTCATACACATATTAAAACGGAAACTGTCTAAAAATACCACTTACTTAGTCAGAGCAAACAAACGAAGTGTCATGTGATAATACATTACGTCATAAGGATGTTAAGGAACGCGGCCTTGGCGGCTGTATGCGGCAAATAACTCGTCTCACTCTTTTACCCGCGGCTTCGTCCACGTGATATATAGCCTATGTCCTTCTCGGTACCCTAACCTCTGAGTGTGACAAATTTCATGATGAAGGTTCAGTAGATAGAACGTGAAATGGTTAACAAACAAACTCACTTTCGCATTTTAATAATAAAGATAAAGACTAGCTGTGCCCACGAATTCGTCCGCGTGGAATAAAAATAGCCGTCCTTTCTTAGGCTTTAGACTGTGTGTCGTGTGATAATACATTACGTCATAAGGATATTAAGGAACGTCGCTCGGCCTTGACGGCGGCAAACTCTCGTCTCAATTATTTACCCGACTGGTCCGCACAGAAGTAGGGTACTGTTTGTCACCTTTTGATTGCATAAGCACTAATCAGTGCTCTATGAAATCCTAGTCCTAACTATCCTATCCTAATTAATATTATAAATGCGAAAGTGAGTTTTTTTGTTTATTTGTTACGCTTTCCCGCCGTATCTACTGAACCGATCATCATGAAATTTCGGATACACATAGATTCAAAGATTCAAAACGTTTATTCAGAAAATAGGCCCTTGCAGGCACTTTATCACTATTGTTCAAAAGCTATAGACTACTAGCATTTCGGAACCGACCACTGCAGAGAAGAAATGCCGAAAGAAACTCTTTTCAACAGTAGGTCGCCTACTCGCCTGAAGGGCTTTGTATGATTAATGATTATATTATATTTCTTTCTTTTTTACTTTTCTTTTTTTTTCATCTGTTTTCATTTTACAATATCATTATACATTCATTATTTTTGGAACATGTTTATGTTTACGATCGAGTGAGCAAATCACAAAAACAACAGAACATGAAGTAGTCTCAAAGAGGCCGACCAGACCAGTCCCCACTGGCAGCACCCGTTCACGAGTTGACGTATGGGTCAGCCATCGTTAAGCTCAACCATATTAGAGGGACCTCAACGACCCGACACATAACGCCACCACCAGTTTGAACATTTTAGTGAGCATGACTACTCAGCCTCTAAGTCATTGTCAAAAAGGTATAGCCTTTTTGACAATGTCTTAGAGCATCTTAGAGTATAGTCATAGGTAAGGGTACTGAGAAGGACATAGGCTATATATCACGCGGGGGAAGCCGCGGGTAACAGCTACTCGCCTATAATTGTCAGGCGTAGAAAGCGCCTTAGGAAACAAGATAAACAAAGCTAAAACATCAAAGAGACCTCTCCAACCCGTCTGGCTAGCGTGGAGAGTGTAGGGCAAATCCTCTGACTGCTCTGGCTGATATATGGCGCTGGTAGTACAGAGAGGGTAATACTCCTGCAGTGGAGCCCAAAAAAAAAAATGCCGTGTGGTTCCCGGCAGAGAAGAATAGGACCACTCCAAGTCTTCCCGTGGATGTCGTAAAAGGCGACTTAGGAAACTCAAGCTAAACAAAGCTTATAAACATCAAAGAGACCTCTCCAACCCGTCTGGCCAGCGTGGAGAGTGTAGGGCAAATCCTCTGACTGCTCTGGCTGATATATGGCGCTGGTAGTACAGAGAGGGTAATACTCCTGCAGTGGAGCCCAAAAAAAAAAATGCCGTGTGGTTCCCGGCAGAGAAGAATAGGACCACTCCAAGTCTTCCCGTGGATGTCGTAAAAGGCGACTTAGGAAACTCAAGCTAAACAAAGCTTATAAACATCAAAGAGACCTCTCCAACCCGTCTGGCCAGCGTGGAGAGTGTAGGCCAAATCCTCTGACTGCTCTGGCAGTACAGAGAGGGTCGTGCTCCTGCAGTGGAGACTAATAAAGACCTGATGATGATGATGGAGCCCAAAACAACCTGATGATGATGACTAGTTATCGTTTGACTGTTAATTTTCCGTGTGGGCGGCGGATGCCTCTGATAATTTAGTGTTACTATTATTTAGTTGATGAATCATTTTGTGCTTCCGTTCGCACTGGACTCATTGATAAGGGGTTGAAATGTGAAATTATTTAACACAACTGCTCAAAAAAGGACTGTTATGTTTTTAGAGATCACGTACGTATGAGATTTTTTATGCATACTATAGCAACTTTGTCCGCGTATATTATGTCACCCGCAGATATATAAGCTTTCTTAAGGGCGGCCAACCCGTCTATATTTTCATACAAACGCTCGTACGTGATTATGGCCGTGTAACAAATCTTTCTTTGAAGCTTTTTAACTAATATAGGTATCTTGTGCACTATATCTAGGTTTCTATCAAAACGAGAAATCAAAATTTGGAGAAACAACTTCAGTATTAGCCTCCAAAAATCTGCTTTTTTGCACAAATTTTATGTAAACTTTGGGCGTTTATAATGTACTCATTAATTGTAAAAGTAAAGAAAATATTTATTTGGAAACCTTGCAAATGTAATGGAGATTCTAGATGTACAACGTTTTTTTCATAAACTTGTAATGCTTACTAATAAACACGTATTTCTTGAAACAAGTTAAATCAAATTTCCGCACACTATTTTTTGTTCAATGTCTTCGCGTACTCACTAGCTTGTTACCATGTGGCAGTAAGAGGTGTGCGGGAGACGAGAGCAAGGGGCTCTTTTCAATTTGCCTCTCTATCTATCTCTCATTGCGCTGGACGGAACAAGCTTTTCGACCATGCTCGCGTTGATTGAAGATAGTCGGTCGGGGAAGGGCCCTCTTCCATCCCATCCATCAGGTCTTTTTTAGTCTCCACTGCAGGAGCACGACCCTCTCTGTACTACCACAGCAATATATTAGCCAGAGTAGTCAGAGGATTCGGCCTAAACTCTCCACGCTGGTCAGACGGGTTGGAGAGGTCTTTTTGATGTTTGTAAGCTTTGTTTAGCTTGTGTTTCCTAAGTCGCATTTTACGACATCCACGGGAAGACTTGGGAGTGGTCCTATTCTACTCTGCCGGGAACCACACGGCAAAAAGGCCCTCTTAACGTGATAAAATTTCGAAAATCGGTTGTAGTTTCGGAGCCTATTCAAACACACAAACAAATCTTACCTCTTTATCATATTATTACTAGCAGCCCTAGTCCAGGTTGCGCCCGGGCAAGAATTCTACCTATAAACCTCCCTCATGAATCACTCTATCTATTGACGAAAACCACATGAATATCCGTGCAGTTGTTTTTAAGTTTATCGCAAACAGACAGACAGACGCGGCGGTGGACTTTGTTTTATATTATACTAGCTGTTACCCGCGGCTTCGCCCGCGTGGTATATAGACTATATCCTTCTTAGTACCCTAACCTACGTGTATGCAAAATTTCATGATGATCGGTTTCGTAGATTCGGCGTGAAAGCGTAACAAACAAACAAATAAACAAACAAACTCACTTTCGCATTTATAATATTAGTTAGGATTAGGATAATATCGTTCGTATTGTATAGTTAGTATTCCATAACACAAGTCTAGAACTTACTTTGGGGCTAGCTCAATCTGTGTGATTTGTCCGCATATTATATTTATTACTAGCTATTACCCGCAGTGTATGCAAAATGTCATCATGATCGGTTCAGTAGATATGATATGAAAGCGTAACAAACAAACTCACTTTCACATTTATAATATTATATAAATATAAATATATAGGGACATATCACACAAATTGAGCTAGCCCCACAGTAAGTTGTGAACTTGTGTCGCAGGATACTAACTCAACGATACTATATTTTATAATATATACTTATATAGATAAACATCCAAGACCCAGGTCAATATGAAAAAGATCTTTTTCCATCTTGACCTGACCGGGGATTGAACCCGGGACCTCCGTGTCGCAGGCAGGCGTGTTGCTGCTGCGCCACGGAGCTCGACAAAAATTATATATATTAGTTAGGATTAAGATTTAAACAAACAGCCTAAAAAGATTCGCCCACATTTAGTCTGGTGCCCAGCGGACCGAACGGTATCAGCCATCTGACTCAGCGTCACAATCCGCAACAAACAAAATGTAACGATTATTTTCGTGGTGCGTAGGCGCACTTTGATGATACTTTAAAAATAGATGATGTATCGTGATATGACACTATAAGGTAAAGACTCTAACCCTCCATTATCACTATCACTACATATTATAAAACAAAGTCCTCCGCCGCGTCTGTCTGTCTGTCTGTTCGCGATAAACTCAAAAACTACTCCACGGATTTTCATACGGTTTTCACCAATAGATAGAGTGATTCACGAGGAAGGTTTTAAGGTATAATACATGCCCGGGCGCAGCCGGGTAGGGCTGCTAGTTCAAAATAAAGTTAAGGCCGCACACTAGGCACAGTAGCGACGCCAATCATTTTATTCCTAATACTTTACAAAAAGAAAGAAATTCAAGAATGTAAACAATATAAGCACTAGCAAATAACCTGAACTATTTTTGGAATCATGTTTAATATTATCAGAATCAGTGAGAATTATTAGAATCAGATTACCGCCAGAAACGGCCGTTTTTGGCGGTAATCTGATTCTCATAATTCTCACGTCTCATTTTCTCGTAATCACGTCTCATTATATTAAAACTTGATTCCAAAAATACTTCAGGTTATTTACTAGGGCTTATATGATTTACATTCTTGAATTTCTATCTATTTGTAAAGTATTAGGAATAAAATGATTGGCGTCGCTACTGTGCCTAGTGTGCCTCCTTAACCAATGACATTCTAACATCATCATCATCCGATCTTTAGTCACCACTGCAGGACCACGATACTCTCTGTTTGCCAGAGTCATATATTAGCCAGAGCAGTAGGATTTGGCCTATACTCCACGCTGGCTAAACAGGTTGCAGGTCTCTTTGATGTTTATAAGGTTTGTTTAACTTTCGACATCCATGAGAAGACTTGGCGTGGCCCTATTCTACTCTGCCGGGAACGACACCGCGTAGAATAAACTTTATTGTTTCAAAGGTAATTTTGTTATGATCATCATCATCATTTCGAGTAGGTGACACGGTCAGTCGACCCTGGTATCAGAGTTCTTCGGAACCGCCTCTCGGCCTCTGACGTGGTTCCTTTAACGACTGCCAGATGGCAGCCGGGACCACCGGCTTAATGTGCCTTCCGAAGCACGGAATCATCTTTCTTATCAGACAATCAGGTGATTCATGCCTGCAATGTCCAAACCATACTGGAAACAACAAAGTATGCTTCCCGTGGGAATCGAACCCACGACCCCCGGGTCAGTAAAGCAAACGCCCTAACCACTGGACCACAGAGGCTGTTTGTTACGATAGGCGAACATAATGCTAGAGCAGTCTCTCTAAAATCCAGCCTGTCCACCAGAGTCCATCATCACATCCACTAGAGTGTGTCATCACATCCACAAGAAGAGATTTCAATAATTGGCAGGGTTTTACCATACTCCCCAACTCACCTCGGTTCGTAAACATTTTTATTGATTTACATCGCTTCCGACACCGCTTCCTGTCGGAACCGCTTTTAAGCGAGGGAATGGTTCCAACCATTCCATTTCCAGTTTGTAGGTCTGGTGGAACTCAAGTCAACCTTCGGGATAAACAGAACAATTTATTGCAATACGATTTAAACTGTAAACAGTAGTTCATAAAATATTTTGAACGGTTATCTTATCAAGGGCTTTGCAGAACACATTTTATATGATCTTTCTAATCGCAAAATCTGTCCCTATGAGATTAAGATGTATTTCCTTCCTGACATCTGTCACTCAGCATATAAATTACTATATTCATTACCATAACATACGTACTCGTAACCTCACTTCAACCTCGCGACGACCTTGGGACGTTGCCGCGCGAATGTCAACCATATTGCGTAAAATATGGGTAAATTTTATGGACTTTTTATGGGCTTTTTTGTGGTCTGGTGCAAGTCGGAGGAAGTTGTGATTTGCTATTAATATTCTATTTTTACGCAGGTTTATTTATTAAGACCATTTTTGCCTCGAAGCAGAGTTTGAGGTTCGATTCACGGCCAGATCATGATAAGAAATAAGTTTTATTTGTTAATTAATAACATTTTAGTAAGGGCGGGGTTATTTTGTTAATTTTTTTTTAATTTTACAATATTTCAAGGGCCGTTTAAACGGACACCTCTCTAAATTAAGGATCACAAGCTTTCCTTTTAAAAAAAATTAAAATAACAAAGAAGAAAGAAATTCTTAATGACAATAATATTCAAAATTTGAAAAAATAGGATTGTTTTATAATTATAAAGGATCGATATTTTTTTTTCTAAACCTAATGTTCATGTATTTAAGATTAATAGGAGATGATTTTAAAATGTCTGTCTGTTTGTTGCAGCGATGCGCCGCGCCGCCGAGTGACGCGATGTGCAATGCCGGCTGAGCCGCGCGCGTCTCACACGGCGCGCCCACACTCACCATGTCTTTCTTCAACAACCTCAAAAAGGTAAAGATCCTCATCCGAGAAGTCCACTGCTGGACATAGGCCTCTTCCAATTGAAAAGGTAGAAACAAAATAATTAGTAAATCTTATTGAAGTCATTGTGGCCAGTTTTTGAGATCATTATAGACACTTTACGGCGTGCAGTATAAATCATCATCATTATCAGGTCTTTTTTAGTCTCCCCTGCAGGAGCACGAACCTCTCTGTACTACCAAAGCCATATATTAGCCAGTAAAGTCTAAGGATTTGGCCTCCACTCTCCACGCTGGCCAAACGGGTAGGTGAGATCTCATGTGCAATGCCGGCTGAGCCACGCGCGTCTCACACAGCGCGGGCGCGCACAGTGTGGGCACACTTATTATGTCGTTCTTCTACCACCTTCAAAAGGTAAAGATCTCCATCCATCTCAGCCATGAGAACTGGTAGCCATGTGGTTCCCGGCTAAGTAGAATAGGACCACTCCAAGCCTTCCCGTGGATGTCATAGAAGGGAAACACAAGCTAAACAAAGCTTCGAACATCAAAGAGACCTCTCCTACCCGCCGATTTAAGCTCTCACATATTGTGAACATATGTTTTCTCCTGTCTCCAGGTGCTGCACCTCGGCAGCGGCAATGACGCGAAAAAGAAAAAAGTGTTCGCGAACATCCGCGACAACTGCGACCCCGCCGAGAATTGGGACATGATCGGCGAGCTCGGCGATGGCGCTTTCGGCAAGGTTAGATTTGTTGGGATTTGTCGAAGGCTTTCGACTCTGTAGTCCAGGCCAAAACAAAAGAAATAACAGTAATTTGAAGTAACTACACTAAGCAAAGGCTGGGCTATAATATTGTTTTTAGTATCTGGTTGAAAATACTCAAATTACAAGAAAGTAACATGAAAATTTTCTGTTATTGGCCTGTAAGTAAAAAAGTGCTACAAGGTAATGTGTTAGGTCAATGTTTTCTTAGCAAAGTTTGGGAAGGTTAGATCTTCTTCGAGTTGAATGGTTATCTCGAAAAGGACAGTGTAGAAGTCATAAACAAGTTTGTAAGGTGTTTACGAACCAATCTTTTTAATTCTGAGTTAGGTTTGATTGGATAACTGAAAAATCAGAAAGTTGCTAATACATTTCTTAGTGTCAAACTATGAATATAGGAAAAACAACCTCCGTGGTCCAGTGGTGCCTTGTTGACCCGGGGGTCGTGGGTTCGATTCCCACGGGAAGCATACTTTGTTGTTTCCAGTTTGTTTAGGACGTTGCAGGCATAAATCCACCTGATTGTCTGATAAGAAAGATGATTCCGTGCTTCAGAAGGCACGTTAAGCCGTTGGTCCCGGCTGCCATCTGGAAGTCGTTAAAGGAACCACGTCAGAGGCCGAGAGGCGGTTCCGAAGAACTCTGACACCAGGGTGTGCATGGTCGACTGACCGTATCACCTACACGAAATGATGATGACGATGATGAATATAGGAGTGCCACAAGGTACTGAGTAAAGTCAATGTTTTCTAATCGAACTTAAATTTCGGGCTTTGGTAAGGTAAGATCTCTGTAACCCACACATTGCAGAAGCACTGATGAGAGCTAATAAAAATAGAAATGAGAGTGGCAGGCGATTTTTAAAATTTTATGTTACACATGCATCAACCAACTTTTTCTATGAGACCAATGTTGGAAACTCGAAAATTGTCCTTTCCATACTATTTGTCTTTGTAGCTGAACACTTTTGAATGAAAATTTCGAATTTTTTTGAGTTGACTTTGATCTTATAGGAAGATATTGACGGTTTTAGTCACCCCTTTAAGGCATGTCGAAGGTCAGTTTACATGCTGTTTATTATGTCATCGAATACTGCATTTAATTGAATTTGCAATACTTCCAGGTGTACAAAGCCCAGCACAAGACCACGGGCCAGCTCGCCGCGGCCAAGATGTGCGTGCTGGACAACGAGGACGACCTGGCCGACTTCACCGTGGAGATCGACATCCTCAGCGAGTGCCGGCATCCCAATGTGGTGGAGCTGCACGAAGCCTACTTCATTGATAACAAGCTGTGGGTGAGTGGAAAAAGACATTCATCATCATCACAGCCGTCAGAAGTCATAGAAGACATAGGCCACCCCCAATTTCCCAAAGGCTTAGCGAACAGGTTGGTGGACGCGGTTTGGCTTTGGAGAAGAGAGAGGATATTAGGAGTTTGTTGAACTGCAGAAACGGGATAAAGGTATTTAGGATGCTTCTTGCTCGGATGGTTTAGGAATGAGAGAGTACAGTTTGGGAGGCCGGGCGGAAGAGCTGAGGACGACCAGCGGGCCGATTTGCTAACTCGGTGTACAACGATTTGATTGTCACTTTAGCATCCATAACGGTTTTCATATCTTAAATGAAAATAGTCATTCATACCGAAGCCGTAATGAATATTGAAGTTACCATGAAAATGATGTACACCGTAGCTGTCAAAAGTTAGCAAATAGGCCTGCTGGCCGACTTCACCGTGGAGATCGACATCCTCAGCGAGTGCCAGCATCCCAATGTGGTGGAGCTGCATGAAGCTTACTTCATCGACAACAAGCTGTGGGTGAGTGGAAGTTCGAAGGTTGTCATCATTATCTGCATTACAGCAGTAAAAGTCCACTGCAGGACATAGTCCTCCAAGGATTTATATTATGGCTAATTCCAATTTCAAATACGAATACCATCCCACACTTCACTGTTTCTCGACACGTAAAATTTAGGGATTTTCAAGGCAAGAGTGAAGGATTTATATGAGTTGGCGTGTACCCTAGATCAAATCGTTGCTTTTTTATCAGAATAGGGGGTCAAATGCACTTAAATCATTTGTAAAAAAAAGTTTATTTTCCTTCATATAAAAAAATATAACTGTATATTTCAGATGCTGCTTGAGTACTGCGACGGTGGCGCCCTCGACTCGGTGATGGCTGAGCTGGAGAAAGGGCTGAATGAGCCGCAGATCGCGTACGTTTGTCGGGAGATGTGCAGGTGAGCCAGCAGTATCTTTCTCATTCCCACTTTTTCTCCTTCCTCC
This sequence comes from Rhodophaea formosa, assembly GCA_963082605.1. Classification (NCBI taxonomy): domain Eukaryota; kingdom Metazoa; phylum Arthropoda; class Insecta; order Lepidoptera; family Pyralidae; genus Rhodophaea; species Rhodophaea formosa. Next base: position 12,975,955 of record OY720229.1, on the reverse strand, counting down.
AACAGTGTTCCACAACGCACTAAACTCGGACCATCTTGATTCATATTAAAGGTATACCACAAGGCACGACTTTCGGTTCATCGTGATTCATATAGAGGTGTATCTCAAGGCACTACACTCGGACCATCGTGATTCAGATAGAAGCGTACCACAAGACACTTTACTAGGCCCATTGTGTTTCGTACAAAGATGTTCCACAAGGCACTAAACTCGGACTATCGTGATCATTTAGAGGTATACCACAAGGCAATGTACTAGGACCATCGTTGTTCACGTGTATGTGGTTGCAGGGGCCTGGAGTTCCTGCAATAACGGAGAAGGGAAGAAAGGAACAAGGTCACGGGTGTCTCACAAGGCACTAATCTTGGACCATTGTGTTTCATATAAAGGTGTTCCTCTAGGCACTGTACTAGGACCATCGTTGTTCACGTGTATATGTTTTACAGAGGCCTGGAGTTTCTGCACTCGCGCAAGGTGATCCACCGTGACCTGAAGGCGGGCAACGTGCTCGCCACCATGGCCGGCGGGGTCAAGCTCGGTGAGTGACCTACAGGACTATTTCACACATCTGTTTACTCCATGATAATAGGCAATTATCATCGTCTTTTTTAGTGTCCACTGCAGGAGCACGACCCGCTCTGTACTACAGACAGCCATATATTAGTCAGAGCAGTCAGAGGATTTGGCCTACACTCTCCACCAGGGTTGGCATGATTAAAACAAGTGATTTTTAAACACATGTTTAAGACAGTGTTTAAAACAGTTTCAATTAAAATCGTGTTTTATATTACGTGTTTAAAAACACGTTTAAAAACAAGTTTTAAACAATGTATTAAGAAAAAAACAAGTTCAAAATTAATTTTCATAGTAAATAAAATTAAATAATGATTCAGGATTCTAAAAAGATTATGAAATGTTAGAGAGAAAGGCACTCCTGTTTATAAAGAATAAAATTCATAGGTGATTCCCCGCCAGTGAAGTCCCGCTAGGAAAGTCCCCAAGTCGGCCTCGAAAGAAAGTAATTCCCCTGTGGGTATTTCCCTAAATACAAAGCGCTTTTGCGGCTATTCCCCTAATATAAAGGGGCTTCCCCCGATTAACAAATTTAAAACATACAGAGCGAAAGTACTGACTGATTAGAGATAGGCACGCATGACAACATAAAATAAACTTTTATCCATTGATAGATTTTTGTATATATTGGTTATTACGCATTTGAAAGCATTTAGTCTAGAAATGAATTAAAGGCCTAATTAAATACAAGGAAAACACTTATTTAAAACAAATTGAACTGTTTGTTTTATAAAATTAAAAAAAAAAATCTTTTTTTCCATCCCTACTCTCCACGCTGGCCATGAGTTGGAGAGGTCTCTTAAATGTTTATTTTATAAGCTTTGTTTAACCTTGGCCTTCTAGGACATCCACGGGATGACAGAATTTTTTACTTCATGATAATAGGTAGGCGATTATTCTACATGAAAATGTACATCTAACTGTTGTAAACTCATTGGTAAACATTTTTTAAAAAACAATTTGAACCCATGGTTAATTTTGAACAAACTTCAGTTTTATACTATTAGAACAGATCTACACTTGAATGCTAATTTGTAAGGTGAGGTAACAAATTCACAAAAAAATTCCAAATTGCAAATGTATTATGCTGTCATGTCAAAAACTTGGAAAACACCGTATTGTGTAAAAATATAGAATAGAATATTCTTTATTGCACCAAAACAAAATAATTACATTAAAAAAACCGAAAAAAAATAACAATGTTGGTACAAAGGCGGACTTATCGCTTATGCGATCTCTTCCAGTCAACCTTAGGGTGGATGGACAGAGTACATGTAGTTGGCGTTGGCGCAGAACAAGAGGACGTAATATATTAATAAAAACAAAATAAATACAATAAAATATACATACATAAATATACATATTTTAACAGCAAGGAAATTTAAGGAAGGGTAGAGAGATAGTAGGACTTAATCAAATCAAATCAAATCAAAATCACTTTATTGTAGAACACAGGTAAGAAATAAGTTGTTACAATATACATATAGGCCGCCATGTTCTGCCCATATTGGACGTACAATATTTTAGAAGATAAAATTATCAATACAAATCCTATAAATTATAATCATCTAACAGAATTTTTAAAAATCACATTAATTGGTCAAAATTAGTCAACAAATTTATCATTTAAAAAATCGTCAATTGTGTAATAACATTTTTCAGTCAGAAATAATCTTAATTTATGTTTGAATGAATTCACATTTAGCTCTTTAAACGTATCAGGTAGTTTATTGTATATAATTGGTGCCATGCCAAATATACTTTTCTTCATAAGAGCTGTCGAATGGCCACCAGTTACTAATTTGAACTTGTATTGTGATCTAATATGTTCTGACCTTTGTCTTGTTTCATGTAATGTCGCAAATAGCTGAGGATTAGATTTGACAAAAACACTTATTTCCAATATATACATACACGCCAAGGTTAATAATTTGAGGGACTTGAACAATGGTACACAACTTTCTCTTGGTTTCAATCCGCACATAGATCGCAAACATCGTTTTTGGTGCTTGAATATTTTATTTTTTTCACTTGAATTGCCCCAAAATATGATACCGTATTGTAAAGTAGGTGTCACTAATCCATGATACGCTACAAGAACTACTTCTAACTTGACCATTTTTGATAATTTAAATAATGCAAATGCTGATTTACTAAGCTTTTTACATATATGTTCGGCGTGGGCTTTCCATGTCAATTTGCTATCTAATAAGAGTCCTAGAAATTTTGTAGTCTCTACTTGTTCAATCTTCTGTCCATTGTAATTAATATTCATGTCAGGAATGTCTAATTTTTGATGAAAATGCATAAGTTTTGTTTTTTGTAGATTTATTTTTAAATTATTGATGTCAAGCCATTTTATAATGTCACATAAAACATTATTAATATCATTTTCATATTCATTTGTATCGTCACATTGTATTATAGCAGTGCTATCGTCAGCAAAAAGAACCATCCTCTGTCGAACATATTTAGGCAAGTCATTTATATAAATTAGAAAGAGTAGAGGCCCCAGCACACTTCCTTGTGGAACGCCAAACTTATTAACCCTACATTCAGACAAATGTTGTAGTTCGCATTTGGTTTCAGGACATATGCTACTTATTGATACATATTGCTTTCTATTGTCAAGATATGATTCTAAAAGACTCAGTACATTGCCCCTTATACCACACGCATTGAGTTTATTACTTAGCCTATCATGGTTAACATAATCAAAAGCTTGCGTCATATCCGTATACAGAGCACACACAGGTTTCCTATCGTCAACATTATTCATCACAGTATGAAGGAGGTCAAATATTGCTAAATTAATAGACTTATTCTTTCTAAATCCCGTTTGTTCGTCACAAAGAATATTGTATTTTGTCAAATAATCATATATAGATTCATGTAAATATTTTTCAAAGATTTTACTAAATATCGAACTTAGGGCTAATGGTCTAAAGTTAGTCATATTTTCTATATCATCTTTTTTGTGAAGTGGCTTGATGATTATAATTTTCAGTTTTTCAGGAAATACTCCAACCAAGATACACAAGTTGAAAATATAACAGAGATATGGAGCTATATAATCACCGACATATTTAACTACCTTTGTAGCAATATTATCGTAGCCTGTGCTATTTTTATTTTGCAATGACTTAATGATTTTAGATACATCTTCCTTTGATGTAGGTTTCAAAAACATTGATTGAGACTGTGTAGACAAATCAACCCTATTAATTAATTTAGTAGATGTTTTCTCAACCTTTTCTATGAAATGAGAGTTAAAAGCATCTGCTATTAATTTAGGGTTGGTAATAATATTGCCTTCTTTATTTATTTTGGTAATATATGATTTAGCTTCTTTTTTGTCATTAATTATTTGCCAGGTAGCTTTACTTTTATTTTGTGCATTATTTATAAAGTGAGCATTATGAGCTTTTTGAGTTAATTTAATAATTTTTCTTAATTTCTTAGAATAACTTTTTAACTGAATTTTATTTTGTATTGATGGTGACATCCTGTATTTCCACAATAAGCTCCTTTTTTTTATACAACATTTTTTTATTCCTTTTGATACCCATTTGAACAAGATGTTTAAAGTTAGTGACAGTCTGAGCTTCCCGAATGTTGAGGGGGAGGGCATTCCATAGGCGAACCGCTTGAACCGAGAAGGACTTGGTGAAAAACTTAGACTTATGAGCAGGAGTTCTTAGCCTAAGAGAAACAGTACTACGCAAACCGCGGCCTTCGACATCACTGAGAAAACTAAAACGATCTCTTAAATAAGGAGGAGAATGAGGATTAAACAGAATTGTATAAAGAAGAGTCACAATACGCAAATATACTTAATTTTCATTCTTTTTCTCCGCAGCTGACTTCGGCGTATCGGCCAAGAACAAGTCGACCTTACAGAAGCACGACACCTTCATCGGCACGCCGTACTGGATGGCGCCAGAGGTGGTGCTGTGCGAGACCTTCAGGGACAACCCTTACGATTTCAAGGTTGGTATGGCTCTTGTGACATAGGGCGGCAAACAAGCGCTGGTCGTCTGATGGTAAGTGATCACCGCTGCCCATGGAATAATGCAACACCAGGGGTGTTATAAGAGCGTTGCCGGCCATTATTTCTCCCGCTTAGAGGGGGAGCCCCCCCTTCCCTTCTGGGAGGGAGAAATAAAGACCGGGTCTCAGCTCTCTCACTCACGGAACGAAGCACAGCAGCGGTAAAGCAACTACTCATTGTCTGTGAGAGTGTAGTACTTCCCTGGACGTATCGGCCCATTCATGATACTAGCAAAAGCGCAAACTAGCAAGCCATAATTGATAACCCTGTGTCCGTGTGCGTAGTGGTTTACACCCCAGCCTGCGACACGAGAAGTCCCAGGTTCGATCCCCGGCCGGGTCATGCCGTAAACGTTTTTTTTCATGTGTCTTAAATGTTTGTCTATATACATTTATACTATAAAATATAGTATCGTTGAGTTAGTATCTTACAACACAAGCTTTATTTATCCATCCATCCATCCATCAGGTCTTTTTTAGTCTCCACTGCAGGAGCATGACCCTCTCTATACCACCAGAGCCACCTAGTAAGCCAAGGCAGTCAGAGGTTTTGGCCTACACTCTCCACGCTGGCCAGACGGGTTGGAGAGGCCTGTTTGATGTTTATATTTTAAGCTTTATTTAGCTTGTGTCTCCTAAGTCGATTTCTACGACATCCACGGGAAGACTTGGAGTGGTCCTATTCTACTCTGCCGAGAACCAAACGGCTAGCCACCTTCATTTATAATGTTTATGTATTTTTTTAAATTCTAGGTGGACATCTGGTCCCTAGGCATCACGCTGATCGAGTTCGCGCAGATCGAGCCGCCCAACCACGAGATGACTCCCATGCGCGTGCTGCTGAAGATACAGAAGAGCGATCCACCTTCACTAGAACAGCCCACCAAGTGGAGCCGGGCCTTTAATGACTTCATAGCTAAGGCTTTGGTCAAGGTTAGTCATCATTAGTCTCCACTGCAGGAGCACGACCCTCTCTGTACTACCAGAGCTATATATATTAGCTAGAGCAGTCAGAGGATTTGGCCTACACTCTCCACGCTGGCCAGACGGATAATATGTACGTAACGTACGTACATACGGAACTATGTTATAAAATAAAAACATTATACAGAGGAAAAAAAAACAAAAAAAAAATGAAAATAATTTAAAAAAATATATAAAATAAAAAACCAATAACAACAATTTGCATATTTTTTACAATACTTTTTTTTTTTAATTTTAAATTTTGTATTAAATTTGTTGTTTTTGTTTTTACATACAGACAGATGCGGCAGAGGACTTTATTTTATCAATATGTAATGTTAGTGATTTTCCAATACCATTGTCTCAACTATATTGTACTAGCTGTTACCCGCGGCTTCGCCCGCGTAATATATAGCCTATGTCCTTCTCGGTACGCTAACCTACGTGTATGATGATCGGTTCAGTAGATACGGCCTGAAAGTGTAACAAACAAACAAACAAACTCACTTTCGCATATATAATATTAGTTGGGATGGGATATATATAAATTATATATAATTTATATAGTTGGGATAGTTGGGATTGGGATTTACATACATACATACTATCACGTCCTTGTCCCTTGCGGGGTAGACAGAGCCCAGGTCTAAAAAACCTTAAGGCCACGTTTAGCATGTTGGTGGCTTGTAGGTGGAGAACGGAATCAAAATAGTGATGGGTTGCTAGCCGCATCGCCTATTGACATGATTCCTCACGCCCATATTTATTTTATGATAGCTATTACCATTGCCTCAATAAATAAAGCCTATGTTCTCCCCCAGGATCCAGAGAAACGGCCGACATCATCAGAACTTCTAAAGCACGAGTTCGTATCGGGCCGTTTGGACGCCAAGCCGCTGCGGGAGCTGCTGCTGGAGTACCGCGCCGAGGTCGTGGAGGAGGAGCTGCTGGATGATGACTGCGAGGTGAGCAGGTTCATTCCCTGGCCAGGGACACCCAGGGTTGAAGGGTTCTGGCTCTTCTAGGCTTTATAGGATCCCATCGCAGCTAAGTGTCTTAAATGTGCTCAGCATCTAGATGCCCTTGCATTGTCTTGAAGACTCAAGGATTCCGTGGTAACCAGGTTCAATCCCCTGCCAGTGACATTGTAGGGTCCCTATTCTAGGGTCCCCGCACCTAGGCCTTATAGGATCCCATGGCACCCAAGTGTCTTAAATGGGCCCGTCGCACCTAGGTGCCTTCAATGCTCTTGAAAACTTGACGACTCCGAGGTAAGCAGGTTTATTCCCTAGCCAATGACACCTAGGCTTGTAGGGTCCAGGCTCTAGCTCTTTAGCAGCTGCTGCTGAAGAAGGTGCATTCCCTAGCCAGTGACATGTAGGGTTCCGGCTCATCTAGGCTTTATATGGTCCCATCGCACCTAAGTGTCTTAAATGGGCACATTGCACCTAAGAATCTTAAAAGGGCCCATCTAACCTAGGCCTCTTGCAAGGGCCCCTCGCTTCTGTCTTGAATAGGCCCCTAATACCTGGATCTCTTGAATGGGCCAATCCCACATAGGTGTCTCATATGGGTTCATAGCACCTAGTCATCTTGAATGGGCCCAGTATGTGAGCAGAAGACCTCTTGCCTTTTGGTCTTCTGTATGAAGACGCCAAGCCGCTGTGGGAGCTGCTGCTAAAGTACGGCGCCGAGTGGTGGAGGAGGAGCTGTTGGATGATGACTGCGAGGTAAGCAGGTTCAATCCCAGGCCAAGGACGTTGTGGGTCAGCTCAGCTACGCTTCATAGGGGCCCATCGTAGCTAAGTGTCTTAAATGGGCCCATTGCACCTAGGTGTCCTGAATAGGCACCTAGTACCTACATAGGTCACTTGTATGGGCCTATCGGAACTAGGCCTCTCGAATGGGCCCATTGAGTGGTAGCAGAACACACAGATTTTTCCAAAATTCTATATAATCAACCTTTTGTTATAATGCTGAAATTTGTGCTCAACATGTAGTGGAAAACGTGTTCAGTGATAACAATTACACTCGTATTAAATACATTTTGAAAATTATGAACACAACTTTCTCGTCTTGATCATTGTAAAATATAATATTGTTTATCACTTTAATTAAACTTATCTATCTATCTCTTATGTATAACTAACAATACCACTGTGTTTGCTTGCGCACGCTTACTAACAGACTAAGTCTCGGAGGGGCAAAAGTAAGCCCAACAAGGAGCAGTACCAGAGAATTGGTTAGTATTGACACACGACGACCATAGAACATAATCATCATCATCATCATCAGGTCTTTTTAGTCTCCACTGCAGGAGCACGACCCTCTCTGTATTACCACAGCCATACATTATTATATACGCGCTCTCCACGCTGGCCAGACGGGTTGGAGAGGTCTCTTTGATGTTTGTAAGCTTTGTTTTTCCTAAGTCAACTTCTGCGACATCCAAAGGAAGACTTGGAGTGGTCATATTCTACTACATGGCGGCAAAACATTATCTATCAATATTTATTTGCAAGAATACAATAATTAACAGATGTTAAGTTTATCCCAATCCCAACTAATATTATAAATGCGAAAGTGAGTTTGTTTGTTTATTTGTTTGTTTGTTTGTTACGCTTTCACGCCGTATCTACTGAACCGATCATCATGAAATTTTGCATATACATAGGTTAGGGTTCCGAGAAGGACATAGGTTATATATTACGCGGGCGAAGCCGCGGGTTACAGCTAGTTATGTATAAGGTTAAGCCTAACCAGGAGTAGTATCAGAGAATTGTTTAGTATTGACACACGATGATAAACTATAAAACACAATCAATTAATCAATATTTTGATGTAAAGTTTATACGAGCTCTGTGGCGCAGCGGTCAACACCTGCGGACAACGGCCTGTGACACGGATGGTCCCGGGTTCGATCCCCGGTCAGGTCAAGATGGAAAATTATCTTTTTCAGATTGACCTGGGTCTTGGATATAAGTAATTTCTTCCTCCTTCCCAAATCCCACCTACGTGGGGTCGGGCCTCCTTGTTAAATTGCGCCAGAGTGCTCGATTCGGGGTAGTCTTAGCGCGATGTTTAGATTCCGCATATAAGTATCTATTATAAAATATAGTATCGTTGAGTTTGTATCATCATCATCATCATCATCATCGGGTCTTGTTTAGTCTCCACTGCAGGAGCACGACCCTCTCTGACTACCAGAGCCATATATTAGCCAGAGCAGTCAGAGGATTTGGCCTACACTCTCCACGCTGGCCAGACGGGTTGGAGAGGTTTATTTGATGTTTGAAAGCTTTGTTTAGCTTGTGTTCCCTTAGTCGCCTTTTACGACATCCACGGGAGGACTTGGAGTGGTCCTATTCTACTCTGCCGGGAACCACACGGCACATCCCATAACACAAGTCTCGAACTTACCTTGGGGCTAGCTCAATCTGTGCGATTTGTCCGTATATAGGTATTTATTTATTCAAGATATTGTGTCGCAATTTATTTAAAAAATCGGCTGTGACAGACGGACGGACGGACAGACAGACGCACGAGTGATCCTATAAGGGTTCCGTTTTTAAAATTTTGTACGGATCCCTAAAAATATAATAAGTTGTGTGTGGTGCTATGCGTTAATGGTAATGTTGTGTGTGCTACATTGCTTGCGAACCGGAATTGCAGCCGCCAGGGCCTCCGCCTGCGTCGAAGGTAAAATAACATAGTTTAGAACATCTTTTTATTTGAAACAATAAAAAAAATGGTATTTTAGAGAAAAACGAAATTTAAATGCCTACATCCCTGTGGATTTGGTTATAATACAAAACTTAATATACAACATTATCTGAGTGCATTTTGAACATTGATCACCTCTGTTGCCCAGGTCATCACACTGCAGGTCCCAGGTTCTAACCCGGTCAAGCCAAGATGGAAATTTATCTTTTTTTAGACTGGCCTGGGTCTTGGTTGTTTATGTATTTGTAATAAAATATAGTATCGTTGAGTTAGTATCTCATAACACAAGTCTCGAACTGCCTTCGTGGTCCAGTGGTTAAGGCGTTTGCCTTGTCAACCCGGGGGTTGTGGGTTCGATTCCCATGGGAAGCATACTTTGTTAAGTTGTTTCCAGTTTGGCTAGGACATTGCAGGCATGAATCACCTGATTGTCTGATAAGAAAGATGATTCCGTGCTTCGGAAGGCACGTTAAGCCGGTGGTCCCGGCTGCCATCTGGTAGTCGTTAAAGGAACCACGTCAGAGGCCGAGAGGCGGTTCCGAAGAACTCTGACACCAGGGTGTGCATGGTCGACTGACCGTGACACCTACACGAAATGATGATGATGAGTCTCGAACTTACTTTGGGGCTCGCTCAATATGTGTGTGTATATCCGTATTGTATTTTATTATGTATATTTTATATTTCCACAGGGGTAAACTTTCATCTTCTTTTTTCTTGTTCCATCTGTATATATAGAGGTATAGAATTTTATTACAAACTTGATATGAAAACTTGAATCGGTTTCCAATATATACTTTAGTATTCGTGAGAGTGTTAATGCAATCAAAAATGCATTTTAGTTGTACCAGCGGAAACAACAGCAGCAACAAAATAATTTAACCCAAAGTTATTTTTTTCTTCAAAGTTAAACTACTTCAACGTTACTTTGCGAAAACAGTTACATGCGTAAACTGGGACTTCGCAAAGTAACGCCTGAATCAATCTAATTCAATATATATGTAGATGTAATGTGTTATGTTGTCTGTGCAGGAGCACCGCAGTTCCCAGATGCATATGGAGATGGAAGATGACTCCACCTCGGTGCGGTCTGGGGAGACGCCCGACGTCAAGAGTGAGTGCACTTACTGTTTAAAATAGATAGGTCTACCAAAACATTACCATTTGTGTAATTTGTCCATAGATAGGAATATTAAAAAGTCGGTAGTAGTATTATTTGGAATAATTATTTTTAATAACCCAAAACCAACTTCAACCCTATACGTAAATGTACAAACTGGAACTAAAAAATTAGGTTTTAGTGGGTGTGGTAGTTCAATCAAAATAGAGGAACAACTCAACAAGTTCGCATCAACTTGTCTTGATTCGCGAAACATTAAACAGAAAGAAAATTAAACCAAACAGCATAGTTATAAATTTTTGTTGATTTTTCCAAATGCACTGGATACATTTTGATGAAGAAATAATAGGACCACGTTTGAAGTTCAGTCCAAACAGAGGAGTAACGTTCTCATCAATTCGTCTTGATTCGCATAAGAATAAAATACAAATAAGTTTAAACCGAACGGCATGCTTTGACAATTTTTTTGGGTTTTTGTTTATTTTTTCAAAAAGTGCTTGATACATTGCGACAAAAATTTTTATGGGACTACCTCTGGAGTACCTCCTATCGAACAAAAAAGAATCACTTCAATCGATCCATAATTGGCTGAGTAATCGTGTAATACACATACAAAATATGACGAGCTACGTGGCGCAGCGGTCAACACGCCGCCTGTGACACGGATAGTCCCGGGTTCGATCCCCGGTCAGGTCAAGATGAAAAATGATCTTTTTCAGATTGACCTGGGTCTTGGATGTTTATCTATATATGTATTTGTTATATAATATAGTATCTTTGAGTTAGTATCCCATAACATAAGTCTTATTTAAGAACTTACTTTGGGGCTAGCTCAATTGTAAAAAAAAAATAACAGATGAATTTTTTAATTTTTGAAGTCGGTTAAAAATTGAAGTAGCGACGGCCTTTTTGACAGGTTAAGTCCGCTATTTTGATGTTTTGCTGACGTCACACGGTATTTGTATGACCCTTTGGGTAAGAATAATAATCTAATGACACCTCACCCTTCAAAACCGGACAAGTCGTATAGGCCTTCAGGCTACAATAGATCAGACATACACTGTACGAAAAACGTAACCTTCCTTCTGGCTGGGCCAGAAGGTGATAATATGGGCATTTCAGTAAAAGTCCATAGTCTTAAAATGCCATCATAATATATTGTGACATATTTGAATTCAACATTTATTACTTGATTTCGATGAATGGTAAAGAAAATTTTATTTTGAGTTTAATGATAATGTTGTTTTTCAATACATTTGCCAATAATACGGTTCTTATGACATCGAAATCTGTATCGTAATGATGTATTTACGGCACTTGTGCTTTTTACTTTACACCAATCACAACCGCTCAATAGCCCAATGCCACAGATGCAAAATTTAAACTTCTTTATAGAATTCGAGCAAAGAGTTTCAAGTTCAGCATGAAAACTTTTATCTGATTAGTGAGATGTGATTTTTTAACCGACTTCGAAAAGAAGAAGTTTATCAATGTATTTTTTGGAGAAAATAAACCTGAGTAAATGTACCTGATTAATATAAATATATTTTTATCAACTGCTTTAGTTCCTAACTTTTATAAATTCCTTATTTGCCAAATTGCAATTTTGTTTTAGTTTAATCGCAAATGTATTGAAGAACGTCGTATGATACTCGTACGGTAAGCTGTCTATTATAGTCGTCGGTTCATTATAAGCACTCGGCTTCGCCTCGTGCCTATAAACACCTCGACTATAATATCCAGCTTACCGTACTTGTATCATGATGTACTATTAAAAGTTCTTTCATATTTTTTTACTGTGGTTATTAGGGATTATATTAAGCAAATAAAAAATTATTTGCATATTCTCTATTGTGATATGTGTCGACAGTGTCGGAGGCGGAGCCCCCCCGCGGCGCGACGCCGCTGCCGGCCCCCGCGCCCCCCGCGCCCCCCGCACCCGCCGCCGCGCCCCCCGCACCCCCCGCGGCCGCCAAGCGCGCGCGCGGGGACGATAGCATCCCCGCTGACAGGAAGGCGCCGGTGAGACTACTTACTACTGCTAATAATCTTTAAAAACATGTTTATTTCAATACCATTCAAATGACCTCCAAAAAAAAAAAAACAATTATTTCTCCAATACCATTCCTGACTACCATAGGTATGTACCACTAGCAGGCCCCCTGGCTTCGCACATAATACATATCTAGCATAAAGAAAAATCAGTCTATTATATTTTGAGACAAGCGCGTTCAGGATCAGAATTTTATTTGCATAAAATATGGTGACAAAGTTAGTACAGTAAATAATTATAAGTATCACATATTTTGCCAAGAGTGGCGAACAAATATAAGATAGAAATAGCTCAAAACTTTACTACATTATTATTTAATTAATTTATATTTATGTATTAAATTAAACCTACCTAAGAAATAAAATGACTTTTAAATAAAACCTAGCTATAAATAAAAAATGTCCCGCAGGTCATTACCCTGCGGTAATGTGCCCAGAAGACTGGCAGCATTGCCACGTTGAATGGCAATGCTTATTCTTTGAGCAAGATAGTGACCAGCCCTCTGGTCATTCGACACCTCGACCAGCCTTTTGCTCACAAATTTGAATAGTTTGTGAGCTGAGGGGCCCCACGGACCCAGTGTCTCGACCCCAAATGGCTCAAAAATATATGCGTCACCCAGGCATATATATTTACGCCGTTGAAGGACTCTGCGGTAGCTGCAGCCATGCCAGCCTTACAACTTGTGCCGTGGAGATGGGAATGCGCGAGAGTGTCGACGCATGTTGCATCCCATCCATTGTTGTATTAAATTAAAGTAAATATTTGTAAATTATTATATCAGGCAGGAATATATTATACACTTCCGGTCAAATGGTTCCAGTCAAAATGATTATATTGTATAAAAAAAAAATATCAATATAGAATTACAAGTCATTTTTTTAGGGTTCCGTACAAAAGTTGAAAAACGGAACCCTTATAGGATCACTCGAGCGTCTGTCTGTCCGTCCGTCCGTCTGTCACAGCCGCTTTTCTCCGAATCTACTGAACCAAATTAGATGAAATTTGGTAAGATAGTGTAATCCTATGACCCAAACACGGATGTGCAAAGAAAATAAAGATTTTTTTGAAATAAGGGTCATTTTGAGGGGCCCAATTACAAAATTTAAAAAAAAAGTTTTGCAAACCTTACTGTGTCATATATCAAATGAAAGGGCTCATTATGAGGATCTCAAAAATATTTTTTTTTGTTCGGGTAAAATCAATACTTTTGATTTTATTCACGAAAGAAGGCTAAAAATTGACCATTCCCCCCCCCTGATCTCCGAAACTACTGGGCCGAAAATTTTGAAAAAATTACAAAATATAGTTCATTCCTTGAAGATTACAGGAAAAATAATAAGAATTCTATCACTTGAAAATTAAGTGGTAAACTCACAATAATAAGTTCATCTAGGGAAATAGTTCACTAAAACACCACTAGATGGCGCTAGTCAATTGAATAAAACATTTTTTGCACATTGTGTGTGTGTTCACGAAGCATATTGTACGGAACCCTCATTGCGCGAGTTTGACTCACACTTGACCGGTTTTTATTTTTTAGTTAACGCGTCTGTTAATAAATTCTGTCACTGAATAAAAACACATATCTATCAGCCAGGCTTTCAATTTCTTTGTAAATTTATTAATTGGAAGTTGCTTAATATCTGCAGGAAGCGCATTAAATAGTCTCCCACACATAGCATAACAGCTTTTTTGGTACATTTTCGTGCGTGGTATTTTTGGTAAAACTATTCTCTCTGGATTCCTTGTGTTTCTAGGATATATATCTTAAGCTTTTATGAACAGTTCTGCGTGTTGCTTAACAAATTTGCTGCACTCAAAAATATACAAACAGGGCAGAGTCAGCAGACCAAGTCTCCGAAATAAAGTACACAAGAGTCCCATGGAAGAACTCCACACATAGCTCTAATGCACTTTTTTTGTACAATGAATGCTCTATTTACTTCTACGGAGTTACCCCATAGTATTAGTCCGTACTTGAGGACTGAGACGTTCAAATTCAAATTCAAATTCAATCGTTTATTTAATATAGGTTTCTTTGAACACTTATTAATTGTCATATTTGTGTTTACAATTTTTACAACAAAAAAATTTTGTTGACGTCAATAATTACTTATGGCTAAGTTTAGGCCGCTTCCAAAGCGGAGTGCAGAAGAAGCGGCAACAAACTGCACAGCGCATTTTCTCCAAGCGACGTCAACTCACAATTCTAGTTAGACCTTATAAACTACTTATATATATGTGGACTGAGTGTGCATTGTTTTAATTAAATGTCATGATAAAAATTGAATTGGAAAAAATTTATGTCATCATTGAAATGTTAAATAGGTAAAATTTAAATAGCAAAATGTCAAATTATTGAAATTAAATAAGAATGTCATATTATAAAATATTATGTACCGAACGTACCAAACGTAATATTTCTGTGCATACAGAATTACGAGGCGTCTGCGCCAAGCTCAAGCCAAATATTGCTATCAGTAAGGTAATCTTCAGTCCTGTAATATGCCTTTTTACATAATAATCGTTTCACATAACTTTTGAATTTACTATCAGGCATATCAAGGACTGACTTTGGCAATTTGTTATAATAGCGTATACAGTTTCCCATGAACGAATCACTAACTCTGCTTAGCCGAAACCGCGGAAGAAATAATCTATGATTGTTACGCAAGGGTCTATCAATTAAATCACTTACTTTCTTAAACTTAGAAATATTTTTTCTTGCGTACATTATATTGTCAAATATATACTGTGAGGCTACAGTTAAAATATTTATGTCCTTAAACAACTCTCTGAGTGAGTCCCTCGATCCTAAGCCGTAAATGGCACGGATTGCCCTTTTTTGTAAAATAAAAATGTTCAAACAAACAAATCAACTCTTCAGCTTTTTGAATATTAGTACAGATTTGCAATGACCATAAAGTAATCTTGTTTTACATGTAGTTTAGCAGTTATGGAATTTATTAAAACTAAAAATATCTGACTTTATAACTTTTACGAGTATATCTGGAAGAATTTCTTGTTTAGAAATGTTTTTTTTTTCTCAATGTTTTAGTTATTTTTGGGAGGTCGTTTCAATGTATTCCACGTTCATATTTAAATATGGCTGACAACTTGGTTCACCATCAAACAAAAGAAATAATCTTTAATAATATCTATCTAAACTCATATTTTTTCCAAAGGCGCCGAAGAAAGAGAAGGGTCCCGCGCCGCCGCCCCCCGCCACGCCGCCGTCGTCGCCCGCGCCGGCCGCGCCCGCTGCCTCTCCAGCGCCGAGCCCGCCCGCTGCCGCTTCCGTGGTGAGCGCGGGCGGCGCGGCGCCCAGCAAGAAGCCCCCCGCGCCCCCGCCGCCGCAAGCCGCCGTCGGGAAACTTATCGTCGACCAGGTAATATACAAATAATATATATAAATCTTATATATATATATATCTATCTTATATAAGTATCTATTATAAAATATAGTATCGTTAAGTTGGTATCCCATAACAAAAGTCTCGAACTTACTTTGGGGCTAACTCAATCTGTGTGATTTATCCGTATATATTTATTTATTTATCTTTATAGTTTCTATACATATGAAAAAACAGAAACGGGATCGAATTTCTATTGATTTTATATTTTTTGGAAAATTGTTATGAGGGCCTAGTGAGATTATCCATACGTTGACAATTTATAGATAACTTCGATATACTTAATGAAAAATAACCAAAGTGTTTTGGAAATTGTTGTCGGTCTCTTTGTCCGTCTATGCGCGCATCACCCAAAAGTAATAGGCAATTATTTAAAAGAAAAAAAAATTAAAGAAATGCAATAATCTAAATTGTTTTTCAAAGTTACTTGTTATGCCTCCGTGGTCCAGTGGTTAAGGCGTTCGCCTTGTTGACCCGGTTGTCGTGGGTTCGATTCCCACGGGAAGCATACTTTGTTGTTTCCAGTTTGGTTAGGACATTGCAGGCATGAATCACCTGATTGTCTGATAAGAAAAATGATTCCGTGCTTCGGAAGGCACGTTAAGCCGGTGGTCCCGGCTGCCATATGGTAGTCGTTAAAGGAACCACGTCATAGGCCGAGAGGCGGTTCCGCAGAACTCTGACACCAGGGTGTGCATGGTCGACTGACCGTGTCACCTACACGAAATGATGATGATAATGAATATCTATTAAATATGTGCTATATTTAAATCGTAGCGCCATCTATGTATAGTGGGATTAGTGAGACGCCACTCAAGTTTGTATCAAACATCGTGGACACGTCAAACATGATAACAACATGGTTGAACTAAAATACGGGAGTTCTTGGCGGGAATTTTAGCGGACTACACGGTGTCTGTTTTGGATTGTTTCGCAAATTGATTCTAGTGGACTTTATAATGTGAAATTGGAGTTATTTTGTGTTATAAATGCCCATATTTAAGAACAATGTGTAGAATAACTAAAATAGACGGTCATTGTGCGGCTGTAGTGAGATTTACATAGCGGGCTGGTGGTTGTCCGCCTTGCTGCGTCGTCAATGATGAAACCAGTGGATTCGCGAAGAGTTGTCGCCAGGGGCTCCGTGAAAACAACGAAATGAATTACACCATCATTTCGTTGACAACCAAGAAGAATAAGTCGCCAACTGGCGAAATAAATGAAGAAAGGCTCTAAAGGACTTGTATCCAGGGCCGTAAAACATACATAAAAAAAAACTAAAATACGTGCTCATAGCAGGCCTGAATTTAGTCCAATATTTTTGAATGAGGTCGGCAGTCTGTTCGTTTGTATTATACTGGACTTTGGTAATACATATAAATTTACATTCGCAGGTATGTCGAGACGCCGAAAAGGCAGTAGAGAACAAATCAGAGAAGTCGCCAGACAAGAAACCAAAGCCCCAACCCGCGCCCGCCACACCCCCCACCCCCGACACGGACATCTCCCGCACGCCCTCGCTGGAGAGCGTCCAGAAAGACCAGAGACACACAGACAGAGTGGAGACAGAAAAGAGAAACTCTATGGATAGAGGCGACCGGATCGAAATAAAAGAAGATAGAAAGAGAAACTCTATTGATAGAGGCGAACGGATAGAGACAAAAGAAGATAGAAAGAGAAGCTCTATAGACAGAACTGACTTTGATATAAAGGAAGAAAAAGTCACAGAAATCAAAGACACGAGAGATAAGAGAAAATCTCTCACAGACAGGAATTCCATTGACAGCAAAATGTCGGTAGAAGAAAGAGTCGAAAAGAGATTAGAAGATGCAAGGAATCTAGTTCTAGTGGACAAGAGAAATTCTGTAGGAGAAAGAATTGATAGGATTGAGAAAGAGAATGACAAGAGGAGTTCGGTTAGTGATAGAGTTGAGAGGGATGTGGTTATGGACGGAGTGAGAGTGAACGTGGAGGTGAATAGGATAGAGAGTAGGGATGAAGAGAGAAGAGATAGGAGAGAGGAGAGGAGTAGGAGATCACAGCAGAACCTCGTTGAGATCAGGCCTGTGACGGTGAGTTACTTTTTCTTTTATAATTTTATTAATAATCATTTAAATATAAAGAAAACATAACCAAAGGATGGTACCGAATTTAATGAAATTTATTTACATTGACATTGTACTTAAATTACTTTTATTTGCTAGAAGGAACGATGGTAGGTGGAGTAAGGCTGTCACTAGTGGTATCCTAGAAATGGCAAACGAAGTGTGGGACATCCGGCGGCTAGGTGGGTCGATGACATTAAGATCATTACTGGGAAGAACTGGCTCGCGATAGCCAGGGCCAGAACGGAATGGCGCAGACAAAGGGAGGCTTATGTCCAGCAGTGGACCGCGAAATGCTGACGATGATGATGACGATGACATTGTACAGCATTTCAATTAACACATATGCGCTACACAAATTGAAATATGGACAGCAAATTCATCCCTCCTTTTCGGAAAATATTTTCTTGATTTTTTCAATCGCAAATTAAAATAATAAATGGGACCAATTAGAGAGTATGCGCTTTTCAAATTGGTTCCTATATGATTAAATCATATTGCAAAATCATGTAAATCAAATCTCTTGACTTTCCTTTGCCTTAATGTATAAATTGTTTTATCAGCCGCCCCCCGCGGAGCCCCCCCAGCGGGTGCCCCCCGCCGTGTTACGCGTGGAGCCCCCCCGCCCCGTCACAGTAGAAGCCGTCATGATCGAGCCCAACTCGCTGGCGGCCACGCCCGCCGGACTAGTAACTGTCACCACCACGCACCCGCCTGTACTCAGCGTAAACAGAGAGGTATGTATCATCGATTCAGGATTGCATTACGGCGTAGCATCGAGGAATATATGAAGATTAAAACAAAACCAATGTTACATTTCAATAGAAAGTGGAAAGTAAAAATTTCGTAATTAAAAATGGCCGATGCATCTTTAATCTCGAAATTGATCCTTAATTTTAAGGTTTCATAACCACAGTCATGTTATTGCAAAACTATTCAGACTACACTTGAAATTTTGTAGGTCAATAATATTCTATGAACTACTTTACGTTTTCTAGACATAAATAAAATATTAAGGGGCATTTCTCGATGCGAATAAAAATAAAAATATTCAATATAGTACATGTGCCTAATATAGGTTTAAAAAATTACATTAAAGTTCCCAAACCCACTTTTTCGTAAAGTCAATAATTTCAAAGAAATGTACTTCTTAAATATTAAAATGTGTGTCCGTTACTCCCACTCTTAAAAATTGAATGAAAAATTAACATACATACATACATACTATCGCGTCTCTATCCCTTGCGGGGTAGACAGAGTCCAAGGTCATAAAACCTACAGGCCACGTTTAGCATCGTAGTGGGGGTAAAGGTGGAAAGCGGAATCAAAATAGTGATGGGTTGCTAGCCGCATCGTCTATCAATGTGATTCCTTAGATTTCCGCTCAATCCCTTGACCGGCTTTTACGGTCTGCGCGGGAAGAAAAGCAGCTCGTATATTCTATGTTTTTTCTTTTATTCCAAACCAGCATGAAAAATTAAGAAAAAAATATAAAAACTTTTAAACGAAAATTGGCCGAAGTACAGTAACTAGTATTTGAGATATAGCACATTTTCATAAACCGCAAAATATATTCATACAAACATTATGAAAGCAAAGTAATTTGTGGTGTTTTGGCTAGGTGCTACTTGTTCACTCATTTTTAGGGTCCCGTACAAAAATTGAAAAACGGAACCCTTATAGGATCACTCGTGCGTCTGTCTGTCCGTCCGTCCGTCTGTCACAGCCGATTTTCTCTTTTTTTGAAATAAGGGTCATTTTCAGGGGCCCAATTACAAAATTTTAAAAGAAAGTTTTGCAAACCTTGCTGTGTCAAATGCCTATCAAATGAAAGGGCTCATTATGAAGATCTCAAAAATATTTTTTTTTGTTCGGGTAAAATCAATACTTGAAATGAAATGAAATGAAATGAAATCATTTATTTGCTAGCAAACACGGTACAAGTATTACACTGTTGAAAGGCAGGTCAAAATTAGACCTTATTGAATTGAACATGCGTGTTGCGCCAACAATCGGCATGCAAATATTTAAATATTTAAAGTAATTTAAAATTAAAAATATAAAAATAATAATAATAATGATATATTTCGTGCACTTTTTTGGTTTAATATGTTAGATTAATAAATAACAATAAAAATGATACGTCAACGATACCTACATTAAATTTAATAATAAATAAATGTCAAATTATATAATAAGAAATACGATGATTAAATAATAGGTTTATTCAATTATTTTTGCGTATGTCAAAATTTATAATCAAAAAATTCATTAATACTATAAAAGCAATTACATACTAATAATTTGAGCAGTTGGTTCTTAAAACGTACAAAAGGTAGTGACTTCAAGTTCTAGGGTAGAAAATTGTAGAGCTTTATTGCCATATTATAACTATTTCTATGGAATGACGTAGTAGTATGTGTCGCGAAAGCCAGACGATTAGGATACCTGGATGCAGAGGGATATGGTACTTTTTTAAACAAATTGATATTCTTTTTTACAAATGTACAGATTTCTAAGATGTACATACTTTTGATTTTATTCACGAAAGAAGGCAAAAATTGACCATTTTTTCCAATGATTTAGACTATTTGTTATCAAAATCGCTCGGGAAGTTAACAAGGTAGAAAGATTTTCGTGTTGGTTAAAGTTTTTAATTTTATTTCTTGTTATTTTCACTGTGACACAGAAAAAATTAACAACATCATCTTCCGTAGCTCCCGCCGAACGCTGTGACGATATCAACAACGCCGCCCATCGCCGACGAAGTGGTCATAGTGGGCGCTGGCTCGTCCTCCGACGATGACTGCTTCGCGCCGTCATCACTGGACTCCTTGGACACGGCAGCCTCCTACACAGGTCAGTTTGTGTCATCATCATCAGGTCTTTGTTAGTCTCCACTGCAGGAGCACCACTCTGTACTACCAGAGACATATTAGTCAGAGCAGTTAGATGGCCTACACTCTCCATACTGGCCAGACGGGTTGGAGAGGTCTCTTTATGACATTGACTGCTTCGCGCCGTCATCACTGGACTCCTTGGACACGGCAGCGTCCTACACAGGTCAGTTTGTATCATCATCATCAGGTCTTTGTTAGTCTCCACTGCAGGAGCACCACTCTGTACTACCAGAGACATATTAGTCAGAGCAGTTAGATGGCCTACACTCTCCATACTGGCCAGACGGGTTGGAGAGGTCTCTTTATGACATTGACTGCTTCGCGCCGTCATAACTAGATTCCTTGGACTCGGCAGCGTCCTACACAGGTCAGTTTGTGTCATCATCATCAGGTCTTTGTTAGTCTCCACTGCAGGAGCACCACTCTGTACTACTAGAGGCATATTAGTCAGAGCAGTTAGATGGCCTACACTCTCCATACTGGCCAGATGGGTTGGAGAGGTCTCTTTATGACATTGACTGCTTCGCGCCGTCATCACTGGACTCCTTGGACACGGCAGCCTCCTACACAGGTCAGTTTGTGTGTTTGTATCATCATCATCAGGTCTTTGTTAGTCTCCACTGCAGGAGCACGACCCTCTCTGTACTACCAGAGCCAAAGCTGTCAGAGGATTTGGTCTACACTCTCCACGCTGGCCAGATGGGTTAGAGAGGTCACTTTGATGAGCTTTGTTTCTACCAATCATGCTTAATCGTCATCTTTATTATTAACGGATTTTGAAAGTTGCTGTCAAAAATACCGCGCGTCACAGTGCCGCCACCTGGTAAAAAAATCGATTACAAAACCCCGATTTTCACCCAGAGAAAAAATTTTGAACCGCCGTTTTCAAAATATCCAACATCAGAATCGACATAAAAAAATCTAGGCAGTTATATAACAGCAACAGTTTATAGAACAGCAGGACACAAGAGAAGACTTTTCAAACGACGCGACGCGATTTTGTCGAGCTCCGTGGCGCAGCGGTCAACACGCTAGCCTGCGACACGGGGGTCCCGAGTTCGATCCCCGGTCAGGTCAAGATGGAAAAAGATCTTTTTCAGATTGACCTGGGTCTTGGATGTTTATCTATATAAGTATATATTATAAAATATAGTATCGTTGTGTTAGTATCCTGCGACACAAGTTCACAACTTACTGTGGGGCTAGCTCAATTTGTGTGATATGTGCCTATATATTTATTTATATTTATTTATTTATGATGCTATTTTACAATTACTCCTAAACTTCTCGACTTTTTCTGACATTATCTTCTTTGTTTCCAGAGAAGCGTGGCCGTCGTCTGGATAGCAGTGAAGTGCTGATCCTGAGCCCCGGCGCCGCTGATTCCGGCGTGTTTGACGACAGCGTCAACAACGCCGTCAATCTGGTGAGTTGATTTGACCATCATCATCATCATCAGTTCTGTATTAGTCTCCACTGCAGGAGCATGACCCTTTCTGTACTGCCAGAGCAGTCAGAGGATTTGGCCCACACTCTCCACGCTGGGCAGACGGGTTGGAGAGGTCTCTTTGATGTTTATAAGCTTTGTTTAGCTTGAGTTTCCTAAGTCGCCTTTTACGACAT
The DNA here is from genome assembly GCA_963082605.1 of Rhodophaea formosa. Lineage (NCBI taxonomy): Eukaryota > Metazoa > Arthropoda > Insecta > Lepidoptera > Pyralidae > Rhodophaea > Rhodophaea formosa. Next base: position 12,953,429 of record OY720229.1, on the reverse strand, counting down.
CCACGGGAAGATTTGGAGTGGTCCTATTCTTCTCTGCCGTGAAGCACACGGCAACGGAGTTGATTTGACCATTCAGTGTTAATATCAGACTCCGGACCCAAGTCGGCCGAAGTGAGGAGAATATGAGGTGGGTAGATAGCTCGGAAATCTCCTGGTCCTGTGGTGCTACTCCTCAGACCATGGCACACCTCCTGTCTTGCCCTGCGTGTCCTACCACCTGCACACGCGAGCACCTTTACAATGCTACTGATAACGCTGTGTCAGTGGCAAAGTTCTGCTTAAGGCTCTCCTATAGTAACACTAGCGCCACTCAGCAATTAATTCTTTCAATCCTAAATTATATCGAATTTCAAAAATCTAACAAGTACATAACTAGTAAATTGTTTGTAATAATTTTGTATTCATTTTCAGTAATATTCGTTTAAAATATAATTTAAACAAAACATAAAGTATTTACATAACTAAGTTATAAATTAAATTCTTAACAAGGACATAAAACTAATAAAAGTGTAAAAGTGTAAAAAAAGCAACATTACTAAATTATTAAACATTAAAGTATAATAAAAATATATCTATTATTATTATAATTTACATCCATAATAAGTCTATACTCTATTCTCCATAACAATACGACACAGCCGTAGTATAACGTCGCTATTACGATACGGCTAGCAGCCACAGACTATTAAACCTAGATTTCATGATTGCAAAAGAGGTTTTTTTTTTTTTAAGAGTCAAGCGAACATTTATTAAAAAAAAAGAATGTAACTATAGACACAAAATTTTGTAATATGTACATTTGCCGCGCAAATTATGTTTTACTAGTTTTGCATTTTTGAAAGTCGTAGAATTTTTTTTGTATGCAACGGTTTAAGAGGCTCGTGGCGCCTCTATTAACCCGCGCCACTCACCTTTCAAGACCCCTATTACAAAACCGTTGCATAAAATACTATTTCACTGTTAGTACTTTACTATTGAATATTTATGGATAGACCTATTGAATATAATATTGTGCAGGACACCTCCCACGTGTCGGTGGTGACGGTGGGCGTGGAGGAGGTGCTGGTGGTGGACTCGGCCGCCACGCACTTCGAGCGCTCGCGCCCCGCGCCGCCCCGGCTCAGCCCCGACAGCTTCGCGCAGTGAGTATCGACACTTAGCCATGCCATAACTAATTATTGCCTTCTTGGCCTAAACTTGGCCATAACTCAATAATTGGCTAAATGACTAAAAAATTGTGTCGCTATGTAAAGACCTGCCAAAAATAAACACAATAGTGACCGAAATACATTTCTAAACAAAAAACTCTTTCAGATATAAAAGTTTTAAAGACACATGTTTTTAGACGTGAAAACGCGCCGCTGAAATGCCGACATATTTGTGACGTCACAACTTTTTATTTTGTATGGGTGGCGTGAAAATTTTGTTTGGCAGCTATACGAAATATTACGTTTGTGGTAATGGTTTCATAATAAAAGTTGCTATAAATTAAGCGGACTACAATACAGTATAACTGTAATTTAAGATTTTCATACTTTAAAAAACCGGCCAAGTGCGTGTCGGGCCACGCGCAGTATAGGGTTCCGTAGTTGCGAATGACAACTTTGAGTTCACACTGTTTACACTCGCACCTCACAGTTTAACGACCAAAAACATCTAACAATAAAGATTGAATAAAATTTTACATTTTCCAGTACATTTTATAAGTTGGTTGCCTATAACTTTTTAGTTTGCACTTAGTAATAGTAGTTGGTTGCCTATAACTTTTTAGTTTGCACTTAATGCAAGATTTATACTAAATGCTAAAAATATATGTCAATCAACATGGAAAATAATAAAAACCGAAACCAGTACTAATAATAACACAAAATCTATTGTGGAGGAGATAAACCTTGATGGAAATATACTTAGTAATCCCACAGAAATTGCGAATGCTTTTAATAATTATTTCACATCAGTCGGTAAGGTGAATATTGATAACAATAGTACAAGCAATCACGAATACAGAATAACTCCTAATCATAACTCTATATTTTTGCTTCCCACAGACAGTGATGAAGTACAAAGGATTATTTTGACGCTAAATAATACTCCATCAGCAGGATATGACCACATAACTACAAACATCATAAAAAAATGTGCATACATCATTGCACCTATACTAGCACATATTGTGAACTTATCTCTAGAACATGGCATTTTCCCAGAACTCCTAAAAATATCCGTCATAAAACCCATTTACAAGAAAGGAGAAAAGAACTGTATTGCGAATTACAGGCAAATTGCTTTAATCTCAATCTTCTCAAAAATATTTGAGAAATTAATGCATATTCGTATCACAGGGTTTATTGATAAAAACAAAATACTATGTTCGGAACAAAATGGCTTCCAAAAAGGTAGGTCCACGACTATAGCGGCATTTAACCTTTTAAACAAAATAATAGAAAATGTTAATAAAAAAAAACCAACCGTAGTTGTTCTGTTCGATATGACAAACGCATTTGACTTGGTATGTCATAAACGGTTATTAGCAAAATGCGATACTTACGGTATTCGTGGAAAGGCACATAAATGGCTATTAACATATCTAACGGGACGTAGTCAATATGTGGAGATGGTGGGCTATGATGCAAAGAATAGGGAGGTGCCTTATCAATCTGAAAGAAAACCTAATAACTTTGGAGTCCCTCAAGGTAGTATACTGGGTCCTCTTCTATTTTTGCTCTATATAAATGACCTCCCAAAAGTCACAACACACGAATGTTCGCTATTTGCGGACGATGTAGCTTTGGTAGTCCCGTGCTCCAACATTTTGTCGTATAATGATGAAATCAATTATGCTATAAATACCATAGTACAATGGATGGAAGCAAATAATCTTAAGGTAAATACCTCTAAAACTAAATATCTACAATTCCACAGTCAGGGTGGTGTCGGTCGTCCGCTATCTCTGGCACTCAATGGAGAATCTATTGATGACGTTACAGACGCTGTATTTCTTGGCATTACTCTAGACAAGTGTTGCACCTGGAAACACCATATTGATAAATTATGCACAAAACTAAATCGCTTTGTCTACGCTCTTTGGCGCCTAACTAAAGTTTGTGATCAGAAAACAGCTCTCCAGGCCTATCATGGCTACGTAGCGTCCAACCTGAAGTATGGAATCCTATTGTGGGGAAACTCTGTAGACCTAAACCGACTGTTCATAACCCAGAAAAAATGCATAAGAGCCATGTGCAATGCTCCTCCCCGCACCAGTTGTAAAATACTCTTTCAAACACTAAGATTATTAACACTACCGAGTATATATATTTACGAGACAGGTATTTTCGTAAAAAATAATATGCATCTGTTTAGACGACGGGGCGGCCTTGAAAACTTTAACTGCAGATATCCAAACAAACTCTTACTGCCTGAAAGTAGAACTGTTTTTTGCTCCAAAAATTGTACTTTCATGTGTGTCACAATCTTTAATTGTATACCTGAGGAGATAAAATGTTTGACTTATAACAGATTTAAAAAACACCTGTACCTATGGCTAATTGAAAAAAGTTTCTACAGTATTAATGATTTTTTGCAATAATCATTTATTAAACCCTTATATTAAATTTTCAATATTACTTATTATAATTATATTATAACTATGTTTTTAATAAGAATGAATTTCTATATAATTATTTATATTTCTTTGACATTTTAATGATAATTTTATAATATTTATATTTCATTATTATCTTGTACCTAAAATTGTATAAAAAACTGTGACAGATGAAAATTGAAATATAACCTGTAATATGATAAGGAATGTGACTGAATGTGAAACCTCACATTAAAATTTTTGCAATACCTGTAAAAGGTGACTAAGTTGTAAGATCATATACTAGTTTAAGACCCTAATGTACACTTAGTTGGCAAATAAATAAATTGAAATTGAAATTGAGTACCCGGCTCTGATAGTTTTCCTTTCAACTTCAGTATATATACTACTGCTGTAATTTTTTTCACGTATCCACACGTACCTCTAACAAAAATTTTCACTTTAAAACCAAATATTTCGGAAACGGATCCCTAAATCGAAAAATGGTGTTCTCAACCTCACAATATTTTTCAAAAACCTTTTTAACGATACCCCACACGATGGGTAAGTAGAGAAAAAAAAATTACTCCCCCACTTTACTTGTATGGGAGCTACCCAAAAAAAAATTTTTTTTCAAGATTTTTTTCTACGACTTTTTTGCCATAATGAATATACATATTCATACAAAATTACAGCTTTCTAGTACTTATAGTCTCTGAGTAAAACCGCGGACGGACAGACAGACAGACAGACAGACAGACATGGCGAAACTATAAGGGTTCCTTGTTTACTACGGAACCCTAAAATTGGTCCTATTCACCCAACTTTAAAGAAGCTTTAAGAACACTTAACGAATCGAAATCAAATTAAAAATGTTTTTTATAATGTTTTTAGATATAAATCAATATCATTGTAAACACATTTTATGTTTCATCATTATCATTCATCTTAACATTAGGCAAATACCGAATTACTTATGGCTAAGTATTGGCCAAGAAGCCATTCTTTCTCTCTCTCACTATTTCACTCTCACCAACCCCTGCACCGGACTGGGTCCAGTTATTTTCGCTCAGTGAGTATGCAACACCGCTCGCACATATGCAATTGAATATATTATACACGTATGGATATCAATTTTTTTTTTCATACTATTGCATATGTGCGAGCGGGACAACCACCTATAGTATTTTCTTCCCTTTCTACGCCAAAAGTTAATATAGGCACTCAATATTTGTACTACTGCCAACAACTGCCTCCGTGGTCCAGTGGGTAAGGCGTTCGCCTCTTTGACCCGGGAGTCGTGGGTTCGATTCCCACGGGAAGCAGTTGTTTCCAGTTTGGTTAGGATATTGCAGGTATGAATCACCTGATTGTCTGATAAGAAAGATGATTCCGTGCTTCGGAAGGCACGTTAAGCCGTTGGTCCCGGCTGCCATCTGGTAGTCGTTAAAGGAACCACGTCAGAGGCCGAGAGGCGGTTCCGAACAACTCTGACACCAGGGTGTGCATGGTCGACTGACCGTGTCACCTACACGAAATGATGAATAGTTGTACCATACATGGTACAACATTATAATATTACCATATGTACCATACCATACATCCCATAATTTTGATCGCTTTGGACCCTTTGCTAATGTATTTTATATGTTCTACAGACGATCGCAATCAGACAGCGGATCTCTCGCGTCATCGTCATCACGGACGGCCGGCGCTGACGCTGACTCGCTGGCCACCACTGAGGAGACACCACACGAGCCAGAGCTCAACGGAGGCACCAGGTATGAGCTGACTGCTACCTCTCTCTCTTTAATCATCATCATCATCATCACAATTGATGATGATGACTCGCTAGCCACTATCAAGAAGAACCCACCACACGAGCCAGAGCTTAATGGAGGCACCAGGTATGAGCTGACTGCTACTTCTCTCTCTCTCTCATTGATCATCATCATCAGTACAGCTGATGATCATGACTCGTTAGCCACCACTGAGGAGACACCACACGAGCCAGAGCTCAACGGAGGCACCAGGTATGAGCTGACTGCTACTGTCATCATCATCAGGTCTTTCTTAGTCTCCACTGCAGGAGCACGCCCTTTTCTGTACTACCAAAGCCATATATAAGGCAGAGTAGGAGGACTTGGCAACACTCCACGCTGGCCAGACGGGTTGGAGAGATCTCCGTTTTTAAGCTTTGTTTAGCTTGTTTCCTAAGTCGCCTTCTACGACATCCACGGGAAGACTTGGAGTCTTCCCGTGGATATTGCCTTCGACATTAGACTTCGTTCAAGGAAGCTGAAGTTTAACTTAAACTAGTTTGTTTTTTTGCTTTGTTCGAGTTTATACTATTCGGTGAATATAATATAGACTAACTCCGTGGTGCAGCGGTCAACACGCCGGCCTGTGAAACGGATGATCCAGGTTCGATCCCCGGTCAGGTCAAGATGAAAAATGATCTTTTTCAGATTGACCTGGGTCTTGGATGTATATCTATATAATGTATTTCTAATAAAATATAGTATCATTGAGTTAGTATCCCATAACACAAGTCTCGAACTTACTTTTGGGCCAGCTCAATCTGTGTGATTTATTAATTTATAATATGCATTATTTTCAATCATACCTCTGTTTTTTTTTATAGAAAAGATAATAAAATTCTTTATTTTATTATTCAGAGTGAGCACAGACCACCAAGTCCTGGAGAACGGAGATCAAGTGGTCCTGAGGAGGAAGACTCAGGAGCAGCCCAACAGGATACAACGGTACGGTTAGATTAGGGTTAGGGCACTAATACTAAGCTTCCGCTATGTCACGGCTGTATCTTTTGAAATGTATTAGGTACCAACTTACCAACTGAGGAGCCCGATGGTCCAGTGGGTATGAGCTCTATGAGCGCTTACGTATGTTAAGCAACCCCTGGTGCGGTCCCTACTTGGATGGGTGACCGCAAGTGGCATAAAAATATCTCGAGCTCCTCCGTGCTTCGGAAGGCACGTTAAGCCGTTGGTCCCGGCTGTCATCGTTGATGGCAGTCGTTAAGCTATGTCAGATGCCTTAAGGCAGCTTGAAAAATCTGACACCAGTGTTGGCCACTTACACATACGAAAAACAAAACAAGGTACCAACTTAAAGATAATCAAACGTTCACCACCATCTCCCTCTCCCCTCTGGGGAGGGAAAAATAAAAGGCCGGCAACGCTCCTGTGACATCTCTGGTGTTGCAGTTGTCCATAGGAAGCGGTGATCACCAGAGATCGGAATTAGGTGTGTGAAAATACCTAAAGTTTGCAGCGGGACATAATATGGAGCTGTTACAACCCCTTAAGTTAAACCGGTTTTACATTTTACCGGATTAATTTCGTTTTTTTTTTTTGTTTAACATGTTCTTTACCTTTGAAACACCGAACCTATAAACATTTACAAGCTGCTAATCACTACATATTATAAAACAAAGTCCTCTAACGCGTCTGTCTGTCTGTCTGTCTGTCTGTTCGCGATAAACTCAAAAACTACATGGATTTTCATACGGTTTTCACCAATAGATAGAATGATTCACGAGGAAGGTTTTAAGGTATAATACATGCCCGGGCGCAGCCGGGTAGGGCTGCTAGTACAGTTCTAAAATAATTTTTGTTTTGTACTTTTCCGGTTAAAATTTTAAATTTATCAGGCATTGTTCCTGCAGCAGCATTTAGAAATGCCAAAATGGCATCACGCCATTAATGAAAAGAGATACAAGTATGGTTTTTGTGCAGGTCCAAGGAGGACATCCACATGGCCAACCTGAAGAAGAAGACACGCAAACGCACGCGCAAGTTCGAGATCGATGGAGTCATCGTCACCACCACCACATCTAAGGTTAGTGCTATAGCTCTCTTTCTCTCTCCTTCTCTATCTATTTCTATCACCTCCTATCTTATCTTATCTTCATTGGGGCCGATTATAAATCGGAAGCACGTCTAACCTTTGGGTTATTTTGTACTTACCCCATGCCTTACTCACTCACACGGTGATTCCCGAAGAAGGACTGCATAAGCTTCAGGATATCACCTGGTGCGTAGTGCCGGTAGTCCTCTAGATCAGGATACGCCGATCCTAAAAGGTCCAAACGCTTACCAGCCAGAGAGTCGCAGTAGCACAAGATGTGTCTCATCGCCTCCTCTGATTCCTCACATGCCCTACATAGAGGGCTTCCGACAATTTTCAATTTGAAGAGATGACTTATTTTCGAAGTGTCCTCTCACCTCCTAAGTCATTGCTATATCGCTGTGTGTGTTTCTCTCTCTTCCTAACACCTCCAAGGTTAGTACTATATCGCCTTCTCTCTCTCTGTCTCTGTCTCTTTCACTCTTATCATCACATCCACATGGGCAACCTGAAGAAGAAACGCAAACGCAAGCACAAGTTTGAGATCGATGGAGTCATCGTCACCACCACCACCTCCAAGGTTAGTGCTATAGCTCTCTTTCTCTCTCCTTCTCTATCGATTTCTATCACCTCCTAAGTCAGTGCTATATCTCTCTTTCTCTCTCCTTCTCTATCTATTTCTATCACCTCCTAAGTCAGTGCTATATCGCTGTGTGTGTCTCTCTCTCTCTTCCTAACACCGTTAGTACTATATCGCCTTCTCTCTCTCTCTGTCTCTTTCACTCTTATCATCACATCCACATGGGCAACCTGAAGAAGAAGACACGCAAACGCACGCGCAAGTTCAAAATATAAACAAATTAAAATAAAAAATAAGTAAAATTTTTAGAATCACTTAAATGACACATCTAGTTTAAATCACCCGACATCCGTGGTAGCCGACCCGTGGTGCATACTGGCGACGACTCCACAAACTCGCAACATTCTACCCGACTTTGATTTTGTAAATTAGTTCTTGGTTGTTGTGGTGATTGCTTTGTTACCTTTGCTCGTTAAAATGTAGTTTATGTTTTTGTAAATAGTTTTCTCAAAAAGTGAATTATCATTGTATAATTCTTATGAGAATGAAGTTGATCTTAAACCTTAAGTTACGTTACCACCACCACTTCCAAGGTCAGTGCTATATTTCTGTGTCTTTCTATCACGTCCTAAATTAGTGCTATATCGCCATCGCTCTGTCTCTTTCTATCACCTTAAAGGTCAGTACTATATCGCCTTCTCTCATTGTATTTCTTTCTCTTTTTACCACCTCCTAGATCAATGCTACATCGCGATCTCTCTGTTTTTTTCTCTGTCTTTCTATCATCTCCAAGATCATTATTACAGCGCGATCTCTCTCTGTCTTTTACTCCTACTATCACCTCCTAGGTTAGTGCCATATCGCTATCTTTCTCTTTCACTCTTATCATCACATCCACATGGCCAACCTGAAAAAAGAGACACGCAAACGCACGCGCAAATTTGAGATCGATGGTGTCATCGTCACCACCACCACTTCCAAGGTCAGTGCTATATCGCCATCGCTCTGTCTCTTTCTATCACCTTAAAGGTCAGTACTATATCGCACTCTCTCATTGTATTTCTTTCTCTTTTTACCACCTCCTAGGTCAATGCTACATCGCGATTTCTCTGTTTCTTTCTTTCTCCTTCTTCTTCCTTCGAGTTTATACTCCAGGATCAGTTTTACAGCGCGATCTCTCTCTCTGTCTGTTACTCCTTCTATCACCTCCTAGGTTAGTGCCATATCGCTATCTTTCTCTCTCTCTCTTATCATTACATCCACATGGCCAACCTGAAGAAGTGCTAGATCGCCATCTCTCTGTCTTTCTCTTACTATCACCTCGAAGGTCAGTTCTGGATCGCCATCTCTCTCTTTCTCTTTCTATCACCTCCAAAGCCAGTGCTTTATCGCTTTCTCTCTCTCTATCTTTTATTTTCTTACTTTTTCCTAGTAAGTAACTTCTTCTTCTTCTTCTGTTTTATATTATGGCTTCCACCGAAATTTCAGTGATTCTACCAATGTCCAGTATAATGTAATGAGATACTAAGTATCGGTGTTGTACGGTAAAGTTTTTCCAAGTAGCATCAAAGATGGCGTATGTTCTTTGACGCCTCGTGGCAGCTTGGGGCGGCAAATCTATACGAGTCCATTTATCAGTTCACTTTAACTATTTCAAAAATTGTTCATGAGCACGAGCATTTATAACACCAAACTACACCAATTTCATATTATAAAGTCCACTAAAATCAATTTGCAAAATTGTCTAAGGCAAACTAAAACTGTAGCGCTTGACTTCCCACCACAAACTCTCAAATAACTAAAATAAGATGAAACTTACTTAGGTCACACAAGTTCACATTCTACCTACCTTCACACCAATACGCAAAAATTCACAACTCCCTCCGTCGTTCTACCCAGTTTTAGCGCCCGGCATTGGGCAACAAAAGTTTGGCTTTTAAATATCAATATTTTCACTTTTTGCATTCACAACGCTATTTTGATTAAACTCTTATTTAAAGTTATAAGAAGGATAGGAAGCGCGGTGGCCTAATTGGTAAGGCGTCATCATCATCATTTTGTGTAGGTGACATGGTCAGTCGACCATGCACACCCTGGTGTCAGAGTTCTGCGGAACCGCCTCTCGGCCTCTGACGTGGTTCCTTTAACGACTACCAGATGGCAGCCGGGACCAACGGCTTAACGTGCCTTCCGAAGCTAGTAGTTCTAGTAACAAGATTTTGAGAATTATTTATTTCCCTTTCCAGGTGATATGGGGCGACGAAGAGAGCGGCCGGACGTGGGACGACCATGCCCTCCGCAAGCAAGAACTACGGGAGATCAAGATGCTGCAGAAACAAGAGCAGAAACAGTTCCAGGACCTCAACGCTAAGGAGACGCAGCTTAGAGAGCAGCAGGACAAGAGGTACGTTGGCTATAGCTGCAGTAATAGATCAAGATTTTTTATTATGATTATAGGACGGCAAACGCGCAAACGCATCACCTGATGGTAAGTGATCACCGATGCCCATGGACAACTTCAACACCAGAGGTGTGACAAGAGCGGTGCTAGCTTTTTTCCTCTCTCCAGAGGGGAGAGGCCACCGGCTCTCTCGTTCGCCAAACGAAGCATAGGAGCGGTAAAGCTCCGTGGCGCAGGGGTCAACACGCCGTCCTGTGACACGAAAGGTCCCGGGTTCGATCCCCGGTCAGGTCAAGATGAAAAATGATCTTTTTCAGATAGTTCTGGGTCTTGGATGTTTATCTATATATGTATTTGTTATAAAATATAGTATCGTTGAGCTAGTATCCCATAACACAAGTCTTACTTAAGAACTTACTTTGGGGCTAGCTCAATCTGTGTGATTTGTCCGTACATATTTATTTTTCTCAAACATGCTCGGAAATGTAGGCATTACTGTAGTAAAAAGAAGACCGGAAGTTTGTAATTCTTGGCTCATTCATCGCATTGCCGGCCTAGGCCAGGAAATAAGTATGAAAATTACTTCCCGGCCGCTGCTCAAAACTTTTTAATTAATCTATGTAACGTAAATTATGTCACTTGTCATACAGCCAGTTTACTACCACTGCATTTTTAAAAAATGCATATAATACGTGAATATAACTACAATTTCATTAAAATATCGATATGTGATCATACGAAAATATGCTTAATTTTCGTTGCGAGAGAAGAAAACAATAATCTATGATCTATTAAATTTTTTGTGAAAAATATGACTGGGCTCTATGGGCATTGTTTCCTTTGCTGGAATTGACAACTGAAAATAAAAAAATTAAAAACTCGGGAGATCTGTTATTTTCACTATACCCGTAGTGATTAACGCCACTGCCGAAAAACTGCCTTTACGGATTTTAGGGCATAGAACACACGTCAATTGACTTTGAATTTATGGCCCCCCATAGAAACTCAAAAGGAATTGTATGGCATTTTTTTCATTTTCACCCTCACTCCATTATTTGTCTATGATCCTTATTGCCTAGAGAAAACATATGGCAGTCGGTCGTCTGATACTAGTAATAGTATCTTCTTCGTAGTTTGTGATTAACGCTTTGCAGTAATTGATTGACATTGATTGTTTTCGGTAAATATGTGCAAAGTTGGTTATTTATTCGAAATGAAACGGTTCAAAATGAGTTTTAGTGATGAAAGCAACACTGCAATGGATTTTAAGTACCTACTTCGCCTAATTTGAAACTTGAAAGTGGAAAAATTACTACCGGCAAATACCTAGTAAGGGGAAATATTTAAGGCATGTAAGTTTATGTGTAACTTTAAGTTAAATTTCCTCACATTTATTGAGAAAATCTCTATACTTTCCTCGGCGGGAAAGGGATTGCCGGACTCGTAACTATTGTCAAGGCCTCGCTGACGCTCGGCCTTGAAAACTATACTCGTCCGGCAATCCCTTACTTCCCGGCCTCTGCAGTAATGTACTATATTTAAACGTTGGTTTTCTCTGAGAGTGAGTTCCAGGGTCTTGTAGCGGGAGCGAGAAGGTATTCTCGACCGCCACAAAGGGAAGATCTTCCCGCTGGGCAAGGTGTGCGCCCAGGGAACCGTATACGGCTCTATCTGAGTTCTTTCGGAGGTTCAATTTATATGCCGGAAACGAAAAACTGCTTTTGCGTTTCAGAATCGTTCAACGTCATCTTGTGAGAAAACTTGTAGTTATTTGGTTACAACTTAGTGTTGGGCTAGCTCAATCTGTTTACTACGTAATGAATAATTACATGATACTTTTTTTTATACTATTGAGTAGAGAAACAGGCATAAGGCTCACTAGGCGGTGCGCGGTCCCCGTAGTCTATGGACGCCTCGCGCGTTGTCGACCCTGAACTTTTCTCGCCCTTTTTAAAGGATGCCATGTCTCTCGGAGAAACCAAGGCGGGAGCTTGTTCCATAATTTGAGCGTGTGTGGAAGAAAGATCCTTTAAAAGTGTAGTGATGTTATCTTATCTTCATTGGGGCCGATTATAAATCGGAAGCACGTCTAACCTTTGGGTTATTTGGTACTTACCCCATGCCTTACTCACCCACACGGTGATTCCCGAAGAAGGACTGCATAAGCTTCAGGATATCACCTGGTGCGTAGTGCCTGTAGTTCTCTAGATCAGGATACGCCGATCCGAAAAGGTCCAAACGCAAGTGATGTTTATATGTATATTTTATAACCAGGTTCGAAGCTGAAATGGCGTCGCTCGGTCGGGCGCACGAGGCGGACCTGGAGACGCTGGCGCGAGCGCAACGAGCGGCCGCCGAGCGAGCAGAGCAGCAGCTGGAGGCCGAGCTGCGCCAGGCCGCCAAGCGCCTGCGCGCCGAGCACGAGCGCGACCTGCGCCACTTCCGCGACACTCTCAAGCAGGAGCTGCGCTTGTTGAAGCAGGTAATATACACATACATATCGTGTGGTTCCTTACAAAGTAGAATGTCCACTCAAAGTCTTGCATCGTTTGACCAAAGCCGCTTTAGGCGCCGTGACCAGGATTTGTGCCAGGTGTAACTTGCTGATAACCGAAGCGACCATTTCGCGACTCTCAAGCAGAGCTGTGGCTGCTGAAACAGCTAACACATCATCATTTTCAGGTCTTTAGTCTCCACTGTACGAGCACGACCCATCTGGCCAGCGTGGAGAGTGTAGGTCGGCTGGATAATATGTGGCTTTTGTAGTTCAGAGAAAGCTTGCATCATGATGCTTGCTTGCTGACGGAAACCGCTTTAGGGGACATGACGATGTGTTCCATGTGTTACTTGCTAATAACCGAGCGCGACCTACGACAGTTTCGCGACACTCTCATATAGGAGCTGCGGCCGCTAAAGCAGATAACACATCATCATCAGGTCTATGTTAGTCGCAGGACTTTCTCGGTACTACCAGAGCTTCGAGCAATACGGCCTCCGTACCGTACGGAGGGAGTGGGCAAAGCGACAGTTTACTATTACAAATTTTCTGGCGTTTTTTGCGGGGGGAAATGTGCACACAAGTTTAGTTCCGCACACCTACATACAAAACTTAAACTGTCGCTTGATAGTAATTATGACATTGTCACAAAAAATGACATAAAAAAGAAACAATAATTTGTGTGTAGATGAGTCACACACAACAAACACATAGACATACATATCCTAATTTGGCTTGTACCTTGACAGAGGGGAACGCAGTGTATGGCTACTCCCTTCCGTGTTGCTCGAAGTACCAGAGCCATAATACTAGCCAGAGCAGTCAGAGGACTTAGCCTACACTGCTACCACGTTGGCCAGACGGGTTAGAAGTCTTTTTGATTGCTTGTATTTCCTAAAGTCAAAGTCAATCATTTTATTCATCGTAAGATATTTCAATATCATTTAGCGAACGTCAATTTTTTTCATAATTACAATTAGTTTACAAAAATATAGTATTGTTGACGTCAATAATTTACTTACGGCTAAGTTTACACCGCTTCCAAGCCGGAGTGCAGAAGAAGCGGCAACAAACTGCACAGCGCATTCTCTCCAAGCGACGTCAACTTACAATGTACGACATACCTATTTAAAATCACTTAAGTGGACTAGAGCTTACATTGTCATGTCATGAATTAAAATTGAATCTATCTATATATCTATCTTCTATATATATAAAACAAAGACGGGTTTGTTACAACACTAATAACTCGAGATCTGCTGAACTTTCATGGTTATTGATTCGTTGGATTTGTCTCCGCTCCGAATAGCAGAATACATCTTAAAAACAATGAAAACTCGATATGTGTAATGAATACTTAATCTGATAATACTAAATCATTGACTGTTAGGCGGTACGAAGTTCGCCGGGTCAGCTAGTTAGTAATAAATGTCAAATCATGATTATAGAGGAAATGCATAATTGATTAAATGTTAATTTAATATCAAGTCGAAAAATGACAGTACAAAATGTACCAAAACATGACATTACATATACTTACAACACATTATGAGGGAACGGCGCCAAGCTCTGGCCAGATATGTTTGTCATTTAGGAAATCGTCAGTCCTATCTGCGAAGTGGCTTTCTGCGACATTCATGGGAATTTTGTGGTTCCCAACGAAGTAGATTTTTTTTTTTTTTATAAAAGTCTTTTATTTCAAAAGTACAAAAGAAACAGAGACAAATACATACGAACAAATCACTCGAAAATGCCCCCCCGGATAGTACACGGCTCAAAGGTACCCATTATGCTGGCAGCATTTCCTCTCTGAATTGCAATGGATATCCTTTGAACCAGGTACCAGCCAGAGCGGTTGTATAAGATTAGGACCATAGAGAATATTTTAGTTGTGGTAGAGCCACGATACCGGCGAAAATCACTTCAGCTGGTAGCATGAATGGGCCGGCTCGTCCGGGGAAGTACCACACTCTCACAGAAAATCGACGTTTGAGTAGTAGTTTTACAGCTTCTATGCTTCGTTCGGTGAGTGAGAGAGCCGGAGGCCCATCCCCTCTCCCCTCTGGGGAGGAAAAAACTAAAGGCCGGCAATGCTCTTGTCATACCCCTGGTGTTACATTAGTCCATGGGCAGCGGTGATCACTTACCATCAGGTGACTCGCTTGCTCGTTTGCCGTCCTCTGACATTAAAAAAAAAACCCCAGTTCTTCTCGTGGATGTCGTAGAAGGCGACTTAGAAGCTTGCATCGTCTGACGAAAACAGCTCAAAATAATAACTCGAGCATAGAATGAATATTTAAATAAGAATTCAGATACTGTCTTTTGCACTGTTCTAGCATACGAAAGAAAAGACGAGTACGAAAAGGATAACCTATTTGCTGTTTGTGTCACTTTTTCTTGTTTGTCACAAGGTGAAATGACATTTGGTTGTATTGGGTTGTAATTTACTCCGCCAACTTTGAAATCACTTATATACAAAGATTAACGTTTCTCTCTTCTTTTTAATTATGGCTTCCACGGTTACTTTCACTGTATTATTGACATAGACAAGATTGCGTTGTGTACAAGAGTCTGGAGCTCCGATTATTATTATGTGATATTTTAACAATATATATTTAATTAGATAGCACAAAACTTTTATTGATCTATAATATTTGAGCGTTTTTTACTGTGGCATAATGTCTTGGGCGGTTTGGGGCTGCAAGTCACATACATTAAGAAAAGAAAATAGTCGAGAGCTTTTAACGTTTCATCGCCAAATTTCTGTAATTTTGTAGTAAAATGAGTGCTAAAAAGTCATCAAGAATATCTAATTTTTTCTGCTAAATAGCATAGAAGCCTAAAACAGTTAGATATCCATTAAAGTAAACATTTCATCGATTAATGTGGAATTGGGCATGCTAAGTTTTATGCAGGTCATGTTTGTATATTTTTATTTGAAAGAAGACATTATTCTAAGAAACTAATTTTGATTTAATGAAGTTTTCATTCATAAACTTGAATTTTAAATTTTCTCAAAGGGACGTCAATTTCGTATAAGCTTTTTATTTTTATGGAATAAGGGTGAAAATCAATATCCTATGAAAAACATAAATGTGAAATGAGAGCCAAGTTCAATATTATGATATATGCCTTGGTTGTTGACTTCGAAGACAAAAGAAGTGAGATCTAAATGGGTACCAAGTTCAATGGTCAGTCCTGAAATTTATAACAACATAAAAAATATCATTTCTTCGTATAACTTAGGATAATATATTGTAGCCTAAAGTTTGACTTGGCCAGTTTTCATATACGAATTTCTTAATCTGTGTTCGATACTAGGCTTGATAGGTGTTGAGAAATAAAAGATGGTATGTACCACTATGAATTTACTTGCCACTTGGCAAAACAGTTTACAAAAAGAAAGTATGTATATAGGCTAAGTATATCTAACACGGAACGTCCGTCACAGTGGGTGCTCGAAACCCTACCTCGCGCGCGCGGCGGCTCCCGGGGTCCATCGCGCACGCTTTCTCTGCGTGATTGTAAAGGGCGTCGTAGACAATCTGTTATTTTTCGGTTCTTATTTTATTATTCCGAAAATTTGGCTTGTCGGTATAAACTAGCCATCGAACATAAAAATTCGTATATGAAAACTGGCCAAGTCAAATCTTAGGCTACGATATATTATCCTAAGTAATAAGAGGAAATTTTATATATGTTATAAATACATTTCAGGACTGACCATTGAACTCGAAGCCAGTTCTGTTTCTTGAACTTAGCCTGAGACGCTACCGTGTGTCTAGATAATTCTAGGTAACGTAATATCATGTATGATATCTATTATTAACAAAAAATATTTTTCGTATGTCAATACATACATACATACATACTATCACGTCTTTATCCCTTGCGGGGTAGACAGAGCCCAAGGTCATAAAACCTACAGGCCATGTTTAGCATCGTAGTGGGCGTAAAGGTGGAAAGCGGAATCAAAATAGTGATGGGTTGCTAGCCGCATCGCCTATCAATGTGATTCCTAAGATTTTCGCCCAATCCTTTGACCGGCTTTTACAGTCTGCGCGGGAAGAAAAGCAGTCGGTATATTCTATGTTTTTTCTTTTCACCCAAACCGGCATGGCAGAGTATGACAAATCTATATAATCGTGGTTGGAAAAAATAGTCCACGACTGACGTCACAAAACGCGAAATTTATTTCTTGAATATCTCAGTAATCCTCAAAAATATTGTCCTCGAAATGGTTTTGGATTCATGCAGTTAGAGAACAATTTTGCATAGCGAATATGTTCGGGCCATAAGGTTAAGATTGGCCCGGTCTCGCTCCTGGGTTTTTTGAATAAAATAGTACGTCTTTCTTGATCTACGTTTATCGCGAACTGACTCAATTTTTAACACATCGACCCAGGATCTTGAGCATCTAATTAAAAAGTGCCCAATTTTTATGCAAAACAGATACACTCATGAAACAATATGTAGTAACCTAAGAATTGACCCATATAACTTATTAGAAATTATTGGCAAAGAACAATCTGTAAATACTTACGTAGAACACATAAACATTTCTTTTTATTAATACAATAAACTTACAAAAATTACTTAATTAAAATTTAAACAAATTACATAATATATGAAAAAATATATACCTAAACTAATACTAAAGAGAAAGAAAAGGTAATATAAATAAAATTTAAATTTGAAAAACTAGTCGAAAAGACCACCTCTGAGAGTTGCCACGCTGGATGGCCAGTGAGATGTGTTGGACCAGGTACGCTCCAGAGCGGGGGTCACAGCCATTGTCTCGGAGCCGTCGCCCTAAATTTCTGATACAAAGTTTGCCTTCCTCGCACCAGGGACCACCTGTTTCCACAGCAAAAGGCACAAAAATGTACTGTGAGAGTTCCGCGTATACACATAAACTACATAATAAACAATCTTAAGAGAATCAACGTAACTTGATTTATATGAAGTGAAGTCTTGAGTTAACCAAGTATAACAACTTTTAAATTATAACAACTTGTTCATTTGTATAAAAATAAAACACCTGTATCCAATAGCAGGTAAAAATTGAAATATTGTACCATATTTTTAAATGACCCTGTAAATTACAACTAAGATTTTTTTGTAAACCTTTCTTGTGCAATACACTCACATGGAAAGTGGCGTAACTTTATGGGACAAAAAAAAAAAACGCTCGTAGTTGTAAGGCTTGTTCTACTATCTACATATAGGTACATACAACGCTTGGAACTAAATAGCGGTTCTAAGCCCAACAGAATAGCTTTAAGGTTATGATGATTGAACGCTGTCACTCGCATAATTGTCTGTTTTTCGTATGTGTAAGTGGCCAACACTGGTGTCAGATTTTTCAAGCTGCCTTAAGGCATCTGACATAGCTTAACGACTGCCATCAACGATGACAGCCGGGACCAACGGCTTAACGTGCCTTCCGAAGCACGGAGGAGCTCGAGATATTTTATGCCACTTGCGGTCACCCATCCAAGTAGGGACTGCACCAGGGGTTGCTTAACATACGTAAGCGCTCGCAGAGTTCACACCCACTGGACCACCGGGCTCCTCTCGCATAATAAAAAGTAGTGACAACCCTCTAATTTACGAATATACTATTGTATATGCATCTCTTTTTAACACCTTTTCAATGCCATAAGAGATAACAGGATGAACTGATGTAATTTTGTTGTTAATGTAGTAGGGTTTCTATGCTTGAGTTATTATTCTGAGGTAAACAGTTGCGAAGATTTATTGAATATGTATGTCTACTATAAGGTAGATTAATTAAAACTTAGTTCACTTTAGAAACACGTTATATATTCATCCAATATCCAATAATCACTATTTGTATCGAATTGATGCTTACAACTCCGCGCGTGCTTACTCACTGTTTTTGGGAAACGTCAAAACGAGTCACAACACGATCGGGCGCATTCACGAGAGTAACCGAACATTCCCGAAGGCTGCCGACGTTGTCGCTGCGTTCACTCCCTTACACTACTTATTTTGTATGTGAGTGTTTCAAATTAGATAGAATATTAATTATTTTTTACCCACTCTCTTTCCTTGTCAAAATTTAGAAAAATTTTGCGTCCTCCCCCTAAACATACTTAAACATTGGTATATAAAGTAAAAAATAGATTTTTTGAAATTGTTGCTGACTTCATCATCTTGTAACTCTCCCCGCTCCCCATGCTGGGGATTATCATTCCCAGTGAAAGGTGAGGTCTACGTAATATTTAAATGATTCATAATAAACTGGTATGTTTTGGTATTTTTTTTGGTATTCCGTCTAAAACACTTTCTTCACATTGAAAATTTCCTACGCCAACTCTGGCAGATGTTTGACACAATTGCTATTGTAACATCTTTATAACTACCATGTTCTAAAGGAATAAATGATCTTGAATCTGCCCCAGTGCATGTTCGTTCCGGGCACTGCCCAGATGTGTGAGATCTGGATCTTATGATCAATATATGATAATTTGTCTTCGCCAGGAAGTGGAACTAGTCGCCAAAGACCGCCGCAAGGAGGCGTACCGGCAGCGGCGCGTGCGCCTCGACCAGGAGCACGCCGAGCGGGAGAAGGCCTTCGTGGCGCACCTCGCCGACACGGCCGACTCCGTGCTGCGGCGCCTGCACGACAACCACCGCGACCGCCAGGCGCTGGCCGACCGCCAGTACCTGCAGCAGCGACAGCAGGTATACAGCACCTCCAGACCATGGGGATGCAGCTGCCAGAGAGGATGGGGCTGCAGCCTCGGGCGCCTAGCTCCAAGGATGGGGCTGTAGCCTCCAGCGAGTGTGGGAACCTTCAATGAGGATAGAAGCTGAAGCGTTCGGAGGGGATGGTGGCTTCTGCTTCCAGAGAAGATGGGGCTGCAACCTCAGACGCCTGTCTTTTTTTTATCGCAGATCGAGCTAGCCCCAGCTAAGTTCTTAAGTAAGACTTCTGTTATGGGATACTAACTCAACGATACTATATTTTATTACAAATACATATTTAGATAGACATCCAAGACCCAGGTTAATATTATTTTTTCATCTTTACCTGACCGTGGATCAAACCCGGGACCATCCGTGTAATAGGCCGGCGTGTTGACCGCTGCACCACAGAGCTTGTCAAAGACGCCTGGTTGCGAGAATGGGGTTGAAGCCTCCAGAGAGTGTAGAGACTGCTGCATTTAATGAGGATGGGAGCAACTTCCAGAGAAGAAGGGGTTGCAGCCTCGGACGCCTGGTTCCAACGATGTAGTTGAAACCTCCAGAGAGTGTAGGGACTGCTACCTCTAAATGTGATGGGCGCTGCTGCTTACAATGATTACCTCGCATATACGTTTTAACTTTTTCATTTTATTATTATATTTTGTCTTATATAAAATGAATTTTCCCAAAATGACAAGTAATTCTATTCTGGGAAATTCTAAGTCATAATGACCTTACTGCCATTTTGAGAACATAAAAAATATTGCTCCCATACATGCTACCTCTGAGACACAGGCTAACGTCTAGCTCTGAATTGGCTTGTTGCTGGTTGGTGAAAGAGACTACCTACTGTAACCATTTCGTTTTAACTTGGCTAAATAAAGTTTTATTATTATTAATGAGGATGGTAGATTCAAAATTCAGTCGTTTATCAAATATAGGTTTCTTTGAACACTTATTAATTGTCATATTTCGTCGACGAGCTCCGTGGCGCAGCGGTCAACACGCCAGGCTGCGACACGGATGGTCCTGGGTTCGATCCCCGGTCAGGTCAAAATGAAAAACGATCTTTTTCAGATTGACCTGGGTCTTGGATGTTTATCTATATAAGTATCTATTATAAAATATAGTATCGTTGAGTTAGTATCCCATAATACAAGTCTCGAACTTACTTTGGGGCTAGCTCAATCTGTGTGATTTGTCCGTATATATTTATTTATTTATTTATTTATTACTTGGCTAAATAAAGTTTTATTATTATTAATGAGGTTGGTAGATTCAAAATTCAATCGTTTATCAAATATAGGTTTCTTTGAACACTTATTAATTGTCATATTTCGTCGACGAGCTCCGTGGCGCAGCGGTCAACACGCCAGGCTGCGACACGGATGGTCCCGGGTTCGATCCCCGGTCAGGTCAAAATGAAAAACGATATTTTTCAGATTGACCTGGGTCTTGGATGTTTATCTATATATGTATTTGTTATAAAATATTCTATCGTTGAGTTAGTATCCCATAACACAAGTCTCGAACTTGCTTACGGGGCTAGCTCAATCTGTGTGATTTTTCCGTATATATTTATATTTGTGTTTACAATTTTTACAACAAAAAAAATTTGTTGACCTCAATAATTACTTATGGCTAAGTTTAGGCCGCTTCCAAAGCGGAGTGCAGAAGAAGCGGCAACAAACTGCACAGCGCATTTTCTCCAAGCGACGTCAACTCACAGTTTTAGTTAGACCTTGTATATTTATTCGGAACGACCACTGGTGAGAAGAATACGCCGAAAGAAACTCAATCCAGACTTGGTTCCTACGTGCCTGAAGGGCTCCGATTACAATATTTTTCAATGATTCATTTATTCCTAATGTTATTATTCCACTCTATCTAACTCTCCTATTAAAACTGTTCGATTTTTTTTAACAGATAATGCGGACGCGCGAAGCAGCGTTATGGGAGCTCGAAGAGAAGCAAATCCACGAGCGACACCAGTTAGCCAAGCGACAGATAAAGGAGGAGTTCCTGTTGCGGCGACACCAGATGCTGGTGCGGCACGACAAGGAGCTGGAACAGATTAGGAGGTTAGTTGTGTTATACAGAACACACATACAGCTATATATATTATCAGGTCTATTTTAGTCTATAGTCAATATATTGAAATACGTTGTGTGATGCCCGTACTCAGTAAGCTGTCATTCACCCATTATAGTCATGGGTTATAAGCACTCGGCCTAAGTTTTAGAATAAAATACGTCGTATGATGCTCGTACTCAGTAAGCTTACATTCAGCCATTATAGTCATGGGTTTATTATAAGCACTCTTAGCCAAGCGGAAGGTGAATAAGGGAACACAAGCTAAACAAAGCTTATAAACATCAAAGAGAACTATCCAACCCGTCTGGCCAGTATGGAGAGTGCAGGCCAAATACTCCGACTGCTCTGGCTATATGGCTCTGGTAGTACAGAGGGTCGCGCTCCTGCAGTGGAGACTAACAGGATCTGATGATATTGATTTGAAACACAGTTTTATTGCGTTCATTACATTATTTATACACCTAATAAATGTGTAATAATCGCGATAACACTAGAAAAAATAATATTTTTCATCTCACCTACCCTTAAACAGTGTCATTAAATGCAAGCAAAGTGGGCTGGATGGTCGTTATTACGACCGCGGGCTATAAGATTTCATACAAATTCCATAAAGCCTGAGAGCGCATAAAGTATTTTTTTAAATTTAATAGGGCACTATACCATGCACAAGCGTCAAATCTTCTACATCCAAAAAGTTTTCTAGTCAAATATTCAAATTTGGAATTGCCAGTGAACCCGATGAAAAAAACATTTAAACTATTCTGCGAGATTTTTGTCCTTAATTCAAATTTGGAACTGTAAATGGCCGTGCGTGGCTGGCTGTTTGTATTCATCGATCTTTGACTTCCACTTTTTGGATAAAACATTTTCGTTATCTGTGTAATCCTCGGATGCATTTTCTGTTCACTGTTTGCCGCTATTTATTTTTAGGCATAATATTTATAAGTAATCGTTATTTTCATTAATTTGCATGAAATACATTCCCTATGATAAATGAATACATGGTCAATAATGTTGATATAGATAATATAATCAGCCAGCTTGCAGACGCATAAATATTAGTTTTCAAGGTAAACTATATAGAATATTCATACTATACAATTTCAACCAATATAATATGAAAAATATTTTTGTTTACTCTACTATTTACTCGGTGAGATGAAAAACATTGTGTGTATCACGGCCGGTATTAGACATTACAAACTCGCTACAGGCTCGTTTGACGTAATATCTTCTATCCCGCCCTTGCTACACAATGTACTATTATATCTTTAATTTATAGTACTAACATAATATATGCAGTAGTAAATCACCTACATTGTTTTTGTTCGCAGAAAAAACACCCGCAAAGAAGAAGAACTAGCGAAGTGCCAAGCTTTAGAGAAGCGGTCCCTACCGAAGAGGATCCGAGCGGAGCAGAAAGCCAGGGAGATGATGTTCAGGGAGTCTCTGAGGATATCCGCGCCGCCCGGCACGCACGACGTCGACCGGGAGAAGCTGAAGAAGGTAAGTCAACCCCCCCCCCCACATCCTCCATGTGTTGCTAGTCTGAGATTCCCTGTTATCATGGAACCCTTCCCCCATCCTCGCCTATCGGAGACCGGACACAGCTGTTATGACAGCAATCATGGAAGGCCGAGCGACTAAGTCTCACAGGCTCCCAGTATCTAGTTACGCATCTGTCGGAGTCCAGGGGCCGTTGTTATGATAACAATCATAAGAAAGGTGAGAAAGTCTTACAGGCTCCCCAATGCGCAGGGTAGGATAAGACAGTGGGCCCTCTGCCAGTCTTTTGGCAGCGCCCCTATCGTTAGGCTGGCGCCCTTTGAACCTTGGAGTGCGGGATGAACTACTTACTGTGGGAGAGGGGGGGTAAATTTACGAACATTACACCTGATTACTGGCACACCTAGGTTATGACGGTAGATGGATGGATAGATAGATATATAGGGACATATCAAACAAACTGAGCTAGCCCCACAGTAAGTTGTGAACTTGTGTCGCAGGATACTAACTCAACGATACTATATTTTATAACATATACTTATATAGATAAACATCCAAGACCCAGGTCAATCTGAAAAAGATCGTTTTCCATCATGACCTGACCGGGGATCGAACCCGGGATAACAAGCCAGAAGTAGGATAACCAGTCGGTAAGTCGGCGGGCCCAGCTCTGCCCTGGATTGGGCGAAAGTTTTGACGACCAACTGTAAGCGAAGTGCTAAGCGTTACAGAAGATATTGCATGTACACAGAATGTCGAGGTAATTTAAATAAAATTACTTTGAATTTAATATGATTTATCGCGTATTAAAAGATTTTTATTATTAAGAGTCCCACGTAAAGCCGCAATCCCATACAAACGTAGTTTCGTTTTAGTTTTACAACAGTTAAGCCAATTTCAACCAAATTTCGTACATACGACCGGATAAGGCATATTGATGTTTATAATTAGATTTCAATTTTTAAAACAATACCTAAACAAAATTACAGCGAGTACAAGTTTTCGATACGAAACTTCAACTCGCTGTAATTTTTATACTTATATTTTTATACTCTTAAGCTATGTTGCTGGCATGTGTGTCCAGCGTGTCTCGTGACACATAGACCTCTTCCAGCATCTTCCAGCTTTTCCTATCCTTTGCTATCCTACTCCATAGCGCTCCTCTAACAAATTTTAAATAAATAAAATATTTATTTATATATTTTATTTATTTAAAATTTGTTTCTAATGAGACTAATTTCTATCTAAAAACACTATAAAGAACAGTTTTAATTTGATATCGATTCGTTAAGTGATCTTAAAGCTTCTTTAAAGTTGGGTGAATAGGACAATTTTTTAAAGTATGAAAATCTTTAATTACAATTATACTGTATTGAAGTCCGCTAAATTTACAGCAACTTTTATTATGAAACCATTATCACAAACGAAATATTTCGTATAGCTACCAAACAGAGTTCTCAGGCCACCCATACAAAATACAAGCTTGTGACGTCACAAATATGTAGGCATATCAGGGCGCGTGTTCACGTCTAAAAATTTACGTCTAAAAACATGTGTCTTTAAAACTTTTATAACTGAAAGAGTTTTTTGTTTAGAAATGTATTTCTGTCACTATTGTGTTTATTTTTGGCAGGTCTTTACATAGCAACATGAAAAAAATTTTAGTCAACATGCCCATTGTTTGATTTTTTTGATCACATCTTCTACTTTAGTTTGTAATCTCATGTCGCTCGCTCTTTTGCGGTCCTTGAGTGTGTGGCCCATCATACTTCTTTCCATTCCTCTTTGGCATGTTCTGAGCTTTCGGAGACGAGCTGGTCTCCGAAAGCTCAGAACATGCCAAAGAGTCCTGGGTCAAAGCCCAGGTTTGGCAGCCATAGGTGAGGCATGGAATCATGCAATATTAGTCCCTCAAGGAGGTCATGAAAAGCAAAGTTTTTCCGATTTCAGCTAAGAAGAACGTATTCAATATGTGTATCAAAAGTAGTTTTATTTAAATGTTTAAGAATCGTGCTGAAATCATTATTTCGAGAGAATATTTACACCCTGCAAAAGGCTCAATCTATACTGCCGCGGAATCCAAGGGGTTTTAAGAAATAAGTTGAGTTACATGCCACAAGTTCACAACAAGTGGGGTTAGGTCAATCTGTGAGAGTTGTCTGTATATTAATTAGTATGTATTGCGTCTAGTTCCAGGAGAACGAGAAGCGTCGTTACCGCGCGGAGCAGGAGCGGCTAGCGACCAAGCACGCGCGCGCGCGTGAGGAGCTCAGGGCGCAGGGAGAGGTGAGATATGGAATTTTTACGGTTCCCTACCCAAAGAATAAAACCTGGCCATTTTACTAATTGTTTGCTTCTACGAATTTGAGCTCGGAAGCATCGCCTTATATTTTCCCAGTCAGACTATGGAACTGATTTAGAAAAAGTACTATTTTATCAGCGAGTAACATAGGCTACATATTATTTTTAAAAATAAGTACACTTTCAATATATTTACTGTTATGACAGCGAAACTTGGATCGTTATTTGTATTTTACGGACTAGGCCCTTTTGCTTTACGTCAATCAGAACTGCTCAATTTATTTTATGATAATCACTGACTGAATGTATTGATGTATCGTATGATACTCGTTCTCAGTAAGCTGACTTATATACTCATATTATTACAAGCACTCGGCTTTACCTCGATCGCGTCATAAAGTACCATTGCACCACCAGGCCCTCCTCCGCGAGCTGGAGCAGTACCAGAACGAGAAGCGCAAGGCGCTGACCAACCACGAGAGCAACAAGATCAAGGCGGCCGACGAGCGGTACTCGCACGAGCTCAAGGACTGGCGCGCCACGCTCGGCGCCAGGAAGATGGTGAGTGTGGGGGGAATGTTCTGATGGGGGGGAATGTTGGACGGGCCGTAATGGACGTTTACACTTGGAAACGAGCCTTTTGCTCGTTACTTTTTAAGGGATGATCTATAATTCAATGCAATAACGACGTATAATAAATATTTAAACATAGAGACGAGTTTTTTACCTTTAGTTTTCTTAAGGGGCACACTAGGCACAGTAGCGACGCCAATCATTTTATTCCTAATATTTTACAAATAAAAAGAAATTCAAGAATGTAAATCATATAAGCACTAGTAAATAACCTGAAGTATTTTTGGAATCATGTTTAATATTATCAGAATCAGTGAGAATTATGAGAATCAGGTTACCGCCAGAAACGGCTGTTTTTGGCGGTAATCACTTTTTCTCTTAATGACTGATTCTCGTTATATTAAAATATGATTCCAAAAATACTTCAGGTTATTTACTAAGGCTTATATGATTTACATTCTTGAATTTCTTTCTATTTGTAAAGTATTAGGAATAAAATGATTGGCGTCGCTACTGTGCCTAGTGTGCCCCATTAAGACACAGAGTATGATTAATGCGGTATATTAATCGGCAACAAGATACTTCTAAATCCTATTGTAATAAAGCTAGATGGGACTTATATCGAAAGTATACGTTTCCAAATTAATACATGAAAAAAAATATTTATTCGAGAAACGTCTCACAAGATTGATAAAATTAAAATAGGCGAAATTTTGAAAGTATACGCTTCCAAATAAATGAATGAATGACAAATTATTTATACGTGAAACATAGTCTGACAGCATAGAATTGTTGTTTAAAAACTTACTCTAGTTGTGTTTAGTACTTAATTTGAAGGTTGAATTGTAAGTGTTATAGCATAATAGTATTGCAATTTAAAAAAAAAAGAAAAATTATTTAAAACTACATACAAATTTAGTAAATTAACTTACGGTCCGTCCAAGACATACAGTCTTATTATAAAACAAAAACTTACTTAAATATCTGGTTTAAACAATTTATTCGACCAAAATAAGTCATTACTGACCACTTAACGTTTTCTCAGCAGGCATTGTCAATTTATTTTGTGCGAATATAACCATATTTCATGGGCTATCATCATCATCAGGTCTTTTGTAGTCTCCACTGCAGGAGCACGACCCTCTCTGTACTACCAGAGCCATATATTAGCCAGAGCAGTCAGACGATTCGGCCTACACTCTCCATGCTGGCCAGACGGGTTGGAGAGATCTCTTTGATATTTAAAAGCTTTGTTTAGCTTGTGTTGCCTCAGTCGCCTTCTACGACATCCACGGGAAGACTCGGAGTGGTCCTATTCTACTCTGCCGGGAACCACACGGCTATTAAGAGTGGCCTGGAAGCGCACGTCTCCATACAAACGGAAAAAGGGAATTGTGGCAATATTTGATAATTTTGGAGTAAAATTAAGCATTTAATCAATTAATCTCATTGTAATGTACGTACGTTCCTATACAGCTTGGTTAAAATACCAATGGTTTGAGAATTACAAGCCTTTTCAAATTTGTATAATTCTCAAACGTTTGATAATTTAACCAAACTGTATAGGAACGTACGTAGATTATAATGAGACTAATTGATTGGATGCTTAATTTTGCCCTAAAATTATCAAATATTGCCACAATTCCCTTTTTTCCGTTTTTATGGGGACATGCGCGTCCAGGCGACTCTTAAGGCAGGATATAACCAGATACGAAAGTTCTTCGTTTTATAATAAGATTGAAATATGTTTTATTCATACTCGTTCTGTTGTGTATATGTTGTGAGCGTGATGTCACTATGTTTCAAAGCATGTTTCCGCATGGATATATAATATAGTTCACGAGCCAAGGTTCATAGTTTACACTTTAACATGCAAGAATAATCGCGTCTTTTTATCTTACGGGGTGGTTAGGATCAAAGTTGCAGGAACTTATCCCCGAATACTCAAAATAATTTTGACTAAGGTATCACTCAAAAAACAAAACTTCATGTATGGAAGAAAAATTATTAACCCATTTCAGGAGCAAACAACACAAGCTTCTTTAATGTTTTCTTATGTTTTCGCGATTGTTACGAATTTAAATAAAATTATTTTAATACGGTTTTTATCGTGTTTATTACATATTTATACACCTAACGTTTCGAGCACTTTACAGTGTTCGTGGTCGCAGGTAGACTAAGTTGACATTTGTCTAGTATTTTATAAGAACTGCAAAATCTACCGCCTAAAATATTTATTAATAACGTTCCGGATGTACGCAGTATTGGCTCACGGTGTCTGAAGGTCTTGCAGTCTTCTGCTTAGCTTGAGATTTGATTAAAATCTCAACTTGATTAAAATGTCAACTTAGTCTACCTGCGACCACGAACGTTGTAAAGTGCTCGAAACGTTAGGTGTATAAATAATTTAATAAATGCGATAAAAACCGTATTAAAATAATTTTATTTAAAGCTTCTTTAACTTAAAAAAGGGCTCCAGCATTCAGTTGTGGTAGAGCCGCGCTACCGGCAAAATTCACTTTTGCTAGTAGCATGAATGGGCCGGCTCGTCCGGGGAAGTACCACACTCTTACACCGAAAACCGACGTTTGAGTAGTAGCTTTACCGCCTTATACTTCGTTCAGTGAGTGAAAGAGCCGGAGGCCCATCCCCTCTCCCAAATGAAATTACGTGACAAAGTGCCTATTTTCTGAATAAAATCTTTGAATCTTGAATCTTTAAACTATAGACCCCTGGCTCGTGGACTGTAGGTTTGCATGAATACGCATGGTTCCGGTAAAGTAAAAGGTGGCGGTGGGCGCGGTACTTTGCAGGCGCTGTGTCGGCGCGGGATTGAAACCAACGTTTTTCACAGCGTTGTCTTTGCTGTATAACGTCATAGTAAAAGTCTTAACCCTTTACAAGGCAGTAGGTATATTCAAAAGTCATTGTTTTGTACCTTATCTCCGGGGCATAAGGTTAAATATTTGGTGGCTATATATTTACCACTGCCTTGGACAGGTTTAAATATACGGCGAAGTCACGGCGTAGTAGGCGGTGCAGACGTGGGACAGATAGGATTTGAAGCCTTATTGACATACTAATAACGACTAATATCGCAAGAACAAATTAATTCTGCACGTGGCATCTTGCGGTTTTTTTCTTTCCATGTTTGTCATTTTGAGTATGGCTTAAAATCCTATCACAGTGTTCCATGCCTGCGCCGTGTGTACGCCGCAAGCCTATGTTAGTTTTACGTTTAACGAAATCCGTATAAGAAGATTATATCATATGAAAATTTATGCTATGTACAGTCGGGCACAGGTACATCTGACCCGCTACAATTTAAAATCTGTTCGTAGGGGGCTCAAGTTTATTTGCTCTAACTGTACTTAGCAAAGATCTATATGGTGTAACTTTCTTGCGTCTGTAACACAAAAAAGTATGTTGTGGTTACATATAAAAAAGAAATTAAGTTGGTTGCCATTTTCCGTGTAAATAACGTAAATAAACTAATATATATACGATAAACTTTACACAAATGCGGTTCGATTCGCGCCCGCATCAGCATTGTCCGTCCATGAGCACTCATCATCGCGCACCGTCCGTCCGTCCGTCTGTCCGTGTTGTGGCGTCTCCCCCCCCCCCCCCCCTCCCTCCAGCGATCTAACTCGCCTTTCTTCCGAACAGAACCTCCTTGAGGCCTTCAGGCAGCAACTCGTCGATCACGAGAAGAAATTCGGTATCCCCATAGAAAATAAGGCCGCCTTCCTTGAAGCCGAATGGCCTAAGAATGTCCTACAACACGTTTTGAGCGCTTACCATCAGCGGCAATCTTTCATGGGATCCCTATCAAGATCTAGGACTAGTCTTAACTTGATATCGGCATCGAATACTCCGAACATGAATAGGAGAAGAAGTATCAGTCCAGTTAAAAAGAGAGATAAGTTGACGAAAGCGCAGAAATTCGGATCTACGTCCAATTTGAAATTGGTCTCGGAGAAAGTGTCCGGATTTTCTGTCTTCAGCGGATCTGATCTGAGACGTACGCCTATCATGGCTTATGAGGAACCTAAGGAGATGTCTGGGAGCCAGGTGGAGGAGCCTACCACTTTGGATAGGAGCTATCAGAAGCGAGAGAAGAAGTTAAACAGACAGACCGTTTCAGAGCATCTGTTCCGTCATTTGGAAGAGCATAACATGAAGAGAAGTATCTCTCAGCAGAGCTTGAAGCAAGATATAGCTATGGAAGCGGTGATGATCGATCTACCGTCCTTGGAAGGTAGTAGGTACGATACCATGAAGAGTACTAGCACTGGGACGGATTCGAGGGATGGGAGTGAGGTTGATTTTGATACGCGAATGTTTAGTCGGTGGGGGCCGGTACGTGGGTCCAATAGCTATGCGAGTACGGACCTGCCTGTCAGCCAACTGTCCACTTTGAACCTTAAGAGCACGATCGTTAACGAGAGTAACGAAGATTCCGTTGTGTAGACCAGTTCATAGTTTTCTGACAAAGTTGATATAGCAATAACTATGCACTATTAACTTAAATGGTTTTTAAATAGCATTACAATGCTCGGTATATTATTAAAATTGAAAATATGTGATGAAAATGAATTCGCCACAGGTAGGATTCGAACCCACGAGTCTTAGGTCTACGCCCTAAGTGTGTTACCAACTACACATGCTTTGAATGCGTTATACCCTACGGGGTAATATGTGATGAGAGAATTCGACACGGTGATTCGAAGTCACGGTGGTGTAGTTGGTAACACACTTAGGGCGTAGACCTAAGACTCGTGGGTCCGAATCCTACCTGTGGCGAATTCATTTTCATCACATATTTTCAATTTTAATGCACTATTAATTTCACTGCGGGACTTCCCGCGATTAGGACAGCGACGTACTAAAAAATTTATATGTAATATAGACTGATTCGGTAATCAATCTTTTTTGGATGAATAAAACAAAAACGATATTTTCAAATGACTTTTTCTTATTTCAATATCAACTTTGGAAAATCAAAAAACAACGGGGCGTGGTTGCATATAAAGTAAAATTTGTTTAAAAAAACAATGCCCTGGGCGGGTAAGTCGGTTAAAAATGTGTCGTAAATTGTGTTTTAGTAAACGAAGTTTAAATGAGACGTCCGATTTTTGTCCTGTAATGTTTTAACGATTGTTACTCATTCAAATAAAATTTAATACGGTTTTATCGCGTTTATTACAGTACTAGCTGTTACCCGCGGCTAATAAGTAGCCTATGTCCTTCTCGGTACCCTAACCTATGTGTATGCAAAATTTCATAATGATTGGTTCAGTAGATACGGCGTGAAAGCGTAACAAACAAACAAATAAACAAACAGCTCTCACCTTCGAGCAACACGGCCTCCGTACCGGAAGGGAGTAGCCATACGCTGCGTTCCCCTCTGTCACGGTACAAGCCAAATTAGGCATATGCATGCCTATGTGTTAGTCGTGTGTGACTCATCTGTACACAAATTATTGTTTCTTTTTTATGTAATTTTTTGTGACAATGTCATAATTACTATCAAGTGACAGTTTAAGTTTTGTATGTGCGGAACTAAACTTGTGTGCACATTTCCCCTCGCAAAAAACCCCAGAAAAATTGTAATAGTAAATTGTCGCTTTGCCCACTCCCTCCGTATGGAGTCCGTGTTGCTCGAAGGCTCTCACCTCAAAAGTCCGGTGAAGTAGTAAAAGCTCACTCGAAGTTAACTCCACAGTCCTATCAAAAAAAAAAAAAAAACATTATACACCTAACTTTTCGAACACTTCTTCTTCTTCTGTTTTATAAAATGGCTTCCATCGAGATTTCAGTGATTCTGCCAATGTCCAGTAAATTGAGATACTAAGTATCGGTGTTGTACGGTAAAGTTGTAACAAGTAGCATCAAAGATGGCGTATGTTCTTTGATGCCTCGTGGTCGGAAGCTTATGGCGACAAGTCTATACGAGTCCATATAACAGTCCACTTTTCACAAATTGTTCCATGAGCACGAGCATTTATAACACCAAACTACACCAATTTCATATTATAAAGTCCACCAAAATCAATTTGCAAAATCGTCCAAGGTAGACCCCAACTGCACCCCTTGACTTCCCACCACAAACTCTTCGAACACTTTACAGTGTTCGTGGTCGCAGGTAGACTAAGTTGACACAAAATATTAGACAAATGACAACTATGAAACCGTATTAAATTAATTTTATTATTGTCTTGTGTATGTGATTTGTCACAAAGTTTATGTTGTAACTTAAAAACAGCCAATTCAATAGTTTTTAAGGGTCAATTCATACTAGCGCAGAGTCGTAGCGAAGCGAAACGATGTTAATATGACAAACGCACTTTTAAGATCGTAATGCTCATTTTCCTCTTAAGATTCAGAAGCGCGAAATTTACGCGCAGACTTGCGTGTTCACGCGTCATTTATTTCGATCTCAGAAGGATTTTTTTTCACACAGATTGAGCTAGCCCCAAAGTAAATTCGAGACTTGTGTTATGGGATACTAACTCAACGATACTATATTTTATAATAAATACATATATAGATAAACATCCAAGACCCAGGTCAATCTGAAAAAGATCATTTGCCATCTTGACCTGAACGGAGATCGAACCCGGGACTATCCGTGTCGCAGGCACCGTGTTGACCGCTGCGCGACGGAGCTCGTCAAAATATGAATACTACGCTGTTAAGTTAAAGGTGACTTTGCCATATTAACATCATTTCGCTTCGCTTTGATTTTGCGCTATGTGATTTGACCCTAAATAGCATTACAATGCTCGATATATTAATAAATAATAATATCCTGTATACCCAGAGCCTAACTAAATCATTATTTATAGGCCTTATATACCAATGTACATTTCTAAAATATTTTTGATTGATCGTTTTTGTCATATGAAACATTCCAATATGCTCAATCATTTTTTGATTCATGTTTGTATAGTAAATTATGATTATTAACTCTTATGATAGTGCTTTTGATCAAACGAAAAGTTATATGTCGGCAAAACTTAAACTCATAATGCATCTCAGCGAGATTAAGGTAAACTTTCTCTATACCCCTCTGGGAAGGGAAAAAAAAAAGGACGGCAACGCTCTTGTAAAACCCCTGGTGTCGCAGTTTTTTTTCATTTCATTTATTTATTTCTAAACAATACAAAATTGTGTTGAAATTATTCTTAAAATTTAACATATTACGCAATCAATTTATAAATAAAAAAAATAGAAATTGGACAAAAAAAAATTACAATTATAATATTCAAATTAAATAAAAAACAGTCCCTGGGCAGCGGTGATCACTTACCATCAGGTGACACGCTTCCCCGTTTGCCATTAAAAGTGTCTTGGCGGCAAGTGATGCTGCCGCTAAACTTCAAGTTTACCTTTATTTTGTCAAATAAAAATATCATGCTACAATAGTCTGGCATAAGTTTATTTTAAAACATACTTCACATTATTATAATATCATTGATTGTAGAATTTACGAAAGTATTCTTAATTTTTAAGTTTTTATTGATCGTCGCCATATTTAATGCATTTTAACATTTTTTCGACTCATCGTCTTTTAAAAATTGTTCCGAAAAATAGATAAAACACGGCAAAAAAATCGCATTTTTTTTTTGTTTATTTTATAGTGTTTAAATGTAGAGTAAAATAAGTTCTGGCAGGTCGTTGACTGGCGGTGGTGGTATCTCTTTTTCGTCTTCTCTATAAAAACAACAAGAAAAAAGTAAAGTTATAGAAGTAGGCCAAATTTATAACATTAGTTGCCAAAATAAGTGCTTCGCTCTTTTAGACATTAAAATAATAAATAAAATTTTAAAGAGACCTACAGTCGTCTCGCACTCGCGCTTAAGGCCTAAAACTCAAAGAAAAGGCGTACGGCGAAGGAACAGGGCAGGCGTGGGACGCTATTATAGAATTTTAAGCCTTATTGTCATACTCAAAACGACCAATATCGCAAGAAGAAATTGTCACCTCTGGCCGACCGTGGCATCTTGCGGTAACTAGCGACGAAGTTTTTTCTCGCGATACTGGTCGCTTTGAGTATGACGGTAAGGCTTAAAATCCTATCATAGTGCACGCATGCGTAGTATGCCTTCTCTGCTAAATGCCTAACGCGGAATAAAATGCCGTACCGTACTGCTTCAGGTTTCTCCAAAAGCGATCCAAGCAACTTTTAAAATGTTTAACTTTGCCAGCCCAGCCCCCCTATTTACTAACTCGGATGACAGGTGTCGATGCCAATCAATCTAAGATTTGCTGTTACAATGCGGTTTTTGTATTCCAAATAAAAAGTTCGAGCAAGCAAAACCAGTAAATTCTAGATTGATAGGCATCGACACCTGTCATCCGAGTTAGTAAATAGGGGGCAGCGCTTAACTAAATCTGTTCCTGAAGTATGGAAGCGTTACAGGTGTTAGGGTGAACACTCCATCCTTCAGAGTTTTCTTTGAACATTTATTAATTTCTTTTATTTCGATTTATAAAAAAAATAAAACAAAAATGGTGATCGCTTTTTGGATATAAGCTTACGTGCCAAATACTTGAGGCTCAGCGGCGTAGTTATTCATGCGATAATCGTCTTTATTTATATGTGAATAAGGTTAAAATACGTAGAGGCTGTGTAGACGCGTTTTCATTAGATTTAAATATTCGATGTGCCTAATTCCAAAGCCTTATTTTTAGGGTAGTTTTAAATTTTATATCGCGAGGTTTGTTTTGTAGTAGAACTGTGCTGGAATGTGTGAGAAAAGAATTTATAATAAAGTTGAAAATATATTTTTGAAAATATACAAGATTACTTGTAAAATAGCAGTAAACTATTAAAGCAGTAACATTCAAAAGTAGTAAAAATGGGTATATCCTAGATAGGCATGTAACATTATCGTCTTTATTGTCACATACCATCAGGTGAGATGGAAGACAAATGCTTTATACAATAATTAATTTTAAAAAAAATGTGGAGTATCCAATCCAGCCAGCTAACTTCACTATTATACACAATCGTTCAAATAAATATGTTCCATAAATAATGAACAGTTTAATGAAATTGTAACATGAAAACAGGAAAAATAAATATATAATCATACAAAGCCCTTAAGGCGAGATGAGACAAATACTGTTGGAAAGTGTTTTGGAATGAGTTTTAGCGGGTCTTGTCTACAGTGGTAGGAATAGGCAGCGGTAATCACTTACCATCAGGTGACCCGCTTGCTCGTTTGCTGTCCTATTTAAAAAAAAAAAGAAATAGGGCCGAAGAGTTGTAATAATTTTTGTAGGAATGAACCCTATTAAAAAAAAAAAAGAAATAGGGCCGACTAGGAATGAGTTGTTATAAAGTTTGTAGAAACGAACACGTACTTCAACATTAATAATATTGGCATGAATATGTCTGTGGCTGTGCGTTGCTATTTTTTTTTAATTATTTTTTTTCGATTCTCTAGCATACAAAAATTCTAAGCACAGTTTCACTGGAAAACCAACCTTAATGTTGAACATTGATATTCTAAATATGTTTGTTTGAAACCGGTTTATATGTCAAAAAATTACAAACACGTAAAATATATTTTAATTATAAAATAGCCTATTAATACATTGCTAACTAGCCTCTGTCTAAGCTTAGTATTCCCGGCTGCATCCTTAGCCAGAGTGCGTCGGAACCCGGGGTCTGCTACCTAGCTAACTAATATTCTTAGATAACTATCCAAAAAATCCCCGTAAGTTTAAAAGTATGATAATCCGAAGCATAAACATACTTTTTAAATCGTTGTTATTTTTTTATTTAATTTGTATTTTTGACATTAAATTGTAGGTAAAATAAAATAACATAAATATAAATCTGTTTCAAACAAACCACTTAGTTAGATGACTAAATTATTACG
Organism: Rhodophaea formosa; assembly: GCA_963082605.1. Taxonomy (NCBI): domain Eukaryota; kingdom Metazoa; phylum Arthropoda; class Insecta; order Lepidoptera; family Pyralidae; genus Rhodophaea; species Rhodophaea formosa. Next base: position 12,917,417 of record OY720229.1, on the reverse strand, counting down.
AAGTAGTATTTAAAGTAACATTCTAGAGTTATAGTTTAGTAATAACAATATATTTTATCGACCATGTTAAATTAACGTAGTGTAGCGTTAAATTTTATTTTTTCATAAACTGTACAATGACTTATTTTTCAATTATTTCTTTTAGTTTTTAGTATAACTATTCATTAAAAAATCTGATGCAACATTTATGTGCTTAGTTTAAATAGACTTAGAAGATGGCTGATTGGTGATTAGTTACTATTAACTTCACGTGGTCACGTCAATAATTACAACTTCAATTAGTCAGCGATATGTGGAATCATAAAATAGTTGCTAACTCCGTTAAATATACGTCTTGCTTGCCGTCTAAATGTATTAATTTTGTTCCTAAAGTAATATTGCCATTATCCTCGCATTTTGCAAATGTTGCTAGTATTCGTTTATAAAATAGTGTTCATTTAAAAAAATGCTACGTTATTATTAATTAGATTAATAGGTTTCTAAAGCAATAATAATTGAAAAGCAAATGTATATTTACTTAATCAGTTTACATAAAATTTAATTGTATGTGAAGGTCAAAATTTTATTAAGTGTGTAAAGTGAGGCTTTATACAAAGTTATTTTAGAGATTTGTTTTTGATGAACATTTTTAACCATTTGTTTTATTTAATAAAACTATTAAACATGTAACATAATATAACATTGTGAAATTTCACATCTACGTGTATATTTATGTACCCATACTTGAAACATGTAAATAAAGCCGTTCTGTTTATATATCGTGTAGTTTTATTGTTTTCGAATGTATATACAATCCAGAGTTGAATATATACCGTAAAAGGTTACTCTTCTGGCTTTCTACAAGGACACTAATTGACTGATTGACGTTTTGAGACGTCTCACCACGAAGCTCTATTACATTAATGGTGGAGGAGAGTTCTTGACTGCTTGCTTTTAAAACTAATTTTACTTACTGAATATTTCTTTGATATAAATTGAAAATGTATTAAGAAATTTTCGCCTCAAGTTTGATTCGAACACTACTGATATTTCTAACAGAAGCATCTCGAATCCCACCTCTGGCGAAATGTTTCGTCATAGATTTTCAATTTCAGTAACACACTCAGTTATAATTCTTAAATTGCTTGATTTACTCAACATTTTGATGTAAATTTTATTTAAATTTCCTAATTTTTAATTATATTAAAACTGCGAAAAGCCTATGTATGTTAGAAAATATAACAATAAAGCCAGCTAGAAACAGAAGAGAAGGACAATTTCTGTTAGCTTTAATAATATGATTGTTGTAAATACGAGTATATCTGCATAACGCTTAACACACGGACTATTAGTCTATTCGCTTAGATATTACCTCTTTTTGACGAGATTATTTCAACGTTACTGTTTTGTTTCATGTCAAAAATATATATTTTATACCGATATAGCAAACTGATTTTAAAAGCACACATATTTATGCCATATTTAAAAAGAAAATGATTTAATTTAGTTGGATGCTATATTACTGTTATATCAGATATAGTATTAAGCGAATAGACTTAAACTTACTCTTAGTCAACATCTATCAAATAAAGTTGGATGTCTACTAAGCGCTAGTTGCTAAGTCCGTGTGAACGAGTGGTCTCACACAGCGAGCATGCTTCTTTAACAACGCTGGGAGAATGGCCGCCGCCGGATGCATGGTATGTTTTTTTTTATTATTTTTTTTTAATAATAAGCGCAGTTTGTCGTATTCGCATGATGTCATATTTTAGATTTTTTCAGAGTTAACGTCGACATTCTAACGTCGAAGTGAGAAAATAATAAGTGTCCTATAAAAAATATCACTAAAAAAATATACGGAAGCAGATTTGCGCGTTTTCAGAATAGTAAAAGTTGTTCAATTTCAAGATTAATATGGCTTTTCCATTACTTACAGACTTTATTTTCTGTGGAAACAAATAAAAAAAGAAATTTGAAAAAATATGACATGGATTATGACATTCGGCGCCTACAAAATTTTTTTCTAACTTTTTGTATATACGCACTGAGTTTGGCATGCATTTTGCTATTTCAAAACGGTTTTATTTAAAGCTTTTAATATTTTAATTTCTATTTTCATTATTTTGAATGCCAAATTTAATGTGCACGAAATAAAGGGCAAATCTATGAAATTATCTCCATTTAAAGCATACGAACATCCATTTAAACATACATATACCGCATAAAGCGCGTGGCCACATAACCGGTTTGCGCCCGGCCGGTGCCCGTTCGATTAGTTTTGTATGAAGTTCTAAGGAGGTGTCCACAACGCTACGGTAACCGCCCAGGCCCGGACTGTAGTAGCCTGAGACGGCTCGCGCCGTTCTTATGTCCGGCGCACAGTCTAGTATGATAGTCTGTGAGAGCTTGAAAAGTTCATGAGAGACAGCGCATTGAAAGACCTTTTAAGAGTCAAACAGAAAGTTCTATACAAAATTACAGCGAGTAGAAGTTTCGTATCGAAAACTTCTACTCGCTGTAATTTTGTATAGCTGTAGTTTTTAAAATTAAAATGTGATTATAAACATCAATATGCCTTATCCGGTCGTATGTACGAAATTTGGTTGAGATTGGCTTAACTGTTGTAAAACTAAAACCAAACTACTTTGTATGGGATTTCGGCTTTACGTGGGACTCTTAAGTATTTTTTTTTTCTAGCTCTGCCCTTTTTCATCTTGTCGTAGTCAATTTACGCAATTGGTACTGCCTGAATTTGTAGTTCGATTTAAAGCATTTTACAAATTTTAGTTGATTTAATAACTACTAGATTATAATCAACTTCTGTCATGTTATGTTATAATGAATTAATAAAACTTTTTTTCTTAGCCTTCAAGGACATTTGCATAGGTAATGTTAAGTACCAACGTGTAAATTCACTAACTCCTATTCTTAATGAATACTTTCATAGACACTTAGTTATAATGAATGAGTGTCTACGGAAGTGTGAATCTTTAACTTAATTAATCACTGCACATAATTGCTGCTTTTACTAATATTCACAAACTTTCTCTCTCTCTCTTATCTGAGATCCCGAATTATTAGAAAGCACCTAAGCAGCGCTTTAGAGCCCGGGGTTCATTTATATTGGCATACTTGACTATAAATTGTTAAAACTGTATAAAAAATAAATATTGTCGTAGGTATTTTAAGCGTTATACCTTTTGATTTTATACTTTGTTACTATTGCACCGAACTTTCAAAAGAGAGTTGATTTTTTAAATTTTTGCTTTGTTATCATTGCACCAAACTTATAATAAGAATTGCCAGAAGGGAAAAAAATCGTTTGTTTTGGTAGTTTAACGAACGATTGATATGGTCGAGTTTTATTCTGTAAAATAATGATTCATTAATTCCTTACAGCAAATAAAGTATTTAGTCAGCTAAACTACTAAAGCAAAATAGTTAGTATTGGCAGCGCCCATTTTAGTCCGAAATGCAGACAAATTTCTGCTTTTTCAGACTAAAATTAAATGAAAATCTTGTCAATAGTTTCTAGTATAAGGGATCGTTTTAGTATTACGTAAGCAGAATAACAGCTAATTTTAACCCCGTTTTGTCAGTAAAAATAAGAAAAGCAGAGGGGGTAAAGTTTACTGAGAATTATTTTTCCAAAAAACTGATTATTTTGGAAAATGTTGCTAAAATCACCATCAGATCCCCCTCTCCCCTTTCGCTGCTTTCGTAATATTTGAATGATAAAAACAAGAATTTATATTATTGCTAGCCTAATAGATTGTTTTTACGTACTCAGGCCCTGGAGGACGAATTCTCCTCGCAGTTGGAAGACCAGGAGCGCCAGGCGGCGAAGGCGGCGCGCCTCCCGCCCCCCGCCACCATGCCGCAGCACAGCTCCACACTACACTCCTCTCGGACCAGTCTTGCGTCTAGTCACTACGACTAATACCAGAAAATTACCAAAAAAGACTTTGAAGGATAGTGTTTCCCACAACGGCCCAATATAAGGCGTTAAAGGAGGTTCACAATATGTTATAATATTATTCTGACCCCTTACGTCAGTATACGTGGAATAACAGCAGAAAATGACCAAAAAAGACTTTCGAGGATAGTATTCCCGCAACGGCCCATAAGAGGTTGTTAAACTGGTTACACGATATGTTTAAATATAATTTTGCTCCCCCGACGTCATTTAAATGGACTTCTTATATCAGAAAAACAATCCAAATAGTGACTAACAAAAGAAAATGTTTGGTAAGTATAGTAATTAAATGAAAATATTCGTTAAAACTGCATGGTTCTCTTGTCAATGCAACTAAGAGCAGAAATGTTCAAAATATACTTTCAGAGAGAGTGCTTCCCACAGTGGTCCAAGATGAGGCGAGTAAGGTGGTCAAAACACAATTTCGCACCCTCTCCCCACGTTATAAGTAACCTGCGTATTACAGTAAAGTATAGGCATTGTTTTAATGAAACAAAATTGGTTTGGGCAGGTATAGTCAAAATGCGAGATTTTGATAGTTTTAGCCAATATGTTGAGAATATCTTGAGACTAGTGTCTAGCAAAGGCGATTTACAATAAAATAAGAAAATCCAAATAAGATTAAAGTTGGTAGGCAAGAAGCGACTCAGCGATATAGGTAACTAAGATTACGATTGTCGTCATACAAACGACAGTTTTCGTGGGAAACCATCGATTCCAAATATTTTTCTCCATTGGATAAATTGAAATTACGATAATTTCCAGAAAATATGTTACTGTATGAGATTAGGACGTAAATTTTGTGGTTGCGTGTAGATATATCTAGTTTTTAAGGCGCTCTTACAGTAAAACTAGCGCCACCCAACAATTAATTCGTATTATCCTCAATTATATCGAATTTTAAAAATCTAACAAGTAGATAACTAGTAAATTACTTGTAGTATTTTGGTATTCATTTTCACTTATATTCGTTTGATAAACTAAGAGTAAAAACAGGTTATACACAATCGATGTTTCTCTTTAAATATGGCACTAGTAAATTACGTGTAATAAATAAAAAAATACTACAAGTAATTAACTAGTTTCGTACTTGTTAGATTTTTAAAATTCGATATATATTAGGATTAAATGAATTTAATTGCTGGGTGGCGCTAGTGTTACTATAAGAGCGCCTTAATGTGAGATAATACGTTTTTACTCGCGTTGAGTCAGCACTTTATGTATGGTTTGAGTCAGTCAGTCGTATCTAGTTTATAAAGATCTGAAAAGAACACGAATAAATTGGACTACTAAGTATAAAGTAATAAGAAATGAAATTTCCTAAAGTGCCAAATGATTAGAGAAAAAAAATATGAATGAGCTTGATATTGTACAAAAAGGAGATAAAAAGAAATAAGTAGCATTATTTAAAAAAAACCCGACTACGTTCGCCATTTAGATTTTTTGCTGTAGTTACATAGACAATGACAATCCATGGAAGAATAAGATTCTGCTGACACCTTACGCTTCAATATTGGTCATACATAGAGACATTAATACGCGGGAAAAACATTACCCTCCTGGGTGGACCAGTCGGGTAAAAATGAAGTATAATACACCATTAGTCCCAGTATAAAAATCTACTTAAATATGTTAATGAAAATAAAATGTAATAAATTAAGATTCCTTTTACATACCAATTATGGTACGAGCAGGGTTGGAATTGAAAAGTATGTACTTACAGCTTTTGCCAATTCATACGAAAAGTCGTGGATCATACGTCGTTGTTTATTTATGATGTTAGCTATTCATCCTGCGAAATTATTGGTGTTTTGCAAGTAACCCTATATCATGACATGTATGATAACATTTAACATGACCTAAACAGACTAAAACTAGTCGACTACTTGATAACCATAAAAACTTCAGTGATACGAAAGTAGGAAATCAATAATAATAATGCTCGAATAATAATAAAATAATGCTATAAAGTTAAGGCGGCTCAAGATCTGAGGAATTGAATGTAATAAAAGGTGCTTTTAAAATTAGCTGCTGAAGTCAATTGGCAAGTGCTTGGTATGTAAGAAAAAGGTCTGTAAATGACTAATTTTAAAACACTAATACTATCTTTAGGGTATGTTCAGCCCGTGATAATAAAAGACGTTCCACCTATTATTTTCGATTGCAGGAAAGTAGATGGGCTTCCCCGGGCATGTATTATACATATAAACCTGCCTCTTGAATTACTCTACAGTATTACCACTTTTATAAGTTACACCGATGTACCTGCGCAGAAGTCAAATTTTTGCATGGCGCGAAAATACCCGTCCGCTATTGGCTGATGTGTACGCGCCATGCGGCGTATCGACCACTCACGGCAGTCGTACGAGTATTGCGAGCGAGATAGCACGAGTCCTGTTGTTTTTGTATTTCAAATCTTATTTTGTAGCAATAAGATCTTTATTTGATTGATGTTTTCAGTCGACTTGAGTCAGCGGTAGGTTGCGCTATTCTGCACCATCGAACAATGCCGATGTAACTTTAAAGTGGTAGTACTCTACCTATTTATAAAAACCGCATCAAAACCCGTTGTGTAGTTTTAAAGATCTAAGCATTCATATAGACAGACAGCGGGAAGCGACTTTGTTTTATACTATGTAGTGATACTGGTGGTGAGTTAGTGTCTTATGGATTTTATAATTGTACAAGGAATAGTATTTTATCCGGAGACACACGCTCAGGCGAGCTTAGTTCCAAAAGACACCGTTAGATGGCAGTATGTCCAATGCTAGTTAACGAGACTATTTACATAGTGTTGGCTATATAGTCTGTGAAACCAATACTGTCGATGGTATCGATAGTTTTTCGACAGATACTATGGATTGTATTATGATTTTATTTATTTACAATGGTATTGAAAGATCACCATGGTATCACGGACTAAACTGTTATTCAAGGTTATTAATGTTTCAATCCTTCAAGCAAACTTGTGTTAACGCTTCATTTTGCGAGGCCTAAGCTATGTTTGGGACTATTGAAAGTAAAAGGAATATAAAACACGTACGGTGGCGCCCCCCTTTTCACTTTTCCTTCGTTTCAGAATCTAGAGCGAGCTTAGCTTCAATGAATTAAAATTAATTGGTTTTTCAATATTGTCATCGTGTAATAAGGTTCAATATAGCAGTATAGACCTAAGGACCCATAGGAAATTGTCAAAATATCGACTGAAATTATTATTACTAGGGAATGATAGTATATTTTGATTAAAACTAACGTGAGATATAGTCATTATTAATATAAGTAACAACGGGTTACACACGTAAATAGTCGGCTACTGGCCGACATGTTTCAACCTCATCCGGAGGTCTTCCTCAGGGCGAATGTGAATTGAGACTCAGTAGCGGATTGCGCCATCGTGCGCGCGTCTCGATTCACATTCGCCCTGAGGAAGACCTCCGGATGAGGTTGAAACATGTCGGCCAGTAGCTGACTATTTACGTGAGACCCATTGTCTCGTTTTTAATAATGATGGTATTGTGTAGTTTTTATCTCATAGCTTATTGAAGATAAGCCAGATATTGAAGTGTTTTTCTGCAATTAAATTCATGAACTGCCTCAAATTCAATTGGTATTCAACATATTATGTGTTGCTAGAATTACTACAGACACATAAATGTTCACAGATTGGAAATATACAGAGTGTAACAGAAAATCGAAAAAATATATTTAAAAAAGGCCGTTCTGATTTTATTTCTAATGTTTTATCAAGAAATTCGAAACATACATCGTAATGTGATTTTCTTTCGTTAGAAACGCATTCAAATGATTGTTATATTTTAGGGAAGTTTCATTTCTTTCTGATGACCAACAGTGGCAAACAGTACAGCCAAAAACAGGTCTTCACCACAAATTATTCTATAAAATATACAGGAATATCTTCCTGTATGTTTTATAGTAAAATCTAAAGGCATCTGGCCTTTAGCCTTAAGATTTTAGCGTATAAAAACATTATATACGGTTAGTATATGTTCAAGATCGATCAACGTCGTAAAGTTATACACTGGCGATATCTTAAGGGGGAACACTAGGCACAGTAGCGACGCCAATCATTTTATTCCTAATACTTTACAAATAGAAAGAAATTCAAGAATATAAACAATACAAGCCTTAGTAAATAACCTGAAGTATTTTTGGAATCATGTTTTGATATTATGAGAATCAGTCATTGAGAGAAAAAGTGATAACCGCCAAAAACGGCCGTTTTTGGCGGTAATCAGATTCTCATAATTCTCACTGATTCCGATAGTAATAAACATGATTCAAAAAATACTTCAGGTTATTTACTAAGGCTTGTATTGTTTATATTCTTGAATTTCTTTCTATTTGTAAGTATTAGGAATAAAATGATTGGCGTCGCTACTGTGCCTAGTGTTCCCCCTTAAGGGAAAGGCGTGATAATTTATTTGTATGTCATCATCAGGTCTTTCTAGTCTCCACTGCAGGAGCACGACCCTCTCTGTTCTACCAGAGCCTTAGTAGTCTCGTGATTTGGCCTACACTCTCCACGCTGGCCAGACGGGTTGGAGAGGTCTTTTTGATGTTAATAAGCTTTGTTTAGCTTGTGTTTTCTTAGTCGCCTTTTACGACATCCACGGGATGACTTGGAGTGGTCCTATTCTACTCTGCCGGGAACCACACGGCTTATTTGTATGTATAATAGTATATTACTCGGAGATTTTTTTTTTAGTATCTGGTGCTCCCAGATGTAATTTCCCTTTACTGTTACGCTCTGTAGACCCTAACATTCAAACGAAATATAGAAGAAACTGAGATTATAATCCTGTCCAATATGTGTTGGGCAGAGTAAAGTATTGTGTATAGTGTAAAAGCTATAGTTTGAGAAATTGTTACTACTTAAACTTAATTATAAGAGTAATTTTAATATCACCTGTCGACGCGAGTTTGCAAAAATCTACGTAGTTGTCAAATTTGTTACACTATATAAATAATTCAGGTAAAATACTAAATTCATTGTTAAACAGATGTAAGTATATGTCTGAGGGTATTTGTGTGTGTAAAACTATTTAGATGTTACACACAGCTCAATGGTCTATGGCCTTGTGGCGCAGTACTTCACTTTCGCAAATAGTCCCGTGTCAAAATGACATTTTCGTAAAATGACACTTTCGGAGAATGTCATCATTTTTTATTAAAATTCTAAAGAGAAATTCTAGAAATGACTGCTTTCGTGTGCGAGACAAAAAATGGCGACAATAACTTCTTCTGTGGTGTATAATTTAAAATAAAATATTCTGCGAAAGTAATAAATTTTTTCATAGTGACCTTTTGTGAAAGTGGTATACGTCACAACTACCTAAAGGATATAGAATTAGTTGTTTGTCATATTATATTGTATAGTATGATATCAAACCGCGTCGATGTTTTAAAGACCCTAAAGTCAACTTCTACTGCGAAATGTAGGTAGGAAAGTAATGTATAATTCATCTAGATTTTTACAATGGCATCAATAATGATGCATACCAAATTAGTCTCTGATTTTAATAAGGGATCTTTTTTGGAAAAAATGCTTTGCACTTTGACGGACACTTAACCAGAGACAAAAATACTTAAGTCTACTGGCAGCAGTGTCCCTAAAAGTGTTAACGGTGACATCTAGAGTTTGGAGTTGAATTTCATGAGAGATGAATGATCTGTTTAGATTAGTGTGCGTCGCAGTAGAAAATTGATGAATATTTTAAGTCTTCATTGCGAATATGTATATTTTGTACAGAGAGACATAACATGTGGAGGAGGACTGACATGTAGATATTATTATTTTTTTGTATGTACAGTAGGCTAAGGTAGTTAAGAGTCGTGCCTAAGTAGGGCTCTGTCGGACTGATAGAATAATTATTGTTACAAATTCCTAAGATAATACTTAAAACCATATTTGTACCACCGCTTATTAAAAGAAACATTCATCGCTATACCTTTGTTAATTTAGAGATATATTATCTGATTTACATAGTTTTACAGCCTTAATCAACAGAGTTATACTTTAAAAGAAGATTTGATTCTTTTTATAATATTTTTAGTTCATTTTAAGTAGCTCTATAAACATTGCAATACACTATTTTAAAGATATCTCATAAATGGTGAAATGTTTTCTATAAGATTTATTCTTTTTCTAATAACCATGCGAGATTCAGTCAATCATTTTTAGATATGATGGATTAATTACTCTTTGTTTCTTAATATCCTCTAGCAGTCCGACAGTAGTCTGTTTTGGTTATATTTATTGGCCACACCGTCTGTACGTCTGCCATAACCCCGTATCTATGGTTTGCCAAAGACGCAATTTCCTTATAAGATCTATGGTTCTCTTTGCCGATGCACAGATTATGGTTTTACGAAAATGTATGAAAGAACCCCTTAGTTCCAAATCTGACCTCCGGCAAAGAAAAAAATATCGATCTTATTTTTTGTGTCGAGTTTTGCTATTTTGCTGACCATTATTGGTACTTATAATTAAGTATCTTGAAGTCAAAGAAGTGTTCAAAAAGGTCGTTCGTTCTTGGCGTTTAAGTCTATGAATATAATTAATTTCATGTATTATATGACTGGTCAGCAAAATAACAAAATTTAGAAGCTTATTCCCTATCCTCTCCAATATTATATAAGAACAAATATAATTTTCCATATTTTTATATAATTTTCTTTACTTTTTATTCTTAATGTTTTGTTTTAAAAAGGGATAAGCTATGAAAATAAGTCACAACTAACACCCGTAACATTTATTTTTCTAAGCCAGTATCTAATGCGCGCCAAAAATATATGAATATAGACATTTTCTTTTTATTATTTTTTATTGTAGGAATGATTGGAGCCATTTTAGATTTCCAAAACACTCCATATGATGTAACTAATTTATAAAAGAAATTTTATGTTTATTCTTTTCGAAAAATTGCTACTGTGCATAGTCATTTTGACAAAATGATTTTGAGACATTTTGCAAATGTGGCATTCTGCAAATGTGACATTTTGCAAAAGTGGCGTGTTGCGTAACGCCAAGTTCTTCGTATGGAGTTAAAATTGTAGTCATATCGTGTGTTGTACATAAGTATTAGTGCATTTGTTCCGTCGTATTACGTCCCGCAGTATTCCGTTGACGAGCTATCCGCCATTTTATTGTAATTTCTTTGTCTATACGAATCGAGTAAATTATTGTTACATTTTGTCAAATATAAACAACTTAATTTGTACGGAGGCGTTTTATTTTACGACTTCTACCAAGGCTTTAAGGCTCGAGCCCCAACAAACGTATGCAACGGTTTATAATTAGGTCTTAAGGCTCGTGGCGCCTCGCTCATATCGCTACCCGCGCCACTAACCTTTTATGACCCCTATTATAAAACCGTTGCATAAAATACTAGTAGGTATGCAACGGTTTATAATTATTAAGTCATAAAAGGCTCGTGGCGCCTCTATTAGCGATATATATTATACCGTTGCATACAATATTTTTTCTACGACTTTCAATAAACATGCAAAACTAGTAAAACATAAATTTTGAGTTTGACAACTAACTCGCGGATAATGTAAACATTACAAAATTTTGTGTCTATTGTTACCTTTTCTTTTTAAATTAATGTTCGTTATACTCATAAAAAACTATGAAATGATAGATTACAGGTACAGGAGTAGAAAAAATACTATTATAGTGTGTGAGTAGATAAAGTACTATTATAGTATTTAAGTTTTCACTTCTGCCGGCACTCCCGGAGTGCAACCTGTTGTTTATTTTCTGTTTCCTTTTTTAAGTTCATAAGTTTTTGTATATTATCAAATGCCTTTTAGCTTGCATTTTCCTGTCAGGTGGACCGAAGACCTGCCCCCCTATTTACTAACTCGGATGACAGGTGTCGATGCCTATCAATCTAGAATTTACTGTTACAATGCGGGTTTTGCTTGCTCGAACTTTTTATTTGGAATACAAAAACCGCATTGTAACAGTAAATTCTTGATTGATAGGCATCGACACCTGTCATCCGAGTTAGTAAATAGGCCGGCTGATAAGTTCGCTAGGAGTGGCTGATTGAGAAAAATCGGAGATTGTAAACTTCACCTTAAAGTTACCCGTGCGCCTGGGCTTGACAACATTTCATTTTCACTAAGGACACGAAATAAAAAAACCGGCCAAGTGCGTGTCGGGCCACGCGCAGTGTAGGGTTCCGTAGTTGCGAATGACAACTTTGAGTTCACACTATTCACACTCGCACCTTACAGTTTAACGACCAAAAACATCTAACAATGAAAATAGTACCTATGAAATATTACAGTTTATAAGTTGGTTGCCTATAACTTTTTAGTTTGTACTTACTACTCAGCTCTGATAGTTTTCCTTTCAACTTCAGTATATATGCTACTGCTGTAATTTTTTTCACGTATCTATATATAACCGTTAAGCAGATAGAGGGGGGGGGACACTTACCTCTAACAAACATTCGCACTTTAAAACCAAATATTTCGGAAACGGAGCCCTTAATCAAAAAATGGTGTTCTCAACCTCACAATATTTTTGAAAGACCTATTTAACGATACCCCACACAATAGGTAAATAGAGAAAAAAAAAATACTCCCTCACTTTATTTGTATGGGGGCTACCCTAAAAAAATTTTTTTTTCAAGATTTTGTTCTACCACTTTTTTGCCATGATTAATATACATACCCATACCAAATTACAGCTTTCTAGTACTTATAGTCTCTGCGTAAAACCGCGGACGGACAGACAGACAGACAGACATGGCGAAACTATAAGGGTTCCTTGTTTACTACGGAACCCTAAAAACCATTTGGAGATCTTAGCGTTCAAAATAATATATATTTTTTTCAGAATTTTACCCTTTCAAAACTGTCTTTTCAAATTGGTCGCATAAAGATATCAAGGTATCAAAAATGACATTTGTCAAGTGTGTATTAGCACTTATTGATAAACCTATATTTATTTCTTTCTTACATACTTTAAAAAGAAAGAGATATATACATAGCTGAGAACTAGGCGATGTCTATTCTATTTTATACTCAAGATTTTTAGACACCAACCGAAGCAAATGAACTGCTTACGTAATATGCCTAGCTTTGCACTTACGCCTTTTTGTAATGAGCAGCTATTAATTATTAAAATTCCTGGCTAAATATTTTTTTAAAACTTAAAAGGAAAAATACGTGTCCCCTATTTTTGTATCTATTTTCAATCTAACTTAATATTGAGAGGGGTTCAAAAAATGAAATGTCAAAAGCATTGATTAATGAAAGATTTTAGTTGAGAAGACAATAGTCATGGGAGGGGAGTGAATTTTTTTTATGGCAACACTTAGACTGCTGGCTGTCATGTCACTGTCATGTCGTAGAGCGTATTGTGTGTGATGGTGCCATGCCATGCCAATGGATGGATCGAAGAATATTTGTGTGCAGAAAGAAATTTATTAGTTTAATTATTACAGCCATTATTTATGTTACCAAGTGCGATATCTCGTAATATAGTGTATGTTGTCTTTGTATCGGCGTACAGTTTTTTGTAACACACGTGTTGTTTCTTAATGGATTGTGGTTTTTGTGTGCTAGATATGCGACACAAACCGACTGTGCGTGATTTTGTTTTGGGAAGTTCGTGTATTTCACTTTGATTTCATCATCTTTTTGTTAGGAAACAGAAAAATTCCTTGGTATATATTATATGCTCTGTTATTCGACTCTCCTCATCTCAATATTTTCTACAGTGTGTCTTCGGTTATCTGTCAGCACGGGTAAACTTACACTATGTCTATACGTACATATGCCTGTACGTTGTCAGGTAGTAGGTATCATAGGTGTCGATTTCGGCGTTACCTGCTTCCACAGAATGGACTGGCTTACTGATCTGGTTAGAAGCTGCTTCTATGGCATCTCTGAGTTAGATACCTAACCGTTGGCAGACGACCTTGACTGAATATATGAGGGGCGTAGTTTCAAAACCCACTAAAATATTTTTAAGCAATTTTAGATGAAGCAATATTCTTGTATAAATTGTGCCTACGTGTGAATGTCAAAGACGTATTTGATAGAAATTTGATGGTTTGATTAAAGCAGTCTTTAAAAAACATATTTATTTATTTTGAGCCTGCTGGGCAAAGGCCTCCCTCCACTTCTTCCATTCAGTCCGGTCTTGCGTTATCTCCTTCCACTATATGTTAAACAAAAAAACATAGGTACATTTCTTTAATATGTCAATCAAAATCAAAAAGCCTTTATTGCTGATAGAATAACTTAATTTACACAATACATATATATATATTAACTTAAATTATAAATCAGTTACTCTCAGCGTGCCCTTGTGACACAAAGGCCTCCTCCAGTTCTTTCCAAGTGTCCCTATTTTTGGCTAAACTTGCCCACAGGGGTCCTGTAGTTTTCTTCAGATCGTCTGACCATCGTTTTCTTTGTCGACCTCTTTTTCTTTTTGCGTTATAGCGCGGGATCCACTCTGGTCTGTTTAATATGTACATGCATTTAAATATAAATTAACCTTCAACTGGTGACATGAAAATAAGTCACAGTACTGGTGACCTGCCGTCATTTTAAGGTACATTTAAAAAGCTAAAATACCGGGGACTAACTGCAGAGGAATGAAATAAATTACTTTAAATACAAGATGATGACTTTGCTTTTTGAATCAAACACTTTTATTAATTTTAATAGAATTATGTATTTAGATATAAATTTGGTATCAATTTTTGGACTTTTTTAATAGGCATGAGATCAAACAACAAAAAATTTTTTCTTAATAATAATTAAGTAATTAACAAAATTAAATCAACTTCAGATATTGGTTTGGTGAAAAAAAAAGAAGATTAATCAGGGTAGGTAACATCCGACACAAATTTTTTCTAAGCAATCTAGGCATGCGGGTTTCTTGCATTTCTTACATATGTATGATGTTCTATTTTTATTTTTTTGCTGGACAAATTGAGCAAGTACCACGTCTTTCAAGCTCGTCAGTTGTATGTGGAGCCGGGTCTATGTCTTCTATTTTTAAGATTCTCTTGATAGCGCCTCGAACATCTCGAGACATTTTGAGGTTATTATAACGGCGCAACACGTGAGGTGCAAAAAGTTTGTCAGCTACTGCACTTAGAAAAGTGTATCTATCGATATTTCTTGCAGTTTCTGTATTTTGTCTCTTTTACGGTACATAAGAAAGAATTGGTGTGAAAATGTGGTTCTCGGCAGAGAAGAATAGGACTACTCCAAATCTTCCCGTGGATGTCGTAAAAGGCGACTTAGGAAACTAAACCTAAACAAAGCTTATAAACATCAAAGAGACCTCTCCAACCTATCTGGCCAGCGTGGAGAGTGTAAGCCAAATCGTCTTACTGCTCTAGCAGTACAGAGGAGGTCGTGCTCCTGCAGTGGAGACTAATAAAGACCTGATGATGAAGAAAGAATTAACTGCACATATATCAATCAAACGATAGAAAAGGATTAATGGCCATCGCTTTGTTCTTCGAATGCAAGAATAATTACTGCACATTTTATCCAAACCATCAACCCCATTTTCAGTGGAATTGTAAAACAGTATTATTTCAGGTTTTTCACCTTCTCGATCGTTACACTTGTCGTGATGCATAGATGATAATAGAAAGACAGCTCTGTTACTTTTCGTTACATAGGAAATCATAGTCATTTCCTTGGTAAAGCCATATAGGGTTTCTCCAACAGACCTCGATCTAATGGGCAAGAATTCTTTTGGGATTTCACGTTTGTTTGTATCACGCTTCAATTGATGTAAACCAATTGTCTCCAGTAATGTTTTTGTTTGTATTTTGAATTGGTTTTGAAATAAAACGTAAAATACTTTGTGTTGGTTTTGATAACTCTTTTTCTTCAGCGGTCAATCCTTGCCCATCAGTGTCTTTTCCACAGTATATATAAGCATTATAAAGGTAATTGGTGGAAGCATCTGTCATACACATAACTTTCATGCCATACTTGCCTGGTTTTTTTTTGGCATATAGGGTCATTACGCCGGTTGGCGGCCTTTTAGTCGCCTTCTCAACTTTTCTCTCTGAAATTAGTATGATGTGTCCATATTTCAAGCTCTGAATGTTTCTGTAGGCGTAGCAAATATAATCAAGTTTTTTTTTAGAAATAAGTATTGAAGGAATATTGTAATATTTTTTTTTTAAGTAAATGAATAGTTGAAATTTGCTCAATATGCTGGTTGACGGCCGCTTTTTTCGGTTCGCGGCCACCATAGAGTCAGTTTGCGGCCGCCATTTTTACATACAACATTGACGTTTTAGTACACTTTACACCGTATACATGGCTCTATCTTAAATTATCTCATCATTGGGCATATGATTACGATTGTGATTCGAATGTCTTCACTCTTTAAAAGCATGTTTTTCCTCAATATTCGTTCCTTTCTTGTACTCTAATTTACCCTAATCTTACACTTTTCTAACATCTCTTATTTCCACAGCTATTCTTCTATCTAGCGCACTATAATCTCTTCCTTATTAATCTCTACAGCATTTTTACTTCTCCACCCAAATCCCCTTCGTCTTTAATCAGTCCTTTTCTATGGTTCCGTAGTAAAATAGTGAGTAAGTTAATAGTTTTGCCATGTCTGTCGGTCTGTCTGTCTGTCCGTCCGCGGTTTTACTCAGAGACTATAAGTACTAGAAAGCTGTAATTTGGTATGAGTATGTATATTAATCATGGCAAAATAGTCGTAGAAAAAAATCTTGAAAAAAAATTTTTTTTTGGTTAGCTCCCATACAAGTAAAGTGGGGGAGTAATTTTTTTTCTCTACTTACCCATCGTGTAGGGTATCGTTAAAAAGGTCTTTAAAAAATATTGTGAGGTTGAGAACACCATTTTTCGATTTAGGGATTCGTTTCCGAAATATTTGGTTTTAAAGTGCAAATTTTTGTTAGAGGTACGTGTCCCCCCCTCTATCTGCTAAACGGTTATATATGGATACCTACGTGAAAAAAATTACAGCAGTAGTATATATAATGAAGTTGAAAGGAAAACTATCAGAGCTGAGTACTAAGTGCAAACTAAAAAGTTATAGGCAACCAACTTATGAAATGTACTGGAAAATGTAAAATTTCATACAATCTTTATTGTTAGATGTTTTGGGTCGTTAAACTGTGAGGTGCGAGTGTAAACAGTGTGAACTCAAAGTTGTCATTCGCAACTACGGAACCCTATACTGCGCGTGGCCCATATTACTTGTTCGCCTGTAATATTTTTACGTTTTTTAAATCACGCTTTAATTAAATCCATAGATACACTTACTGCTCCATGTACGTAATTTATATTTCAAACTGCTGATAGCTAGACTTCATTTAAAAATAAAACCGGCCACGTGCGTGTCGGGCCACGCGCAGTGTAGGGTTTCGTAGTGGCGAATGATAACTTTGAACAAGTTTTCGATACAAAACTTCAACTCGCTGTAATTTTGTATAGGTATTGTTTTTAAAATTGAAATCTGATTATAAACATCAATATGCCTTATCCGGTCGTATGTACGAAATTTGGTTGAGATTGGCTTAACTGTTGTAAAACTAAAACGAAACTACGTTTATATGGGATTGCGCCTTTACGTGAGACTCTTAACGCGATGTTGAAGTTATTCGATTTGATTTTGGTGACTCGCACTAAGCACTCAGTTCGGTTGTTACTTTTTTCAGTGTTGTTGCAGATGGTAGTATAAAAATTATTGGAGGCATCTGTAAGTTTTTGGGCTCTGTTTCGTTATAGATAGAGCTATTATTATTTCGTCTAGTGCGAATCTCCAGCCTACTTGTTTTTAGTACATAAATTTATTTGCATCTTAAAAATGTCTGGAGATAGCATTCATATATTTAGTTATTTTATCAAAATCATTTTCCTTTGAAAAAGTTACTGCTCGCTTGGCTCTCTCTTTAAAATTCACTTGACATTTAGACATCTTATATTCATCGTACAGTTTCTGGCATTTTGGTGTCAATTCTGTGTATTTTTGTGCAATTCTTTTTCTTCGTCGTTCCCTGCGCACCTTTCAAGGGGCCAGCGATGGTTTAGCTGAAAAGTAACAATAATTAGTCGATTATTTTCCAAGTACAGGACTGTGATATAATAAAATTATAATAAATCTCATAATTGTACGTTAGGGTGGGTCACTAATGTATGGGGAAAAAAAAAATGTTTCACGTGGATTTGTAATAGTTATAAAAAGGTGCTACAGTATCAGTATATTATATTCACAAAAAATAATAATTATTGGATATCATCTTCAGCCTCCGGATTGACTTTAAAAAATCATAAAATAAATAAAAAAAGGTTTTCGTGAGACTATGGCTAAAGGTACCATCAAATTTTTTGTTTGGTGTATTTTATAATGAAAACACGAGTAGACAAACATATTCATTTATTAAAGAAAAAGAAAATGAAAAATCGTTACCAACTTTTTATAAAATTATTTGGTTATTTCACAAAAAAATCCTTTTTACTTTCGAATTTAGGCATGTCTTTGCGAGATTCAATCTGAGCTTTAATATAGCCTTCTCTTGATGTTTTACCACACAAAGAACGTGCAGCTTCAGTGACAGTCTTGACGGCTCTTTCGACTGCTTGTGTGTGACATGGCAGGCGTAGCAGAGGAAGTTCTCGTTCTCCTTTTTGTGCAACAAACAATTGCAATTCCTCGTCACTTACAGTCTTGAGAATTGGGGGTTCGGTGATGTTCTGCTGCCAATTGATGAGGTCGATATAAGACATTGCATTAAGGTTCAGTTCGGGCACTTGAAATAATCGGACATTGCTGTCTTTATTGGCCCGAGCCTTCACGACGTGCTGCTAACTCACGGATGTGGTTCTGGGGGTCAGTAAGCATTGCCAGTAATAAATTCTCGGGATGAGCGAAATAACCATTTCTTTGAATGACTGGATCGATTTGGGCTTTGAGATCTGCCGGTAAGTATCTAGAAGTAGACACTAGCTTCCACAAGTGTCGTGCTCCATCTTTGCAAGTAGGATGAGTTTTAATAGCAAACCAAGTCGGAGCATAAACTTTAACAATATAAGTCGCTAACATTTGCAGTTTTTCAGACGGAGTTTTTGTCGAAACATACAAACGGAGAATACGATTGGCTCGAGTCAGCCACCTAGCATGAGACATCTTGCCCGGCGATTTATTGGCTAAATCATCTGGGCAATGCCCTGACGAAACAGCTAAGGTAATGCTATAGAGGTACGATTGATCGGTACTGAGATCATGTGCCGTTAAATCTGGTAACTCTGAAGAGATCGGTTGGAATTCAACCACAGGCTTATTATGACAGTTTTCTAGTTGTTTTCCAATTGGCCCTTTGAAAGTTTCTGGTCCCGACGTACCACCATCAATGTATGCAAACAAATGCCGAAATGGTAATTCGTTCATGTGTAACAGGCAAATAATCCATTGCAATGGTTTATTTAATTGTTTCTCTAATAAACGTATGATACCCCCATATTTACCGACATTGACGTTTGTACCGTCACATCCAATTGCCAACAGACAGTCCGTTGATATATTTTCTCTTAAAAAATAATGAGTAATTGCTCTTGAAATTATTTTGGCAGAGCCGGAACTTGGAGTGATATGTCCCAAATACTTTGAGTCAGGTTCTTTAATTAATGATATGTGCTCTTCCATAATAAGTTGTCTATAACTTTTGCCTCCCTTTTTTGTTAGCACAAGAGTTTTGTCCTTACGACCATCAAAATATAAAGCGGGCACTTGCGAAACCCTGTCACTGACAATAATTTTTTGTCTAGTTTTTGTTCGTTCTCTACGTAACTTGTTCTTGTCTATCACTGACAAAGAAGACCTGGTTGCCTGCAAAACTGCTGAGGCTATGGCTGCTCCTGCCCTGTCTGATACTCCATACCTGTCGCAAGTTTTAGCGATAATAGAATAATTCGTACGGGCGTTGGTAGTTGGCTTACGAATATTTTCTTTTAATTGAATCGTTTTGTCGTCACAACCAGACTCACTGGAATCGGTAGAGGTGGAGATATCAAGCTGAACGGCGGTGTTTGTAGTGTTACAGCGTGTTGTTTGGTGTTTTAATAGGTATTCTTGCTTTTTCAGCTTCCTTTTTAAACTTTTTGTGGCTTGTTTGGTACAAGTGATATCGACATTTCCAATGAACATTTTTCTAGACGAACGTTGATCGAGTAAGAAGTTGCATTCCTTTACCGGTACTGATATATATTTTAGGGACACAAATGATACAGCCGGCAGGTTGATTCAGACTGGTTTATTCGTACTCGGATCCTACCCACATAGTTCATATTTACACTACCTACATAACACTTCTTCCCCCAAAATTTCAAGATATGAAATAATTAACCCCATACGTTTCTAACCAACTTCAGGAACTTTGTTAATTTCCACGCGCTTCTGGTATCGCCTAGCCCTTGCACTCTGTTGGGGACCCTGCTCGACCTCTCGCGGCTCCGATTCACCTTGGTCGCTTGCATGCTGATTCCTTTTCTCCTCCATCGCAATAGCAGCCGGCACTTCTTGAACTGCCTCATCGGTACAGAGAGGGCCCGTTGAAGGAGTTATCAGATCCTCTGCGTCTTCGAACGGAAGCTCAGTTATATGCTGATCAACCTCTGGCCTTCCTTCATCGACTGGCAATCCTCTTCCTGATAAAGCTTCCAAAGGTAAGAAAGGAGCGGGGCATGAAGAGATGTCAAGTGGAGCCGCCGGTGGCTTAACTTGTGTATTCAAATCTCCTTTGAACGGAAGAAGCTGGTTTTTATGTCTCTTAAATGCTGGTTGATTTTGGGCCGGGTCCCTAATAAGATAGGTCACTTTTCCAGTTCTTCTGAGAATCGTACCTCTAGTCCAAACATATTTCGATTTATTAATATATTTTTTATACAGTACATCCTCTCCCGTATGGAACACTTTTTTGTTTACACCACCGTAATTTTTACATTGCAAGGACTGTTTAGATTTAACAATATTAGCGAGTTCAGAGGGCGGAAGCGACGAATGCGAGCGGGGATTTAACAGATCAAGCACGGATCTTAACTTCTTACCGTATAGCAACTGGGCAGGCGAAGAGCCCGTTGTCGAGTGAATGGAGTTACGATAATCAAATAAAAATTTAACTAATCTATTACTCACGTCTTCTGCGGTCTTTCCCGACAAGATTGCACTTTTGATACCTTTTTTGACTATTTTCACATAAGATTCCGCCTGACCGTTGCTAACGGGACAATAAACGGGGGATGTGACATGTGAAATTCCATTCGCAGTACAAAATTGTTTGAATTCGTGTGACGTGAACGATGTGCCGTTATCACTTACCAAAGTGTTAGGCACTCCAAACCTGGACATGCAATCGTATAGCTTTGAGATTACCGCTTTAGAACTTATATTGTGCTTCATGTTATAGCACTCCACCCACTTAGAATATGCATCTACTATCACTAAATACATTTGTGCATTAATAGGTCCTAAAAAATCACAATGAATTCTTTCCCATGATTGACGCGGGTAGGGCCATGGCGCGAGAGGGGCGCGGGCCGGGGAGGGACGTAAACAAGTGCATACCGCACAGCCACCTATCAATCGCTCTAAAGCGTCATCCACGCCAGGAAACCAAAATCTCGATCTTACTTCTGCCTTGCTTTTTACTATACCTAAATGCGAGCCGTGTATGCATGATAACACACTCTCGCGTAATGATTGAGGGATTACAACCTTATGACCTCTCATCAAGCAACCCTTTTCATAATCAAGTTGAAGCTTACATTTCAAATAAGGTTTGAGTGCTGTATCATGCGTATTGCGCGGCCAGCCTTTTTGCACGAATTGTATCACTTTACATAACACGGGATCCTTATTGGTTTCCTCGCGTAGCCGCTCGAGCGTAATAGGCCCGGGCAAGCTGCCTTCTACAACAAAATTAACGTACGCGGCTTGCTCGCTTCCCGCTGATGAGTCAGCGCGCCACTCGGCGGTGGCGGGCTCTGGCAGCGTCGCGCGTGATAGAAAGTCAGCACTGTTCTCGGCACTCTTCACGTATTCAATTCTGTAATTATATGCCGCTAAAAACAAAGCATACCTTTGTAGTCTATTGGCCGAGACCTCGGGGATGCCGCGCCTTTCTCCGAAAATTGAGATTAAGGGCTTATGGTCGGACCTAAGAATAAAGGGATCCTTCCTACCATATAAATATTGATGATAACGCCGTACTCCGAAAATAATTGCTGTCGCTTCCTTTGAAATTTGGGAATAATTTTTTTCTGCGGCATTAAGGGTACGCGACGCATAGGATATAGGCCTTTCTTGTCCATTTTCGACTTGCGATAAGATCGCGCCCAGTCCTTTCGGCGACGCGTCCACTGTCAAAATAATTTTTGCATCCGGATTAAAGTGCGTTAATACCTTATCGGAGCTAAGGCAGTCTTTTACATCCTTAAAAGCCTTATCATGTGCCTCAGACCAAGACCATTTAGCTCCTTTTTTTAGTAAATCATAGAGAGGACTTAGTTTGGCGGATACCATCGGCACAAAATTCCTATAATAATTTACTAGCCCCAAAAATGATTGAAGCTCACTAACATTCTTAGGAAAGGGGGCATCGACGATAGCTTTAACCTTCTTCGGACATTTTTTTATACCTTTCTTACTGATTACATATCCTAAATAAGAAACCTCGTCTTGGAAAAATGAACATTTTTCCTTTTGCAAAGTAAGGCCAGCCTCTCGGAATCGCTGTAATACCGCCCTTAGCCTATCTATGTGGAGAGACTTGCTACTGGCGGTAATAAGGACATCATCAAGGAAACATAAGACTCCCTCAATCCCCGCCAACAACCCTGTCATGGCGCGCTGAAACATAGCCGGGGCGCATGATAACCCGAAAACTAATCGGTTAAACCGGAATAATCCTCTGTGAGTGTTAATACACGTTATATTTTGGGGGTCATCTAACTGAAATTGGTTGTACGCCATAGACATATCCAGTTTAGTGTACTGCTCCCCACCGTGTAGTTTGGCAAACAATTCTTCTACGGTAGGCAAGGGATAGCTCTCAACCATTAATTGTTTATTTACAGTTTGCGAGTAATCGGCGCACAGCCGAACCGAACCGTCCTTTTTAAGTACGGGTATGATAGGAGATGCATATTCCGAGTGATCGACGGGACTTAGTATGCCTAAGTCTAATAGTCGGTCGATTTCCTTATCGACTTTGGGCTTTAATGCGAATGCTAAAGGTCTCGCTTTCATAAAAACAGGTTTAGCGTTGTCTTTTAACGTCAACCGTATTTTATATTTGTTGAAACAGCCTAGCTTGCCATCAAAAATATTGGAATATTCTGACATGATTTTTGTTTGCAACCTATTATCGGAATCCGAGCAAAATTTAATCGGCGTTAATTCTAATTTAAAAGAACTAATAAAATCGCGCCCAAGTAAAGGAGGGCCTCCATCACGGACAACGAAAACATTTAACACATTCGACTGCCCCATGTACGTTATGGGTAACCGGGCCGTTCCGCAGCAGTCGATACTACCCCCCGTATAATTTATCAATTTCTTCCGGGTGGTAGATAACGGCACGGATTTAAATTTATTGTTATATAATTTCTCCGAAATCACAGTCACAGCCGACCCACTATCAATTTCAAATCGTAGTTTGACACCCAATATTGATACTACGTCAGTCATAGGAGCTCCGTTATCCGAACGAATAAAAAATAACTCACCGTCATCGTCGCTTTCGCTCACCTCCCTCGATGCCACGAATTTAACTGAACTTTTACACATTTTACGCAAATGCCCTTTAGCTTTACACTTAGAACACCTATAATTCGCGAACCGACACTCTTTTGCTTTGTGGTTAGAACGTCCACACACTGCACACTTCATTTCCGCGCCTGCTTGTGACGTTTTGCCGGTGTCACTGATTTTCCACACGGGGTCGCCGCCGCCGCCCGTAGCCGTGGCCACGGCTGCCGGGATCGCAGCCGCTCCGACGCGCGCACACCGCACGTTCTCTGCCAGGTCTACTGCCTTCACCAGAGTCAGATCACCGATGTCTTGAGCAAACATCTTCTCACGCTCACGCCCTGGCAACATTCCCATTACGAATTTATCCAGTAATGCATCTTCTAGGTGTTTGAAGTTGCAGTGTTCCGCGAGTCCTCTTAACCGCGCTGCCCATTGTCCGTGAGTTTCGTCTTCACGCTGCGTGGCTGCGTAAAAATGGTAACGCTCCGCAAACCCACAGCGCTTTGGCGTAAAGTGACCGGTTAAAACCTTCACAATCTCAGCAAACTCCTTTCCTTCTAGCTCGTCCGGCAGAACAAGATTGCTGGCCAACCGAAAGGTACCGTCACTAAGAGCACTCAGCAAAATGGCTCGCCTCCTAACGCCGGCTTTGTCCGACTCGTCCGTTATTCCGCTCGCGATGAAACTTTGCTTCAACTTCTTTATAAAAGTCGTCCAATCTTGATGCGTATGGTCAAAGCTGGGTAACATTCCGTAGCCTTGCGTGGGGAACATTTTTCTTGAATAATCCTCGTCGCCACTGATATATATTTTAGGGACACAAATGATACAGCCGGCAGGTTGATTCAGACTGGTTTATTCGTACTCGGATCCTACCCACATAGTTCATATTTACACTACCTACATAACAGGTACCTTTCGCTCTTTTGGGCAAGTGCAATTCATTAAGTCCTTACATTTACAGGCACAAATATCAAAAAGGTTTTTACCAGTAAGCTGAAACTCTTCCAGGTTCTTTTTAGGTATTTTTGGGTGTGATTTCAGCAGATTCTTGCACTTGGTGTGGTAAGCCTGCAACATTTGGATCACTCTTGTATGTGAAACGATGGGAAGAGAGGCCTTTGCCCACAGTTTTTCAATTTTATCCGTCACAATGGCAGCGATTTCTTGAAAAGTTGGTTCTTTTCGAGTATCTTTAATCGACTTTAATTGTCGCCTCGTCCACTCATAACACTTCATAACTTCTGCATAAGTTGGCAACATATTGTCTTTAAGATCACATATTTCCCCAAACAAAGGACATCGCGTCGTATTCCGCGTGCGATCCATTTTTAAAACGTCCTCTCACCTAATTAGCCGTGGCGCAACTAGCGCGCGATATTGTCGCGACAAGTGCAATCGACGCCTCCCGCCCCCTCACCTCACACCTAAATCTAACAAATTAAACGCGTCTATGGGTTTATTTTAGTGAATACGCCATATATGCTTTTAAGTCATGTAATAATATTGTCAAAAACTCAAATGCTTTACATAAATATCGACCCTTGAAATTACATATAAAAAAATATTTTTTTGCTTTTTTAATGTGAATCCGGAGGCAGTTAATGACATAACAGATCGATAATACTTTACGTACTTAATTTTTATGCTACCGGGCACCTAATTATAACTATTAGATTACATAAATAAAAAAAAATTTTTTTTGGCCCACCCTATTAAACATGGAGGCACTACAAAGGTCTATGGAGGCAATTGCCCGAGAGTAAAACAGTGGTTTAACACTAGAATGGCAGTATTTCAGAAGAGTTTGGAGCACCCCACTACCAGTCACAGCAACGTTGATGGCTCAAGTCCAAGATGGCTTCGAAGTGCGCTCTCGTAGGAAGATGTTGCTGCTGCACGGAGTCCCACAAGGCAAGAAAGAAGAAACAGCTGCAGTTGCCACCAAAATCCTCGAGTTTTCGTTATTTTTGCACTGATTGCGATAGTGGCCGTATTGTTTACAACTATAACATTTGACATTTCCTTTCCTTCGACAGATGTTGAAACTTGTGCAGCACCGCCGTCTTTATTGATCATTGATTGTGACTTTACATTCTTTGAACGCTGATTCGTCTTATTGCGAAATAGATATTAGATGTCTCAGGAGGCAAATTTTTCCAGTAAGCCCTGAGTCATCGAACAGCATTATGTGACCGAGCTTTATTCCGCCAAACGCGAGATAATCGCGGACAAAAACACATACATGTAAACATAGAGGTCAAACTGAGAACCTCCTTTTTTAAAGTCGGTTAAAACATTTTATTTTAGGCTAATATTTTTTTATAATAGGCGATTGAAGATTAATTAACCCGCATGCAATAATAACCACATCATCTAATGTACTGACCAGTTTGTTGTTGACCACCGAATGGGGCTTTCACATTTTAAATATTCTGATTCGTCTTATTACTCTCTCTCATGGACTCGTTTTGTAACTACTGCTCTGAAAACATAAACGGAACTGACCGCCGCAAGTCTGCAATTTTGAATTCACGATCGTTGGTAACCATTCTGGCCCTAAAATGACAGACATTGAACACTTTTCCTAGTCTGCTGTTTTTTGGTCAGAATCGCGCCATTAAGAAAATATTGTGGACGCCATTTGCAAAAATATTTGTAAGTCTGCTATTTCTGACAGAACTTTGACTTAAGCTTGCACTGACATCAATTGACTTATTGACGTTGTGTAAAATCCTTTAGAATATCTTTATTTTGTGAATATTTCATAAAATCGTTAAAAAAAACGATTAATAAACGGCTCATAAGTGATCTACGGACTCGCTAACGACTTGTTATGTACAATAATGTAGCAGTTGTTGTGCTCTACGAGTTACTAAGCTTGAGCAAAGATTGTCTAAGATATGGAAATTTTCAATCCTTATACGCTTTTGAATGTTTCTTCAAAAAACGTAAAACTATATAATATGCCTTCGCAGTGTACCTACGTACCTACAAGAAATGCAAGATCAAGAATAGTAGAACTAAACATACTGAGAAAGAAGCATGCTTTAAACTAGGCAGTACCTAGAATAAGGAGAAAAAATCAATAACAAAGCATACTACAAAAGGTTTATTTAATACCTGTAACCCTAAGCTGTAACCTAACTTTTATACAGTACTAGGGCGACCCAGCCTAGCTCTGAAGAAGCAGGAAAAACCTGTTCCCTACGAAAAGACGTTTAAAATGGTTATCCTGCTCGTTTAATTAGATGTGTAAAAAGTGAGACAATATTTTATCATCGACTAGCAGCCCTGCCCTGCTGTGCCCGGGCATGTATTATACCTTAAAACCTTCCTCGTGAATGTCTCTATCGGTTGGTGAAAACCGCATAAAAATCCGTGCAGTAGTTTTTGAGTTTATTGCGATCAAACAGGCAGACGCGGCGGAGGACTTTGTTTTATAATATGTAGTGATAGTGATTTTCGTATTTCTTAGGCATTTTTATATCATAAAGAAAAATAAATCTCATTTTACAATTATTATTCTTTCTATTTGTAAAGTATTAGGAATGAAATGATTTGCGTCGCTACTGTGCCTAGTGTGCGGCCTTTGTTCCAATGGGATATTATTCGCTGTATCATTGGTTGCAATGAAATATTTTTTTTATTGTCAACTGCTCTTCATTGCACACCTTAAGATGTATTACAACCTCTTAAATTATTTTGATATCAACGTTTTTAATATCCAAATAATAATTATTTGTTTACAAATATGGATAGGGTCAGATGACAGGTTTTCATGGAGGCTTGAGTGACAGTGTTTTTTTTTTTTTGAAGAATGATAAGTAGGTATACTTTTTGAAGAGACCTTTCTTCCTCTTTGGTTTGAGCCATTTTATTATTTAACCGATTGTAAAAAATATTAAGTCACTCTTCCGCAAAGCATTAGAAAAAGTAACGAAGCGTGAAAGTTTTCTGTAATGCTTGCCACCGGATGGCAGCACTGACTCGTAGGGTCCGATAAGCTGCTGACACTGGAAAATGTTTGATAAACAGTGACCACTTACACATCGTTGACCAATACCAACCAATTGCTTACCGGACATGACGCCACAGTGCCGCTGAACAATACCTTCATCTAAAAAACCGGCCAAGTGTGTATCGTCCCACACACAGTGTAGGGTTCCGTAAAAAATAAATTATTAAACTTTGACTTTGAATAATTTTACT
This sequence comes from Rhodophaea formosa, assembly GCA_963082605.1. NCBI lineage: Eukaryota > Metazoa > Arthropoda > Insecta > Lepidoptera > Pyralidae > Rhodophaea > Rhodophaea formosa. The sequence goes on along the minus strand of OY720229.1, from coordinate 12,889,443 downwards.
TGTGAACTAATTTTCAATGGAATTTGTCAATTCTCATATCCTTTTCCAAGAACATTTTATAAGTTCGTGGAGCTATTAATCTTTGACTTGTAGACCCTACTTAGCTGTGATTTTATGTGTACTTCGTTACACAATATGTTAAAAAAAATCTGTCAGATAAATAAATAAATATATACGGACAAATCACACAGATTGAGCTAGCCCCAAAGTAAGTGTTACTTATTACTTGTGTTATGGGATACTAACTCAACGATACTAATTATATTTTATTACAAATACATATATAGATAAACATCCAAGACCCAGGACAATCTGAAAAATATCATTTTTCATCTTGAGCTGCCCGGGGATCGAACCCTGGACCATCCGTATCCGTTTGACCGCTGCGCCACGGAGCTCGTTAATATGAACAACTAACTTTCTCAGGTCGGGGCCCATAAGAAAAATTTATCAGTTCTGTTGACAGCCATTCAATGAAAGAAAAGTATTTTTTGTACATGAAATTCCAGAAAAGCGTCCTCATTGAAGATTCTATTCATATATTTTGGTGGCAGACACACTGCATGCAATGGTTTTTTGAATATGTAAACACCACGTCCAAATCTGCCACGATTCTTAGACCATGATCATTGAAGCAATGTTTTGATTTAGCGGACTACGGATTTTGAGTGGCGAATGAATTGCTTCGTGTTAGTCTGATAATATTATGAAAATAGAATTAAATTAACAGACTTGCGCTCCTGAACTTTGTATCAATCCAGATACCAGTCACTGAGATGGATATCGTAATTGTTTCTTTGCTATGTGAAGAAGAAGAAAAAAACAAAGAATAAAGTTGCATGACATTCATTGCAAGTGCACGCTACGAAGAAGGAGAATACCAAAAACTTTTACCACGACTAAAAAGGATCGGAAAAAATTTCATAGGTACATACTTCAGAATGTCTGAACATAAATTCTACCAGTTATTACAAACTATTAAGCCTTTTACATAAAAGCAGGATACACTATTCCGAAAAGCGATAGGCGTGGAAGAAAAACATGGTGACAATCAGGTAATCATCTCAGCCACAAGAATTCCACTGCTGGACATAGGCCTCCCCCAAGGATTTCCAATATGACCGGTTAGAAGCGGCCTGCATCCAGCGCCTTCCTGCGACCTTTATCAGGTCGTCTGACCACCTGGTTGGTGGGTGATTAACACAAAGATATAGATTAAGTATTACCTACTTATTATACCCGCATATCACATCTTGTGGAATTAGAAAGCCGTCTGAGGTTATGATGTATCTTGTTTGTGTATTACTACTTTGTTCTGGAATACTTTCATAATCATGTTCAGGAAACTGGTGTTGAACTTGCTGGACCTGACTATCTTGCAGTGGTGATCTTGATGTAGTAACTGTAGGGGGAAGCTGTTTACATAAACCCGACGTGGGTGTAGTTGGTTCTAAATTTGCTTCATTTGAATTATCAGACGTACATATTTTTGTCGCTATTGCAGTTTGTTCTGTGGATGATTTAGTAGATTTTCATATTCTAAATCTGATGTTATAGCATACGTTTTATTTTTTGCCTTAAGTTGCAAGTCCGGAGGCAAGGCTTTGACGGAATCAGCCATAGCTTTAAAGAATTAATGTATTGGGTCTCCAGATTCTATTGTTGGTGGTGTAGTTACAGTTGGCCGTGAAGTTAAATAATTCTGCAGTGCATTGGCTACAGATAACTTGCTTGTAGAGGATGATTGTTCTTTTTTCCTTGCGGTAATATTTTTGTGCATTTATGATGTGGCCGATGAAGAAGACTGTAGTGAATTTACTGGCGGCTCAGGAGAGGTGGCCATTATTTCGGGAAGAATTATCATTTGGATTATCATCGCTTGTAATTGATTCGGAATTTTCAATATCACTCTTTGTTATTCCTGCGTGAAGATAAGGTTTTAAAATTCCATTTGAAGCTCGTATTTCCACTTTTTAATTTTATTAGCACCATCTCCACTTTTTTATTTCCGTTTTTTATCTATGGTAGCTATCTCTCAAAGATTTCCAATTGACTTTACAGATGGTATCTGAGAATAAAAATATTTAACTGTTAATTTTGTTTCAGGTTCCTTGCCACTGGCGATTCATTTAAGACTATTGCAGAATCTTTTCGTTTGGGATATACCGTTCAAGAAATCGTACATACTACATGTGTAGCGTTGTTCGTTGGCGATAGCCAGAGGTTGTAGGTGCCAGTCAAGTCGTATATTTCAATACATCTGTCGTCAATGCATTTTACTTGCCATGAAGGATGATGACCGTTGAAGCCTCCAGCTATGATTTTGCAGTTACCGTTGGTCGCGATAAGAAAGTGCTCCAATTAGGTCATCGTGTTGTGTGGGTCGCTGTCGGGTTCGATGTAGACCGAGGCAATGAATAATTTCCTGTGTCCAATCACGGCTTAATTACTAGATGAATATTGCGCCATGCCAAGTGCGGAGATCTGGTTTTTGATGAGTATAGCTGCTTTAACATGGGTTATCGATAGAAATCGCGAGAAAAAACTGATCTGAAGTTAAAACTTTTGCAAGATGTAGTTTATATGTTCACTGCGTCACCACGGATAATCACCTGTCACAGCACTAATGATCCAGAGATGCACCGTCTCTTCACCTTTGTTTTGATACCAAACGCTTGATGGTAAGTGGCGGCTAGATTTTTTCACAGATTCGATTGTGCGTAGAGACCGAAATTTATAGCAGTTTTTCGCAAATTAAAAATACCTATAAAATCCAGGTGATAATCACTTAACGCAGAATAAAAAGCACTGTTTAACGCGCAATTTTTAGGAAACTTTCCAGGTTTCTATCTGCACAGGGTTCCGACTTATGATTTTTTGAACACAAAAATGCAATTTTTCAGCGCAGAGCGACGCGAGGACGCGTGCGTTCGGCTCTCGCTCGGGCGGGGGGACTTATCGCCTCGCTTATATTTGGGCATTCTAACTTAACTAGCCCTATTTGTTTCCCCCGTTCCTTTTCCTCCCGTGTCTCCTCTTCGGCTTGTTCTTCAGGGCGAGATTAGAAATTACCGTAGTATCACCGGCTGCCACGTCTTCCTCGTTTGCGTCGCTGGGTGGGACGCTTGGCTGCGACGTGCGGAATCCCAGCGGCGTCAGGTGTCCCGGCGGCGTGAGGTATCCCGGGGGCGTAAGGTATCCCGGCGGCAATGGGAATAGCGGCGGTGGGGGGAACTTAAGATTGTATGCAACCACTCTGCCTCCGGTGTGATGCGTGTTGGCTCCCCGCTAGGGTCCGGGCCCGGGGGTGTGACTCTCTCAATCACCTGCATTGTGGGTGGGTTGATAACCCTTGTGTTTGTTACCTTTATGCGCGTGATGGTAGGCGCGGGCATGTGGCTCTTCTCACCGTTGGGTCCAGTTCCATTGCCGGTCTTTCCCATCCTCCTGGCACTAGGTATATTTCCATGTCACCCTTTACCAGGATTACTTTTGCTGTGCCGTCGTCGGGGGTGCATATCGCTAATGTCCTAAATTGTTGTTTAACAAGGCAACTATTTCTCATCCAAAGTAAACCACCTTTCCTTGCATTTCTTACATATGTATGTAGACTTTGTTCATTCAGGACACGGTTTAAGTTCGCGTCTTGTTCAATCTTCCAGGCGTTCAGTATTTGTTTGATGTCTGTCCTGAGGTCTTGAGATTCGACGTCTGAAGAGTCTTTGCGATATCTTTTGGTGGCACGGTTTAGAGTATTGATGTTAATTATGTCAGACATTGGTACCGATTAAGACTGGTTAATAGCAGCCAGGGGCGAAAAAACTTTTTAATTTTTGTAGAAAGGACAGTAGGAATTGCATTGAGAGGATTATAAGCGCCGCAAAATTTGTAAGTTTTTACTTATTACAACCAAATTTATAGAATAATTTGCGAATGCAGGTAAACATGCGTTGAATGTGCAACGGAGGTTATATTCTATTTCACCTTCTTATGGGCTAGCACTATAAGTGTAATAAAGAGGCATTGCAGTAATGCACTTCGAAACGATAGTTATTCCAAAACCAATCGTGCGAGACACCGAACTGTGTTAACGTCCATAAGAGAGGGGTCTGGGGTACCCTGTTCACTGGACGCTCCGCACCGCCACACGGCCAATCACCGTAGCCACGAAAGTTTCACACAAACGCCGTAACGCGGAGGTCTAGATTGGCTGGTTATTTATTACTCGAGTTAGGGACCCGACTACTCACTCGGTGACACGAACAGAACTAAATCCAGTTCAGTGTTGTTGCAGATAGTAGTATAAAAAATTATTGGAGGCATGTGTAAGTTTTTGGGCTCTGTTTCGTTATAGATAGAGCTATTATTTTTTCGTCTAGTGCGAATCTCCAGCCTTCTTTTTTTTTAGTATATAAATTTATTTGCATCTTAAAAATGTCTGGAAATAGCATTCATATATTTAGTTATTTTATCAAAATCATTTTCCTTTGAAAAAGTTAGTGCTCGCTTGGCTCTTTCTTTAAAATTCACTTGACATTTAGACTTATTATATTCATCGTACAGTTTCTGGCATTTTGGTGTCAATTCTGTGTATTTTTGTGCAATTCTTTTTCTTCGTCGTTCCCTGCGCACCTTTCAAGAGGCCAGTGATGGTTTAGCTGAAAAGTAACAATAATTAGTCGATTTTTTTCCAAGTACAGAACTGTGATATAATAAAATTATAATAAATCTCATAATTGTACGTTTGTCCACGTTAGTCCGTGTTCAACACACATAAATGAAACTGTCCACTGATGACGTCATATTTTTAACATCTTTGGTAATCACCAAATAATTCATGTTAAATAAAATCGATTGTCTGTAGGGTCGTAGTGCTGGGAAAAATAAATCTAGTTAATTTAAAAGTTACCTGTAGTGTTCTTAATTTCTTCTATTTGTGATGATTCAGATGTAGTCGTGGCTGCTGCTCGAGTAGATAAGTCAGAAAAAATGTAAATGGCATGTAATTAATAATTAACTTTAATTGCACATGAAAAAACGCATTGTCTCCTAAGTCAATTTTTGTCCTCGAAACGAATCATACTAGATTTTACAGAAACCGTTGGAGCCATTTCCGGTATTCATGCTTAAAGTAACAAAGTAACTGCGTTTCAGTCATGGTCCTTTGTTAAATATATTTAATTTTTAAGAACTAACCAGAAATCTTCTGCGTCTTTTCTAGTCCTGACCATGAAGTGAGAACAGATGTGTATGCAGTGATAACATCTGTAAAAAATACAATCAAACCACTTATTTACGTATAATAGGATATTGGTCAAGCGTACAGATGAATTGTAATTAAGTACAAAATTAGAGCACATAAAATAATGATTGAACTTAAATGTTCTTTCTGAAATCAAGGGATTAAATCTATAGAGATTAGAGACTAAAGAAATAAATGTGTTTATAAATTACCTGACTTATTCTTGACTTCTTCTATTTGTGATAGCTCTGAAGTAGACAATTTTTCAATGGTTGATAATATCTAGAACATTAATAGCTCTTGTAAAGACGTGATGGAAGTGGCTTAGGCATATCTGTTTATCCCGTAACGAATATAGACTTTAAGGCAACTGGCGTGTGCTAAGGCGTGAATGTTTAAAATGAATTAATTGAATATTCAATTTTTGTGAGTTTACCTATTTTGTCTCTTTATAAATATTTATGGCCCAAGGCCATTCCTCTCCTCTGCTACTAATCTCTTTTAGTCGATGATCTCGACTTCTCTTCGACTCTTAAAAGGCAAACTTCTATCATTCGCCATTAATTACCAAAAAGTAAATAATCCCTTCAAGACATAACATACCTGGAGTTATCTTCACATAGTCCAACATGTTCACTTCAGAAGCTGATGTAGACGCTTTATTAGTTATATCTGTAAACAAAAAATATAATTGATATAAACACATATTGCAGGAAATTAAAAAAATATTTTAAAGAGGAAATAAAAATAATGACATAGGTATCAAGTATGAAAGGTGTGAAGTCAAAATGGTAAAAGAATGTGAGACTTGCTTAAATGTGCAAGGCCCGCATTCTCTTACCATTAAAATAAAATTTAAAAACTGCCAGTGCAATGCCAGACTTAATCTGTGCATAGTAAATAGAGTTGGATTCTGTCATTTTAACCCTAGTAGATCCACCGTGAAACCTCTTCTCGAAGTGCTTGTGGCAAACAAGTAACTTGCTCAAGTTACTAGGATCTACACTTCTGAGGCTGACACAATTTAGGGCGTCTAGCCACTTCATTTGTTGGTCTTCATTGATTAGAAATCTATGAAGAGGAGAGTCCTTTGCTCCCACAATTTGAAAAGCAGCACTTAAAATACATCTTAAACACGAAAACATCCTATCGTATAATACTAAAAATTAAATAACGTCCTATACTAAAACACTTGTAGACAAGAAAAAATCGTGCTGTCGTTTTTTTTCTTTGTTCTTGAGTAAAAGGTCCTTTTCGTTAACTGCGGCGGAGAAATAGTCACAACACAACAAACACCATGACAAATGCAAACGAACTAAGAAGCGCGTGCGCATGTCCTGAGATGAGAAAATATGGTTGAGCTCAGCGATGGCTGATCCACACTCGTGAACGGGTGCTGTCAGGGGGGACTGGTCTGCTCGGCCTCTTTGAGACTACTTTAAGTATCATATGTTGTTTATTATCTTTGCACACTCGATCGTTAACATAAACATGTTCCAAAAATAATAAATCTATGTATATTGAAATTGTAACATGAAAACTGAAAAAAGAAAGAAAAACGAAAAGAAAGAAAAAGACAATAAGGAATAAATATTCGTAATCATATAAAGCCCTTCAGGCGAGTAGGCGACCAAAACTGTTGATAAGAGTTTCTTTCGGCGTTTCTTCTCTACAGTGGTCGGTTCCGAAACGCTAGTAGTCTGTAGCTTTTGAACAATTAATAATTACATAGCGTCTATTAATAAATACATAATCTATTGAGATAATTTTAAATATGATATGACGTGAAAAAGTGCCTGCAAAGGCCTATTTTCTGAATAAACGTTTTGATTTGATTTGAATGACTAACGTCACGATCACAGTAACACCAGACAGTCAACGACCAAAATTCAAAATGGAGGACAACAAACGTCAATATCATAATTGCTCATTAAATCCTGTACGCTTATTCGAAGCCTATCGATAATAATTGAGAGCGGCACTTCCGTTTCCCTTTACATCGCTTACATATTTCCGTTTTCCCCCGTTTTCCGGCCTTCCACCGCCGCGCAGGCGAAGTGGTGGGGGCACTTGGGCGCCCCGACTTCGCTCTAGCCTCATTGGCGTCTGATTTCCCGCCACAGACGGTCGTGTTTCTAGCAGCATAACAACGCAAAATCGGTTACAAGATTAATTACAATTGAATTCTAACGACCGTTGTTACAACGCGTAAGTTTTTACTTTATAATATTTTCCTTGTTTTTCAAATCAATGAAATTCAGCATTTCAAAGAACAGTCCTGGTCGGATGTTCGTTTTTCCGAAGCTCGCCCACTAAAGGTAGCGTTGCAGTGGAAAGTGCATGTGATAACGTCATTGATCCTCAGCCAGGTTCTAGTAAACAACCAGATTTTAATCTGTCATTAAATACGAGTCTAAAAGAGCCTTCGGTTCCAAAGGCACCAGGGGATACGACAATTCAAAGACTTTAGCGTATGTGGAGAAGTCTTTTGCTGCTCTAACCTATGCCATGTTAAAACAAAAGGAGGTTTTAGAGAAGGCCATGCAAGAATTGCTAGCTGAGGCTAAGAAAAACGACGGGCTGTCGTATCCTGCTTTAAAACAGGGGTTGGAGAATATTTTTATTAGCGGTGAGTACCACAAAGTATCGGTTGATGCCCTTCAATTAGTTTGTGGACACAGAGCAGATTTGATTCAGCAGAGGAGGGAAGGCATACTCAAGTTTGTAAAGGAACCTCTGCTTAAGTTGGCTTTACGTAAGATTCCTCCCACATGCGAGAATCTTTTTTCAACAGATACTTTTACAGCAACTTTAGACAAGGCTGGAGGCATTCGCAGAACGTTCTGGCCTCTCACCAAACCTGCTCCTACTGCGCAAGTAGGCAGCAGTAGTGTTCACCGCTCTGCGCAAGGGCGTGTCGCTCCTGTGCCATCGGGCAATTACAGGAAACGGGTACCTGCGCAAGGTACTTGCAATCAACACTGTAATCATATACCCGCGCAGGGTTATAATAATAATTACAGTTGCTCTCAAATGCATACTTGTCCTGCGCAAGGATCAAACAATAGTGGGAACCAAAGAAATCCATCGCGCTATAATACCTTTCGATCAAAAGGTGAGTTTTCTGGAGGAACACCGGCAGATTCTCGCTCAGCTGCAAAACGAAGACAGCCTTCGCCGCACCAGAATAAATCCGGAAATAAACGTCGAAGATATTGACTCGAGGCAATTTCGGGCAGGGCAACTTCAAAATTTTTATACAGTATGGCAGGAAATGAAAGCGCCCGCTTACATACTAAAAGTTATTCAGGGGTACCGCATACCCTTTGTGAAAAAGCCGCCTTTGGTAATGCCCAATCAAAATCATCAAATTCGAAGCTCTCCCGAAATGTCAAGAGTCATCCAAGATCTGAAAAATCAAAAAGTATTGGTTCCTGCTCGCAAAGGTCCAAGTTTTATATCGACAATCTTCCTGGTTGCAAAGAACGATGGTACTCATCGGCCAATATTAAACCTCAAAGCCCTAAATGCTTACGTAAGGATAGACAAATTTCACCTCATCAACATAAACAAGGTGGCAGATTTCATTCAAATTGGAGATTGGGTAGCCAAGATAGATCTATCACAGGCTTATTTTCATCTGGCTCTCGCGAAGAGTCACAGAAGGTTTGTTCGCGTCCAATACCAGAACGAACTGCTTGAAATGACTTGCCTGCCATTTGGATTAAGTTCGGCTCCCAGAGTATTTGCGTCAGTAACCAACTGGATCGCCCAAGTTTTACGCGAAAGAGGCGTGAGGGTAATAGTTTACTTAGACGATTTCTTGCTGGCAAACCAGGATCGCCTTATACTTTGCAACCACGTAGAGATGATTACCAGCCTACTGTTCAAACTGGGTTGGCAAATCAACTGTCAGAAGTCAGTATTCATACCCCAAACCTCAATAGAATATCTGGGAATCGTTTGGAATCCCTGGGAAGAAACAAAAAGTATTCCCGGAAAAAAGAAAGAGAAAATATTGAATCTCTTATCAAACCTGACTCAAGAGAACAGGGCCAACTTAGAACAGATGCAGGTTTTAGTAGGGGTGTTAAATTTCGCCAGCTTTGCGATCCCCAGGGGTCGGCTAAATCATCGTCAAATGCAATGTTTTCTCCATATACTAATGAAAGAAGGTCCAAAGAAGCGCTTGCCTCTGCCGAACGCAGTTGTCCAGGAGATTCAATGGTGGCAGATAAACTTACACAGGTCATCTCCACTACATATTCCTCCTCCGACGCATTATCTGACAACGGATGCGTCGGATCAAGCATGGGGAGTGAAGTTGAACAATATATGTCTGTCGGGAACTTGGAACGAATCGGAAAAACCGCTTCACTGCAACCAAAAAGAGCTTTTGGTGGTCTTAAAAGTGCTCGAACGAAGTCAAGATCTAGATCTATGTCATTCTTCAATTCTTCTGCAGACAGACAGTCGTGCTGTACAGGCTTATTTGCGAAACGAAGGTGGCACTCACTCGACACACTTAATGGATCTAACTTACAGGGTTTATCAGTTGCTAGAGGAACACCACATTTATTTGAGGGTCTATCACCTACCAGGTATGTTCAACAGCGATGCAGATTGCCTTTCGAGGCTCAAACCCCTACCAGAATGGCATTTGCTGCCCTCAGCGACTTCAATAATATTTTTCAAGTGGGGCCAACCAGAGATAGACCTTTTTGCGTCTCAAGCAGCCCATGTCGTGCCGCAGTACGTATCACTGGATCAGAACGACCATCAAGCAGTATTTCACGATGCCTTCTGCAAGGCATGGGTCTATCAGTTAGCATGGATCTTCCCTCCTCCCTGCCTCATTCCGAGGGTTCTCCAACACCTAAACCAGGCGAAAGGAGTATACCTGATAGTGACCCCGAGATGGAATCGGGTATTTTGGAGAGCAGATATCAAGCACAGGGCCCTAGCTCCTCCTCACACGGTATGGAATCTTCAAGATGTCTTGGTGGACGTAACCACTCAAGCACCGCCACCAAAGGTAGCAGAGATGTGTCTCGAGGTTTGGAAATGTGCGGGTGGTTTGACAAATTAGAAAAATGGTCCGACGAACAGAAGGCATTATTGAAATCTAGTTGGAGGAATTCCACGATGAAAACATATAAAACTGCATGGGCTCGTTGGAATCGATGGGCTAAAGAAAATAATGTCTCGCTAGATACTCCAGCAGGTTCGGATCTGGCTCGATACCTATGTGATTTACATCAAAAGGAAGGACTGTCGTTGAGCACAATCCAGCTACACAAATCCGTTGTCGCGACTTTTTGTGCACCAGATATCTCTGGTTCATTAAGTTCTCATATGTTAGTAAAACAGACTTTAAAAGCCATCGCACTTAAGAATCCTAAAGATCCTAAACCACCAATTTGGGATGTTTCAATAGTTACAGCTTACTTGTCAGCTAGAGATGTGCCACTCACTCTGTATGAAGTCTCAAGACATACGGCCATGTTACTAATGCTTTGTTCAGGTCGACGGGTGCATGACCTTACCCTTTTGAATATAGATCCAGAACATTGCACCATTGCTGAGGAATTTATAGTTTTATGGCCTTGCTTCGGGTCAAAAACTGACAAATCAGACTATCGTCAGTCAGGATGGCGCCTTAGTCGTGCACCATCAAGAGCTATAGACCCAGTTTACTGGCTAAATAAATTGATAGAGTTTGGTCAAGAACGCAGGCAGCTAGGTAACACTACAAAGTTGTTTGTCACGGCCAGAGGCGAACCACGCCCAGCATCGAAGACTATGATGGCGGGTTGGATTAAGTCTACACTTCAGGATGCAGGCATTAAAGCCACACCAGGCAGTGTTAGGGCTGCAGTTGCATCGAAGAATTGGGTAAATAGTTTTTCGATAGATCAGATTATGGACCAAGGAAACTGGCGCTCAGGAGACACCTTCAGGCGTTTCTACTGCCGTGAGATACAACGAACTGGGGAAAACACCCTATTGAGCAGTCTGTTCGCTACCGTATATGTTATGATTTGCCTAAAACGATAATCAATCGTTTTAGGCGTTTTTATGAAGTTAGTGTGATTAAATATTAGTACTTGCAAACTAATTTACTAATTACAAATCGTATCACAATATATCTATTTTTACGTTGTTTTTGTTGCCTATTGTTGAATAATATTTTAAGCATCAGCTGCTATTTTTGAGTTACAACATTTCATTTCATTAAGAAATATTGATTTGTGTACGTACTATAACTATGTTGTTTTCATTTAATAAATAATTAGAGGTATAATGCATTCAATCTCTTACTTATAAAACATTATCCTTATTTTTCATATCACATTGGCGTCAATCCTTCCACCGCCAGGCGATAACAAACAAATCTCTCAATTATTATCGATAGGCTTCGAATAATTGTACAGGATTTAATACAGGCGTTTTATCTTACAATAAAACGCATATTAAATACTTACCTTATTCGAAGCCTATCGAGTAAGTCCTGCCTGGCAGACTTTTTCCATAGAGCCAATGAAGCTAGAGCGAAGTCGGGGCGCCCAAGTGCCCCCACCACTTCGCCTGCGCGGCGGTGGAAGGCCGGAAAACGGGGGAAAACGGAAATATGTAAGCGATGTAAAGGGAAACGGAAGTGCCGCTCTCAATTATTATCGATAGGCTTCGAATAAGGTAAGTATTTAATATGCGTTTTATTGTAAGGTAAAACGCCTGTATTATTTCTTACGACCACAGACAACATTAAGGAACATTTCCTGTCGTGATTCTGAGTAACATTACATACAACATGATATAACTTATGCTATAGATACGTATGTATAACTTATCAACTATAGTGCCCACTTCAAATTTTTAGAAAGATGTAGCTTTCGAAGTAGTTCATGTTTAATTCGGACGCTACCACGCGACACATCCTGAAGGCCTGATGATGATCAGGTAAGTGCGTACTGGTGGCCAATTTTACATCAGGAAAAGAAAATATTTATAAGGATATAGTTTTCAAAGTAGCTCATGTTTAGTTCGGTTCGGACGCTACCACGCGACACATCCTGAAGGCCTGATGATACCCAGGTGAGTGCCAACTGGATATCAAGAATGGAAATATTTAGAAAGATGTAGTCTTCGAAGTAGTTCATCCACTCAAAACCATGCACAAGTCAGATATTTCACATTGCATTGTACATTGGCCGTTTTAACAATAGATGTAACATGAATTGCGTACTGTCTAGACAACAAACAACAAATGCTGGCAAAATTGAATCGAATGCACATGTGTTCTTAACAATAACTTTTTCATACAAGATTGTGATATGTTTCCATTTGGTATTATATCTACTTCATCATCATCATCTCAGCCACAAGAAGTCCACTGCTGGACATAGGCCTCCCCTAAGGATTTCCAATATATATCTACTTATTTCATTTTTTTGGAGTTGTCTTAACAAATAATGGTGGTTGTGAAAAATAATACATGATTTATTTCCTCAATTTTTAATTAGACTGGGTTTTTGTGAAAAAACGGATTCTAGAGTAAATTTATCCTTAAAAATTACAGACTTATTCTCAATCATATTTGATGCGGAAGATTTTCTTACAGATCTTTCGTTTGATTCACCGTTATCAACCGAGTATAAGCATGGAGCGTTCTTAAATTCACCTGACTCCTAATCATCTACTCTCACACGCTTATTCCTTTTATTTAGTAATAATTTCTTAATATTCTTAAAATAAGATTCTACATAACTGCTACTAGCATTATTAACAGAGCCCTTAAAAAAGGCACTAACAAATTGGACCACATTGGTAACTTTGAAATAACTTTGTCAAAAAATAATCAATTGAACGTTTAAAACCAACAAATTATTATTGAATCAAATAAATAAGTTTGAGTTAAATTTGTATAATTTTCATCGCTACCTTATCTTGTTTTATTAACTACGTTGTTGTTTTTCTTTGTCTATTCACGGAATAGACTAAGAATTTCCCTCAGTATTTTACTGTTTGCAGCCTCTGCAGCAAGTCTTTGTCTAGCAGCTTCTACAAGCTGTACTCTAGCATCTGCAGCTGTTAGGTGTCGTCGCCTTCGTCTCCTAGGCGTGGTAATGCAGCAGCCACATTAGCTGCTTCTGTAACTACAGGCTCTTCAGGTAATGCTGGCTACCTGGAGAAAGGGCCTGACTCCACTGACGGCACGGTAGCAGGTGTTGCAGGAACGGGCCTCTGAACTACAGGGCAAGGTTGTATAGGCCCTGGAGATGTTAAATTTGGACTTTCTGCTTGTTCTTCCTGAAATATATGTACATACATATTATATGAGCACTTATAAATAAAATATTATTGTGGTATTATAAAAGCATCCAAATATTGAAGAACATATTCAATAACGAAATGATTTAATTCATACACTAGAGGGCATGTCTAACCATTCTCCAGCATTGATTATTCAGTGTTTCCAATGAGTTCTGACTCGGTTCTTTCTTTTTAATTTTGCCTTCAGATCCACAGTCTATTAGCAGTAGTTCGGTTGTTAGAACTTATTTTTGTTAAATTAAATGGAAAACTAAATTAACTTCTTAAAAAATCAATCAAAGTAAAAAGAAAAGATTCGATGAGATGAAAACAAAGAATTTGATGATTACGTTGGACCATTCCGAGCCAGTCTTCACAGCACCATCACCTGCGCAGTTTAACAAATCTGCAGCCCTTGCCCACATTTTTGGAGTGCTGCCGGTCTTGAGCTGATTTATTGTAGCCAACAGCCACATCCCGGTGCTCAAACAACGTCTCCAGTTGGTTATAAGACACTCGTCGTCTAGTTTGTTGACTTCCTCTGAAATTTAAAACATTATATTTGTCGAATATAGTAGGTGCTGCTAGTAACATAAAATAAAAATAATAATTTAATATACGTGTAAGTAATAATTTCAATATTCTAGACATTTCGAACCTGAGTTTGGGACTTAAAATATCACTGGGCACTTTTTCTTCGAATTCTTTAGAGTTATGTACAGAACTGCAAGAACACCTGAAGAATAAATCAAACACATTGCGAGATCGAACGAAGGGACATTTTTAAGTGGTTCTGGGTTGGCGTTAGACTAAACAATATTAATGACATCAAAAAATAAAAAAATATCCAATCTTTCAAGTACCTATCACTCAAGTAGTTTAAGTACTACAAGTTATACCATTGTATATGCCTTTTAAGTATGTCCAGGTCAATTGTCTCGAAGCGTTTCTTTTTTTTACCCTGTTTGTCTGAGTAGGCCTTCGCTATTATTCTTAAATTTAAGGGAAACCCCCAGTCTCGCATTTAGCCGCAGCTCTCCATAACGCCTTTTCTTCGGCATTTGTATACAAAGTCCACCAGTTGGCCGAATATGAAGTCCCTTGTAATGATTGTATGAGGCACCGAAATGTATTCTGTAAAACTTAAAAGCCAGTATTGTAGGCATGTAGGGAGGCACATACTCAACAGAGTTTTGTTATTCGTAAAAATGCGCATTAATTGTAGTAGGGACACAGCTGCCCTGGAACGTTTTATGTTTTGGCAAAGTCTGCGATATATTATGCTTATGGCGCTCCAAAAAACTGCTCGCTGGTGCCTGGTGCCGTGGCGAATTCGTCACCCGACGACAGTGGAGAGGAGCACGACGACGATGCGGGCGGAGGTGAAGGGCGTGCGTGTCGTTCCGCTCAATATTTTTGCGATCTTGTTATCATTTTTCCATTAATTTGCTTGTGTTATCATAATTATGACATTTGACATGACAGTTGTATTGCATTTTCTTTTGGTATTCCGGACAATCCAGATGAAGCGCATTTTTGGAGATGAACTTATAGATTTATATTTTCAGTGGTATTTGTGCTTATTGTCTGTAAAATTATAGTAAATATGAATCGAAAAACTATATGTTTAAAATGCAAATAAGGAAAGGTAATAAAAAGTCTGACGTCGACGGCGGTTTTGTAGTTAAATAAATAAATATATACGGACAAATCACACAGATTGAGCCAGCCCCAAACTAAGTTCGAGACCTGTGTTATGGGATACTAACTCAACGATACTATATTTTATAATAGATACTTATATAGATAAACATCCAAGACCCAGGTCAATCTGAAAAAGATCATTTTCCATCTTGACCTGACCGGGGATCGAACCCGGGACCATCCGTGTCGCAGGCAGGCGTGTTGACCGCTGCGCCACGGAGGTGACTGAAACGGTGACTTTGATCTTTTTCTGTAACTGCTCTTTAAAGCTCATTTCAGGTTGGTCAGTGTCCGCGTTGAATTATTTTGTAGCTGGCGTTGACGCTGCTGGAGCTGAATTAAAGCTATGTCGTCTTCCTCATCATCAGAGTTTTGCCTTTTCAGTAATAATAATAATAATAATAATAATAATAATAATCCTTTATTTCAGGCAATAATATTGTACCTACAATTACGTACAATATCAGAGGCCCATATCATATATACCTTAGACTAACATACATATAATACAATATAACTTAAAACTAGGTCACACGTTGTGTCGGCGACGTGAGGCGCGGGGCTTCAGCAGGTAACCGTCCTCGGAATTTCCGGTACACGACTCCCTGCGGCCAGAAGTCCTCCTTCATGAAGGTCTCGAGATGTTGGGTCGGCACTCCTACCACAAAGGAACTAAAGTTTACTCTATGGCGAGATGCCAACCGTTCGACCCTCAATGTCAATTTGGATTTCTTCAGCACGTAGGTTACGACGTCTTGAACCGTCGTATTCCAGTGCAGTCGGGACACATACAGTTGCGTACACTTGACCTCTGAACGCAACTGATTGGGTCCAGTCGGTGCGGTGCCAAGATGGTTACGGCTGGCAGGCTTCGTTTTCCTCCGCTTAGCTAAAGTGAAGCCCTCCTTATCGCACTGATCTTTATGTTGACCCGACGTCACAGGCTTGCGAGAGCTTGCCTGTTTATTCCCCTTCAAGGCAGGTCGCTGCGCTGGCGCAGCAACAGGGACGGCGGCTACGGCTGCGTAGGCACGTGTCGGGGTTGACGTGCTCGGCAGTGATGTCAGCTCATTGCGGGGGGAAGAGCGGGCGGCGGGGCGCGGTGTATCGCTTGTGACGACAGCTGATGGCGTTGTGTCCAATTTTGCTGACTCAAAACTGCATACCGATGTATTCTGCGCTCCGCGACGTGTGTTGACGTTCGCGGCCTCGGATGACCTACATACCGAATTGTTACCTTTTATTGATAACAATTCGGTACGCAACTCGGTGATCGTATTTTCCGAGGCCTCCAATCTCCACTGCACCTGTGCCAGGCTGGTTTTCAGGGCTGTGATGTCTTTCAGCAGCCTGGTCACATCGACATGATCGAACGAAACCGGGGGCAGTTTCGCTAGATTCGCAGCGCATAGCGCTGGCATGTCGTCCGGATCGGTCACCTTCATCAGGGCGATAACATCCTGGAGACTTCGCTCGCCGTTCTCATCTCTCCGGCGAGATGGCATCTGCGCGGACTTGCCGAGCACCTCATAGAGCAGCACCTTGCCGCTGCAAATCTCCTCCATGCTGAAGTTTGACTTGCATATCTGCATGATGCTGATCTCGTCCATCGTGTCTATGGCATGATACACGAATGCCAACAGCTCGTTAACTATGACTTGCTTGGAAGCCATAGTGACAAAATCGTGCAGCGGCTAAAGCCGCGCAAATCGCGAATATAAATATTCGAATAGTGCAGTGTGTACTGGGGCGCGTGCGTTACGGATCGCGCATCGCACTACACTCGATAATAAATATATACGGACAAATCACACAGATTGAGCTAGCCCCAAAGTAAGTTCTTATGAAAGACTTGAATTATGGGATACTAACTCAACGATACTCAAATACATATATAGATAAACATCCAAGACTCAGGTCAATCTGAAAAAGATCATTTTCCATCTTGACCTGACCGGGGATCGAACCCGGGACCATCCGAGTCGCAGGCAGGCGTGTTGACCGCTGCGCCACGGAGGTGACTGAAACGGTGTCTTTGATCTTTTCCTGTAGCTCATTTCAGGTTCGTCAGTGTCCGCGTTGAATTATTTTGTAGCTGGCGTTGACGCTGCTGGAGCTGAATTAAAGCTATGTCGTCTTCGTCATCATCAGAGTTTTGCCTTTTCAGTAATGGCATCTCATTAATATTAACTATTACGTCAGTAATAGCATCATTTCCTACTGACGGAAATATTTATTTCAATTTTATATTTATCTCATCATCGACAATTTTCTTAACTTCCCCTAAGCTTAATACGTTTATCTGGGCATGACACTTGAAATTTACCTTTTTATGATGGACACATGGACATGGATGGATGTTTCATTCCACTCATTTTACTTTTATTACTTGTTTTACCAAAGGCACTGCCTCGAACCATGTTCTGCTACACTTTTTACAAAGATGGTGACTCGTACTGAAGTTATAATTACTACTACTGTTTTTACTAAACGTTCTATTCTTATTGAAGTAATTATACTTAATTGTATTCAAAAAAAATTAATCAAAAATTGAGTTACATGTTAGTTACACGTTAAAGTCACTGAATAAAAACACATATCTACCATCTTCCCTAGGGTCACTAGGAGTGGTGTGCTGTAGATCTCAAGAAGCAGGTCGTGCCTCAAACACGGCAGGTACCACAATGACATTTTGGTTTGGTGTAATAGAGTTATATATGCCACCGGAAAATAACAAAGACATCAAAAGTAAAACTAACTACCTACCATCTACCTACTGGCCGAAAGTGGACGTGTAACCTGTTCTTACTTTGTCACTTCTGAACTAATAAGAGAATTCATATTAATACCAGCTATTTATTACTTGGACAATCATATAACGGTGCTCTGAACTGCTTTTTAGCCACAGCATACCTTATAAATCGAATAAAAACAAAAATACTAAAACTGACACCTTCACTTTGCCTTGGCGCCAAAAAGTAATGTCAAAGTGAAAAAAAGCTGTGTTGCCAACTTACAAAAATATTGATAAAAGAATCAAAACACATTCAGCCTTATGGCAATTTATGCTATTAATCAATGTAATGTTAACTCATTATATTTTTATTCATAAACTGACTTCAAGTCGCAAGTTATTTCTGACAAGACGTCTTGTGCAGTAGTTTTTCTATTTTGCTACGAATAAGTAATAAGTCAGGAAGCGTAACTGTGAAACTGTGAACAAAACTGTTTAGAAATTTGGCCCCAAACTTTATTAAATTGTCATTTTATCTTGACTATTTGAACCTAAGATAAAGAATACGACTAGATAGATCTCAGAACGTATATCTTTCTCATTTTTACATAAACAAAACATCATATGCTTGAAAGAGAAAGAAATAGAGTCTCATGTGGGTCTTAAACAACCCTAGCTAGGTGAATCCAGCGTGACGTCACCTTCACGTCATTACGGCAAAACTATCTTACGATTACAATTAATATGTCCTCTGAAGCACTGATATTTAATGAAATAAAACAAATATAAAAAATTATGAAGTTTAGTTTAACACATTTAATCAGTTTTATTGACCCTTAAAAACAAATACAAAAAATTATGAAGTTTAGTTTAACACATTTAATCAGTTTTATTGACCCTCAAAAAGAACAAGTTTGTTATAGAAATTTCTTACAATTTCACCGCCCGGTGCAGTAGATTTTTGCAATCATGATGAATGCGTTTTTTCAAATAGTAACAATGGCTTTGATTATCAAATGCAAATTATTGTTTAATATGCGATTGTCATAGCAATGATTAATCAGCTGTGAGAGAACATCCGACTTCGAAGACAGTTATTGTTATCTTTTCTTTATAAAATGGTTTCCCAATCTGAGTGACACCTAATGATAACATATAGCGTCGAAAAGTCGTTTCAGTTTTCTTACAAATATATACAACGTCAGTTGAAGCTTTGATCAAGCCGCCCCTATCTTTTACTTTTATTAAACAACTGTTGGATGTCTCATTTATAAGTGCCTTGAAACACTCTTCACACAATATTTCCTTCTTCATTTCTCTTATAATAAATCCGGATATAATTATATGTGATCACATTGTCACTGTATTCAGATATAAACTGGGCTCGGGGATACAGTCATGATCTACATTTTTCTCATCATAACTTTTCATCTCATCGTCCAAAATTTTAACTCTTTGTGCAGTTTCGTTAAAGGCTTGAATATTATTGTTTCTTATTAACATGTCGTAGGTATTCTTATATCGTCGAGTGGTTTCCATTTCGATATATTTTAAATTCAGCGTGAACTAAAAGTTTTATATATGCTGTTAAGAATCGAACCTGGCAACAAAAAAAAACGGGCCCCTTCAAGGCGAGGCGTTGCTTGATGGATGTCGAGGAGGGAGAAAGCGAACATATGCTGTCGAAAATGTTTGCGCTGAGGGGTTGTTATTAAATCCACACTAAGACCTGATAGCACCAAAAAATATTTTAATGTGGTCCTGGGACAGTTTATATGTGGGCAGAAAGCTGAGGTATGGATTAATGGTCGATATGTATTTGTCATAAATAAATAATATGGATTTAATGCATATAAGAAATCCAACGAAGCCGGTCTTCCTTCTTGAATTTAAAACACTAGTGTCGCTGCAAGCTGCGGCACGAGAAAATGGTTCAAACAAGTGTTCAATGCAATAAAAAAATATTTTGTACTTTCCTATCAATTACATTTCTATGCTAATCTAGCTTAGGTTAATATGCACTCCTTTTACACACGAACCTTTTAACTGATAAAAAAATATTATTTGAACTTGCGAAAATGGGAATCGAATCGTCATAGCGGACGTTGCTGGAGAGAGAGTGGAAAATTCTATAGTCTTTGGAACAGGGCACTCCACCAGAACCAGACGAACGTGACAAGATCATCATCTTTTCAACTTCAACAAAAAGCTTTTATCGCACGTGGAGCGGAACTAAGTTCAAAATTTCCCGGAAATTGCTTTCCAGTAGAAAATATTCCGATTTTGAATAGCACCATCAAAAGAATCGCTAAGACCCGCAAAGAATTAACTCAGCCAAAATTCCCAAAAAATAAAAAATACAACAAGAGATAAGTGGGGCGACCGGTGAGGAGCATTTTAAAAAGACTTATACACTTGCTAAAAGCTTTATTAAAACTGACATACAAGGAGTATAATTCTTATCAACTGGCTTTTGTGCTAATGGGCGTTATGTTCTTTATGAGGACATAATATGCCACATTTACACATCACAGAATTAAAAAAAAACAAAAATATATATATGTATATGTTTTTTATAACTAGATGCCTGATGTAATGAAAACTGACCAAGTCAAATGTAATAACGTAATTTAAGATCTCACATTTTTTTTTAAATAACAGCAATTGTTATATGTATTTATGTTTTTGGTGGGATAGACTCATCAGGACCCTGGCTCCTACGTCGAATTTCTTGCAGCAGTTAATGATCGTAATCATAAGGTAGAAATTCTTCGATCAATAAGTTTTTTAAAGACTCCCAGTCCATCACATCACTGCGTAGACTAGGATACCAGGAAAGAGCCTCATCAGAAAACAATTCAGCTGCAGAATTAAACAACTTCTCTTAAGAAATATTCCTAGATAAACACAACTCTTCTATCTTTCAAAGAAAAGCTTGAACACTGTCCTTACCATTAAACTTAAGATAAAGAGAGTGAACGAAAGAGTAACGATTACAAGTTACCACAGGCTTCACAACAACAGACTCAGCTTCAGCCACACCAGACTCCCCAGGAACTACATCTACAGCCGGCTTAAAATCAAAACTTATTCTAAAAGAATGATGCAGCTGATCAACTCGTTTCAACAACAGGACGAGACAATCATCTAATTGCTCCTTCAACGTTACATGCGCTTCCTCAACGGGCTCAATATGACTCAACCTATAAAAGATATGGTTACCCAAAGCCTGGATGCGATATAATCTTTTTAATAAAAGTTTTAAAAGAGTTTTCTGATTAAGGATCGCCTCTAATTTAGAAATTTTAGAAGTAATAGTTTTTATTTCGGCTTCTACATCACCTTCAAACACACTCACCTCATCGCTAGGTTTCTCTTTAGCTAAACCTCTAATTTGAGCACGTAATAAATCAACAGATTTCTCTGGTACAGCATCACGTATAGCAACTTCGTAAAGGAGCTCATCTTTATTCAAAACGTTAAAACGAATAGGGCGTTCTTACGTCATGTTAAGATAACAAACGTATTTAATAACACCGTAATTAATTTATAATTGTTGTATTGTTGTAAAATTACAATATTCCTATATAAATAGTGTACACAATGACCTCACACAATATTATTAAACCGCAACAGAAATACAATTTAATTATTCAGACTTATCAGCAAAATAAGTATAAAGGACCAGCCAATCCATCATTGAGCGAAAGACCAGTGACAGAGAGAAAGCACACAAAAAAATTATAGTTTAAAGTTTTTAAGTGGTGGAGGGGTAAACTCCTTAGTAGGGAAAAGTTAAGAAAAATAAGTTTAAATGACAAAGATGTTTGATTGTCGTACAATAACAACTTACTCTTAGTTAAGAGATGTAACTGTAATCTTAAAGTTAAGATAACAACAATGAGAAAATAAAGAAATAAAGGTTGTTGGTTAGTTTGGCTGGTCCCTTGACTATGTGTTAACATTAAGGTAAAGTAGCATACTATTTAAAGTAGAAGTTATAAGTAGTATACTAATTTATGTAGTACTTAAAGATAAGTAGAATAGTGGTATTGAAAGTAATAGTTTATGGAAAGATAAAACTTTCAACAAAGAAATTTAACCCCGTAATAAAAGAAAAGAATCCTCAAGTCAAGGATCTGACTTGCCAGCCGACGAACCCACTCCTCGGATCGACACCAGCCAGGCAGCAGCCAGACAGATACTCTAGACAGGTAATTCAGACAGACACCTCCTGTTACAGAGGCAGAAACAACGCTTCTGGACTACGGCAACCGTTGAAGCCAACAACAGCAAGGCGATCACGCCGACACCGAAGATTACAAGAAACGGATTAATCTCAGAACAACAGCAACCAGTAATAACGCTCGCAGCTCGAAAGCAACGCCGCCTTCGGATTCCTCCTCAAATCCCAGAATCAGCAGCTTACAGAACAGAACAACAGCACAGAGCTCTTCAGAGACGCGCACCATTTCTGCGTTTTGTTATACGCACAGCAGCAAACCGCTCATGACAAATCCGACCGAATAATTTAACCAATATTTAGAACTTATAGTCGTAGAATTAAAGAAAGTCCATTTATTATCTTCTATAATGATTCTAGAACTCAAAACACAAAACAGCTAAGAAATATCGCCACAGACAACAAACTTACCAGAAACTAAACGTCAACCTGTCACTCCTGTCAGATGTCAAACACGGCAAAACAAGGCTATGTTTACCTTTTCCTTACAGACCAAAACATTCAATATTTCTAGATTCAAAGTGAACCTATTAGAAAACCGGGAATAAAAAGATTCGTGAAAATACAAAAAGTGGAATGAGATACAGTTCAATGAACGTATACGGTCGAAGCCGCTTGAAATTATTTATTTTTGTAGGCTATCTCATGGTACCTAAGCAACACTTGCATAAAATTAGGTGTTACAACATGACTAACAAAGAACAATATACACTAATTTAAAATAAAACACTTAAAAAATTAACAACTGTTTTACCAATAACCACCAACAAGTTTTCTTACAATCCTATTGATGACATGTTCTGTGAAGTCTTGCACTATGTATTACGCGGAGGTTAAGGTCTAATATCTGTGGTACAGTAAAAAAGTAAAGATGTAAGACATTTGGCGCTCTTCTTGGTGATGTGAGTGAATCTCCAGATCAGAACGGTATCATTTTTATTGAATAAAGGCGAAATACGGGTATACAGCGCGTAACTTGACCCTCGACATACTTTTACAGAGGTGACTCAGCACGTGAATATAAACAACTTTTCTAATGGGATCAAAAATCAATTTATTTTTACATTTTCATACAAATGTGTTCAGCCGGCAAAATGTATGGGGAAGTCGATTTTTTTCCAATTATATACAGAGTGTAACGTGACTCAAGTTACATGCTGTATATATAAAATGATGAACTATGAAAACAGCCTTTAGCCAATGTTTCTTACAAACTAAACTACAATTTTAGTTTTTTATAGATAAAATAATTTCGAAATAAGCTAAAGTTGCATAAAAAATTACCTGATTTTGCCTGTAGCAAATCTGGGTTCTAAATATTTTAAATGGGCTAGCCAATCCACCCATTTACATGTTAGGACAAACTGTGTATTGCGATAGAGAACTATGTACAATCTTAATGCAAATGATGCGTACGCTAGTAACTTTTATAATTAATCTTCTATATTCAGCTAATCTTCAAGCAATATTTTTTTCTGATATTGTCGTATTTTTGATGCGTGTTACTTATGAACATTGTTTTGATTAAGTGTTCCTGCAGCTGTCCCAGCTCACAGTTTTGTGACCTTAATTTTAATGTGCAAGCAAAGTTGTCTAAGGCTTCATTTTCACCTTGTTTGTATTTGAAAAAAATATGACATTCATAAGTGAGGTTAGCTTTAGGGGTAAAGTGAGTCTGAAACAACGCTATGAGCCCGTCGTATTTAACGTTATCCTCGTTTTTTCCAAACCTATTGAATACATCCACGCCCTTTTCACCAATAACATGTTAAAAATAAAGCTACCTTTCTGCCATTACTTTCTTCATCCATGCCAGACAGTAAATTTCTCCGTTCTTGCCCAAAATGCTTTTGCAGCAAATTGCATGCATCTTCTTCTTTGGCTGATGGAATTTGGTGATAGGATATGTGGGGTAATCATTGTTATTTTTATTCTTTTTTGTGACAATACGGTTTTGGTTAATCTCATTTCTGTATTTTTCTTCGCCCTCTACTAATACATTTTATCAGTTTTGGTTCGGGTGCAAAAAAAACATTTGCTTCGCATAATTGGAAAGTGTTGTAGTTAGAAAGTTGATGTAGGTTTTATTACTGGTTCATACGCGGCTTTCCAATCATACACTGGTATCGTGGTAAGGTTAATGCAAGTACCATTTTCTTGTAACACTTCAACATATTCTGAGGGAGAAACTATCACCTCTTTGGTTTTTTATGTCTTCTCAATTTTTGCAAAAACCCGATCGGGGGGGGATAAACGAGTGGCCTACAACGGGAAAAAAATCTATTTTATTAACATCCAACAAAGGCCCTCGGAGGCCCTATAAAAAGGGAATGCCAATGAGTACACCACGGTGGCAAACAAATCACCAATCCCATCAAAGGGTTGGTAGTCGTCGACGAAGAAGATACTTATGTGGAAAAGCATAATATTCGTCATCTTGACCATCTGTATTTGTATTTAGTTCCATATTATTTAGTTCTATGTTGGCCTCTCCATAGGTCCAAATGTTGTTTCTTTTTAATATAAATACAATTCATGGTGGACCCTGGTCCGGGCCTTGTATTCCCATTTTTTATTAATATACCGGGGTATTTTGTGTTTTTCAATGGCCACCGCAATAGTCCCTTAGCTTCCCACAGTGCAGGAACGACTGTCAAATTGTGAACACCTACCTCTAGGGTTCGAACAATTTTGATAGACATTTTGTGTAAAAAAGTACCAGACTTGTATTAGTAGGCAGATAGTCTTTCAAGCCCGCGGTTCCGACCTGTGACGCACATAACGTAAATGTAACACATATAACAGAAAACTGAACCCAAGTTATTGCATCTATTTCTTGTTTTAGTTGAGACATGTTAGTATTTGCTTTTTCCTTTAAATTATTTGTTAAGAGGGCCCTTCCCCAACCGACTATCGTCAACGCGAGCATGGTCGAAAAGCTTGTTCCGTCCAGCGCAATGTCAAATAAAGAGGCAAAGCGAAAAGAGCCCCTTGCCCTCGTCCCCCGCACACCATTTACTGCCACATGGTAACAAGCTAGTGAGTACGGCGAAGACATTGAATGAAAAATAGTGTGCGGAAATTTCATTAAACTTGTTTCAAGAAATACGCGTTTATTAGTAAGCCTTACAAGTTTATGAGAAAAACGTTTAACATTTAGATTCCCCATTACATTTGCAAGTTTTAAAAAATTAATCAACTTATAACACTATTAAACATATCATTAAAAGATAATTATGAGAATATATAAAAGTAATGAGGTATAAACTTATCTATCATATATTGATCTTAGAATTGTCTGGAGAAAGAACCTATATCTAATAAATAGTTAAAAATTAACAAATTAAGAATGTTCAATATTCTTTTCAGTTTTGTATAATATCTCTATTTTAACAATAGAAACTGCTGCAACAGACATCAATGCCATAACATTTAAGGATGTCACTAGACTGGTCCAGAAGTTACCATCAGTCATGAGTGTCTCAAATGCTTCTTGGACACTTTCTGAATAGTATGTCCTTAATAATTTCTTCTTCCTTCTAGTGAAAATATAATCAAAATGTACAATAATAGTTTGGTTTATAGATGGTACATATATCTGGCATATGTCAGAATCTCGAGTATGGTTCTGGATTGCAGCTCAGAACATTTTTGCTCTAGCTGCAGTTTGTCTCAAATTCTAATAGTCCTTCATTCTTAATGTCATATGCCTTAAATATAGCTTGTGGTTTCTCTTCACAACCAATACAAGCATAGCTCTGTTCAACAGATAATTTGCAATGACTTGGCGTGATGTACAATGAGTCAAGCTTAACAGTACCAAGAATTACATTAGCTGTTGCCATTATTGGCATCATCCGTTTGACAATATAATCACCATTTTTGAATAACTGCCCAGCTGGTAATAATGCTGGAATTATGGATTCCATTTTATCTACTGCTGGAGTGTCATGGACACAAGTTACATTGCAAGATAAGACATAACACTTTGGATCAGAAGTATAAGTGGTATATGTTGACTTATCTAGTGACATCTGGAACCCGCCAATTGTATTCTTGATTGGTATATTCATGTCTGATGCATCTATGCCATAAGCACGTCCATTTATCATTACCACAGACTTCTTCACATAAGGTTTTTCATGGTTAAATGAGTTTATAAAAACAGGCATATTTTTAAATCCATCAACATCAAAGTCTTTAAGGTTGTATGTAGGGTTGTTGGTATTTAGCTTTATATGCTTAGTAACACCTTTGTATCTAATAAATACACCTGTTTGCCAGATCTTGCTTATTTGGGTGTATACTTTGTAGCATTTTTGTAAGAAAGGCACTTGTTCCCACCTATACCAAGTGCAAGATGTCTGATGCCAACACCATGTATCACGCCCAATTGTGTCTGACATACATCCATAACCAAAAGGGAATGAGCTGTTCTGCATCAATGTTGGATAAGCATAACCATTCTTAAACATTCCATTGTTCCAGCAGTTACTTGATATAGACTTGCATTCAAAAGCTGTCTTGTCTGACATTTTATAAGAGCATGCATAATATACTGATTGGAACCTAGTTACATCTTTAGAGTCTTTAATTCTAAGTTCAAGCTTTTCACCATCAAGAGTTTTAAAGCATATTGTTGATCCTGTTTGTATTGGAATGGAATACATATTTACCATAGCACATCCTTTATCATCACATATCTTACCACCGCTAGCAAGATAAAGTGTTTTATCACAGCAATATGTCAGCTCTTTCCTTAATTTCAATCTACTTTTCATTATCATGTTATTAAGCTGGTCAGATGTAGTCATTATTTGTCTAAACAAAATTGTGTTTCTAGCCCCTGTTATTTCATTAAGTTTTTTAATCTTTCGTGCTCTAGCCCCATCATTTGATGTCAGCATCCTGAATATAATATAGACAAACATTTTATCAATATATTTCTTTAGGCATGTTACACATATTAGAGCAATCAATAATAAAATCAAAGCTGATGCTAACATACCAATGATTATTGGGGTAACATTGCTTTTACATTTTTCAAATTGTTGATTATATGCACAATATATACTATAGTCCTTGCATTGGACATCAACAACCTCATTGCCATATTCATCATCACACTTCCATTTAAGTAATCCATAAACAAGTGAGTCATGAACATACTTAGTTTTGTTAAGAATAACCCTTGTCTGAATGCTATTAATGTCAATCAGACATTTGTCATATCCTGTGATTGTTAAAACACCATTATGGACATGGACTTTAGCTTCTGCCGTTATCCACATTAACATAATGACCTTGATTAGTATCATTATTATAACATTTGTGCATAAAAGCGGATTTTTGGAGGCTAATACTGAGGTTGTTTCTCCAAATTTTAATTTCGCGCTTTGATAGAAACCTAGATATAGTGCACAAAATACCTATTAGTTGAAACGCTTCAAAGAAAGATTTGTTACACCACCATAATCACGTACGAGCGTTTGTATGAAAAGATAGACGGGTTGGCCGCCCTTAATATGTTTATGTCTGATGCCAAAGGAATAATTTCAGGCTTATTCCATTTTGTTCTATGAGCTGATGTTAAAGCTTGTTTTCTGTAATTCATCTCAATTAGAGTCACGAAGTCATCGAGTTGCGCCCGATACTTGTGTTTCCTTGTATAATCAAATCAGATTTGTATATAACGGCACATTGCTGGCTGGATAGATGTGCGCAACCTCAAAGGCATAGTA
The DNA here is from genome assembly GCA_963082605.1 of Rhodophaea formosa. Taxonomy (NCBI): domain Eukaryota; kingdom Metazoa; phylum Arthropoda; class Insecta; order Lepidoptera; family Pyralidae; genus Rhodophaea; species Rhodophaea formosa. The sequence goes on along the minus strand of OY720229.1, from coordinate 12,861,466 downwards.
GGATCGTAGCGACTTCGTAATGGCGGAATGTCGTGCGCACGTAAGTTTTGTATACAGCCTGACTTTTTAAACACCAGCCAAATTAACGCATTATATTTCTTATCGAAAATAATAAAAGACGTGTTTTTTTTTAGTACCTTTTAGTACAAAAATTTCGAAATACATCACTTTTAATTTATCCCTAAAGTCTTTACGATAGATGACATCGCCGCGCCGTAGTCGTAGGTAGTAGGTAAAGCGCGCTGTCGCATCGCCGCCTCTCGAGGGCGTTGACCCCAATCAGTTCCATTGATAAAAACAGGTGCTTTTCGTTACATCTACATTAAACTGGAGGACCGTTATATAGGAGAGGTTTATAGGCATAACTAATCTAAATCTAATAAATCGTAAACTTGAGTAAAATTAGGAAACCTTGCGCATCCAGGTGAATTTAAAAAAAAAAAACAACTTAGGTACAAAACAATTAAACATCGCCTAATTCAAAGTTCACTTAAATCAACTTACGTGTAGGTGAGTAGTCCGTTTCTATCTAAACAGATCTTAGCTCTTTGTAGTTAAAATAATGTATATTTATCAGTTATAAAACATTTGAGAGCATAATATTACTATTAGTGTTAATTAATCCTCACACTAAGTAGATACCAAACAGTTTGTTCTTCATAAACAATTTATTCAATAAGTATAAGTCTTGCAGATGATATTGTATAAAGTAATTAATTGACGAAATCATAAATAGTTTTTTCCTGAGGGACTCAAATCGTAATGATTTAAGGCGCTATGAATGATCTAGCTACAAAAGATTTGTTTTAATATTGATATTAAATAGTATGATCATTGAATAATATTTAAAAAAGGAATAATTTTATTAGGTATACTTAGCAGTATGTAATTATACTTAGACTTAAAGACATCATATCGTGATAATAGATTATATGTTTAATATTCAAAGATATAAGATATAGTAGTAATTAAATGATTAATAGGTTTAGTTATTCATATGCACCCAAAACCGAAATGGCACTATTTTTAAAGTCCTTCTGAGCTGTTTGTACAAATTTCTTAATATACCGCCATGATGCCGAGTCTTCATTTAATTTTGTTTTGATAGTACTAATGGCATGACGCCAACGATGCAGAGGCTGGATTTTTAGAGTTCCGTAGTAAACTAGGAACCCTTATAGTTTCGCCATGTCTGTCTGTCTGTCCGTCCGCGGTTTTACTCAGAGACTACAAGTACTAGGAAGCTGAAATTTGGTATGGGTATGTATATTAATCATGTCAAAAAAGTGGTAGAAGAAAATCTTGAAAGATTTTTTTTTTTAAGGTAGCTCCCATACGAGTACAGAGGGAGTTATTTTTGTTTTTCTATACAAACCCATCGTGTTGGGTATTGTTAGATAGGTCTTTAAAAAATATTGTGAGGTTGATAACACCATTTTTCGATTTAGGGATCCGTTTCCGAAATATTTGGTTTTTAAAGTGCAAATTTTTGTTAGAGGTAAGTGTGTCCCCCCCCCCCCCCCTCTATCTACTAAACGATTATATATGTATACGTGAAAGAAATTACAGCAGTAGTATATATACTGAAGTTGAAAGGAAAACTATCAGAGCTGAGTACTAAGTACAAACTAAAAAGTTATAGGCAACCAACTTATAAAATGTACTCGAAAATGAAAAATTTCATACATTTTCATTGTTCACGTAACAATGAAAATGTATGAAATTTTTCATTTTGGTCGTTAAACTGTGATGTGCGAGTGTGAACAGTGAGAACTCAAAGTTTTCATTCGCAACTACGGAACCCTACACTGCGCGTGGCTCGACACGCACTTGGCCGGTTTTTTTGATTTCATCCACCTCATAGATTTTTAGCTCGACAAAAAGTTTACCCTCTTTGGTGTCATTTATCTGACGTATATACCCTTTGTTCGCTCTCTTAGTATAATAACAAACAAGTGGTGGTATTGTTTTACCCAATTTTGTAGAACTTGATGTTCCTGCGTTATCTTCCTCCGAACTATCTCCGAATAGCATGCTTGCTGAGAGCTAGACAATATTATGCACTGAAAGTGGACGTATATTTACATAGAGAAGAATTGTTTTCTGTCAGTATTGGTTGCTGGCTTGGTTTTGATAATACTGGACCTGTAAGTAATGGGAAAATAACAACAATTCGAATTCATAATTTGATCATTGTTTGTTTTTCGTGTGTGTGGCTCTTCCATTTACCGTATTTACTAATTTTTGCAGTAAATTGTTACTGCACGCAACCTTAACGTTATTGCGATGATTTGCAAGCCCTGGCCTATTATTCAATTCTTTCTTTGATAACATCCTGTTGAGTTATAATTTCATCCTTTTGACTTTTTGCTTTAAATTTTTTAAAACCTTAATTTTTTCTGATTTTTTTTTTTAGCCTTGCATTTCGCTTCATCAGTTTTCTTTTCCTTGGAGTCAGAACTAGGTTTGAGGGTCCAGGCGTTGGTTCAGCAGGCGCGTATGGAGTCACGTCTTGTGGCGGAGGTGAAATATCTCTGTTAATATATGAAGACAACGGTCTCCTTCGTGGCAGTTGAATCTACAAACAAATGGTGAAAATTGAACACATTTTAAAACTACACTATTTCATAATATTGGCTAGTCCAAGTCAGTTCTCAATATTACTTACAGGTACGAATAATGTAGGTATCACGTCTTTCATAAATTTGTTAGAGGTAAGTGTGTGTCCCCCCCCCCCCCCCCCCCCTCTATCTACTAAACGATTATATATGTATACGTGAAAGAAATTACAGCAGTAGTATATATACTGAAGTTGAAAGGAAAACTATCAGAGCTGAGTACTAAGTACAAACTAAAAAGTTATAGGCAACCAACTTATAAAATGTACTCGAAAATGAAAAATTTCATACATTTTCATTGTTCACGTAACAATGAAAATGTATGAAATTTTTCATTTTGGTCGTTAAACTGTGATGTGCGAGTGTGAACAGTGAGAACTCAAAGTTTTCATTCGCAACTACGGAACCCTACACTGCGCGTGGCTCGACACGCACTTGGCCGGTTTTTTTGATTTCATCCACCTCATAGATTTTTAGCTCGACAAAAAGTTTACCCTCTTTGGTGTCATTTATCTGACGTATATACCCTTTGTTCGCTCTCTTAGTATAATAACAAACAAGTGGTGGTATTGTTTTACCCAATTTTGTAGAACTTGATGTTCCTGCGTTATCTTCCTCCGAACTATCTCCGAATAGCATGCTTGCTGAGAGCTAGACAATATTATGCACTGAAAGTGGACGTATATTTACATAGAGAAGAATTGATTTCTGTCACTATTGGTTGCTGGCTTGGTTTTGATAAATAAATAAATAAATATGTACGGACAAATCACACAGATTGAGCTAGCCCCAAAGTAAGTTCTAATGAAAGACTTGTGTTATGGGATACTAACTCAACGATACTATATTTTATAACAAATACATATATAGATAAACATCCAAGACCCAGGTCAATCTGAAAAAGATCATTTTCCATCTTGACCTGACCGGGGATCGAACCCGGGACCATCCGTGTCGCAGGCAGGCGTGATGACCGCTGCGCCACGGAGCTCGTCAAAGAAAGTGGACGTATATTTACATAGAGAAGAATTGATTTCTGTCAGTATTGGTTGCTGGCTTGGTTTTGATAATACTGGACCTGTAAGTAATGGGAAGATAACAACAATTCGAATTCATAATTTGATCATTGTTTGTTTTTCGTGTGTGTGGCTCTTCCATTTACCGTATTTACTAATTTTTGCAGTAAATTGTTACTGCACGCAACCTTAACGTTATTGCGATGATTTGCAAGCCCTGGCCTATTATTCAATTCTTTCTTTGATAACATCCTGTTGAGTTATAATTTCATCCTTTTGACTTTTTGCTTTAAATTTTTTAAAACCTTAATTTTTTCTGTTTTTTTTTTTTTTGTTTTAGGCTTGCATTTCGCTTCATCAGTTTTCTTTTCTTTGGAGTCAGAACTAGGTTTGAGGGTCCAGGCGTTGGTTCAGCAGGCGCGTATGGAGTCACGTCTTGTGGCGGAGGTGAAATATCTCTGTTAATATATGAAGACAACGGTCTCCTTCGTGGCAGTTGAATCTACAAACAAATGGTGAAAATTGAACACATTTTAAAACTACACTATTTCATAATATTGGCTAGTCCAAGTCAGTTCTCAATATTACTTACTGGTACGAATAATGTAGGTATCACGTCTTTCATAAGAACACGACGATTTTTCCTTTGTATGAAACATTTGCCGTCAAAATGTTTGCTACAGATAGTAGAGTTTGCACTAGGAGTCCAATCTGGTCTGTTGATCATCCGCATCCATTTTTCACGTAAAACTAGAAACTGGCTTGGATGGAAACCTAGAAAAATATCAAAATATGTACTTACTCTTGAATGTTTGTTTCGTCTCGTATGTTTTGAATTATCGAAGGTACCTAAATATAATATTTTCAACATAAGGGCGTGCGCTGAAGTCGGACATTTGAGGCCGCGGACATAAAAAGTTATGTCCGTCCGTTTCTCCCGAGTGTCGTTTCGTGATTCTGAGATGTCCGACAAAATGTTTGACGACGACAAATTTCTTGACTACAGATAATTATGTTTTATTACACCACTGAAAATAAGGGAGTGTAATGTGTTTAGAGTTTATTTATATTATGTTAAAATGTCAATAATAATATACTATGATTATTAGTAATAAGTCAGTACAATATTATACAAAACTTCTATGCCGCATTGCCTATTCTAAATTGTATATTTAATCAGTATATAGACAAAACTACTATGCCGCATGCCGTTTTTCAAAATTGTATACAAAATTTTTTTTTAAGTAAAATTTATTTAATGTGGACAAAAATATTTACTCATAATTACAAATATAACTAAACAAAAATAAAAAACATAATTTAAACTAAATAAAAAATGGAGCCCAGATCGCTGTCATCACAGGGTAATGTACCCAAGAGACTGGCCGCATTTCCACGTTGAATCGCTAGGCTCAGCCGTTGTCCAAAATGAGCGCCAGCCCTTGGGTCCCTGGAGACGTCGATCAGACGTGCCGAGATCTCTCTGTACAATTGACGAGCCTCCGCACCCCATGGCCCTAAAGTCTCCACGGCGAAAGGCACAAATATGTAGGGCTCACCTAGAACCGCATATTTGCGCCTCTTAATCCCTTCGGCAGTTGCAGCAGCTGCACCTGCTCTACGGGAGGTCGCTTGTAGGTGGGATGAAGCTACAGTATCTACACACGTGGCATCCCAAACAAGCGACCGTCTGTTTTTCCAGGGGATGAGTGTCATGCCGTCGGGCCTCTTGCCGTCATCTCGGCTGATACCAGCAGGCTCAAGTACTGGGCTCACCAGCGGCAGCAAAAGCCCGACGGATGACATCATTTATAGCAGCATGGCGAGAAATACGCCCTGCACTGCGCCGACAGGCTAAACCGTGGTGACCCAGGGGATCAACATCTCCCCCGCAGCGACAGCGATGGGGCTCAGCTAAACTAAATGTAGTTCGCTCCAGAAGAGTTCCTACGGCTGGCCAAAACGTTAAATTTTTAAATTAATTCGTTGCGAATATCTGGAGGCATACCTCCACAAAAGTAAAGTTCACATTTAGAAAAATTTAACTCTAAACCGATTGCGCCGAAAGATTTAATAATTTTTTCAAGGTCTGAAAGGACTGACACAGCATCGCCCGGGAATCAGCCGTCGTCTAAGTACCAGGTGTTAAATTTAGAAACCAAATCTTTGATATGTGGGTTTATAGCCAAACTAAAAATAGCCGGTCCGAGGGGGTCACCCTGCTGACAGCCTACTGCCGAATTTATGAGCTGTCCGTCGTATACCAGGCACGTCGGCTCACTATAGCATTGCCATAGGTAGGCAAACGCACCGGGTATTAAGTTCTTTATCTGTGTCAGCAGAGCACCCCGATCTACTGAATTGAACGCATTCTTAACATCCAAATACTAAATTGTATTCATGTAAATTCACTTAAAAAGGATTTAATTTATCAGTAGTATTCGGTAAATCGATATTCGTGACGTCACCGCTTTGTCAAGCCCAAGCGTAAATAAACAATTTACTATTTTACTTGTAATTTTCGTAAATTCTGTCTTAAATCACGAAAGATACTTAAATATACCGAATATAAACGATATACTACTGGAAAATACTCTTTCTGAGCAGATTACTAGCAGAAATTTGGCAAAATAAGGTTCGAAAAATTCCAATGTCAAAATCGTATTTACCTGTGAAAAGTGTATTGATCCGGATTAATTCGCCTTGTCACGTCACATTCAAGTACAGAACACGACACCATACTTGTAAAAAGCTTGTAAATGTATTATTCTCAATTTTAATTCTAGGATTAGCACAAAATGCACTGTTTTCGCCACGACGTAGAAAACACTGGGACGCTATGGCCTATTACTCGCGAAAACAATGACACAATAGTACTTCATTCGCTGTCTCTTTTTCTCTCGTGCTGTTTGAACTTGATTAGGAGTTCTCGCTCGCACACTTCGTGTATCTTTTTGCGTAGCCAAACACATGCTATATCTATAGTTTCATAGATCTTTAACGCCACGAAATATTTCCCATTCTTACTCTCATTACTTTTGTCGAGCGTATCCCTTTTTCTCGTAACTCGTGATGGTGGTGAGACAGGAGTAATATGTATAATTTTACTTACATACTTCCACTGATCGACAATTGTGTCAGGACCATGCTCGGACAGTATGGTCTGGACCTCCTGTCACTGACTTTGTATTTTTTGATTGCCCAATGGAACAGTGAAGTCTCCATTGGCAAACATTTTGTGGGCTTCCATATAGTCAAACCACATCATTAGCTGCACATTATTAATGTGTAAAATACGGGTCACACACGTATGAAGTCAGCTACAGGCCGACATGTTTCAACCTCATCCGGAGGTCTTCCTCAGGGCGAATGTGAACCGAGACGCGCGCACGAAGTCGTCCCAGTCCGCACTGACGTTAGCGCGCGGCATCTTCGGCGGCGCGGGCGGTGCGGGCGGCCCGGTCCGCGGCCCGCTGGGCGCGCCGTGACAGTACAGACGTTGGTGGGGGTAGCTGATCTTCTGCTTCAGGGATTCCCGTAGATGTACTGGGATCTCCTACTCTGTCTATATCATCATCGGAGGCGGCCGGTGATCGCGCCTTTATATGAAAAGAGCTCACTGTGTCCGGCTCTGTAAGCTGAACATGGCTTATACTATCCAACCCTTGAATAACCGGTTTCCAGGTGGCGGGTAAGCTCCAGCCTACATCGCGATTGAAATTGGGACGTCTGCTAATTTCAAGTGCTTCTCGTATTTTACGAGAGATAAAGCCTTTCTCTCTGGCTAAAACTTTGGCCTTGTCAAAGCGGATGTAATGTTGTGACGTCCGATTCCAATGCATGCTCGGCGATGGCTGACCCGTTGCTGTCCAGTTTCTTCAGACTTCGTATGTGCTCATGCAGCCTAGTGGACACATTTCGTCCAGTCTCTCCCACGTAGCTCTTTCCACAGTCGCAGGGAACTTCATAAACACCGGGAACGTTCAAAGGATCGCTGTCCTTTGGGGAACGCACAAGCTGTCTAATTTTTGCAAAGGGTCGGAATATTGTCTTGATGTCAAATTTACAACGTATAATTTTACCGATTTTATCTGTTACTCCCTTTACAAACGGCAAATATAATAGGGCTCTGTTAGCCGAAGTTAATTGTACGTTTCCGTTAGAACTTATTCGTAGACTCTGTCTCCACTTATAGCCGTTGCTTTCCAGGACTGTTTTTACGTGTGCTAGCTCAGACTCTAGGTATTGCGGGTCACACAATCGTAGGGCTCTGTTTATGAGTGATCGCGGAACCGACGATAAGTGGGCTGGGTGATGATGGGAATCAGCTCTCAGATACCGGTCTGTATGTGTCGGTTTTCGATACACTGTCTGAGATAGTGTACCATCGTGTTGCCTCATAACTAGGACATCCAGGAAAGCAAGGACTCCGTCCTTTTCTTGTTCGCTGGTGAATTTTATTCTATGGTGTAGCGAGTTCAGATGTTCAAGAAAAGGTGGCACGTGATCTTAATTTAAAATTGCAAACACATCGTCTACATATCTCCACCAATATCTAGGTTTGTGTTCCGCGGTGTTTAGTGCTGTCTCCTCAAACCACTCCATGAAAATGTTCGCCACCACTGGTGCTATGGGTGAACCCATTGCCACTCCGTCCGTTTGAATGTAGTATTCGCCCCTCCAGACGAAGAAACCGCTTTTGAGACAGAAATCCATGACACATGTCGGCCTGTAGCTGACTTCATACGTGAGTGACCCGTATTTTACACATTAATAATGTTAACATCTCACGTTAGCTGCACATTGTTACTTCTTACTTAAGATATGTTTGTCCTGGACGTCAAAAGATAATGAGGTTTTAAAACAACATTGCGCATTCAAGGGTTAAGCCACTCACTCAATTACTAACGAATTATCTAGAAAAATCATTTATGTAAAACGTATTGCGATTTTGGCGGCGTGTAATATTGGTTGGAAGATTTGTTTTGTCTGTATATATTTATATTATCCGAAGCTTGCTTGGCAGCTTGACAACCTTGTTGACCGCCGGAAAACCTCCCTAAACTCACGTCGCGGTGGTTTGGGGCGAACTCGACGAGCATCTCAAGCTGTCGCAGTGATATTTTTCTTCTTGGTGCTCTCTGAAATAGCAAATATGTACATACATAAGCTTTCTATTGATACCTACTCGTATATTGCACAAGTGTCTACATGCAGTTACATTTCTTTCATCATAAATCAACAATGCAAGCTCTGTCCATATCAGAAATACTATTAATATAATTCGATAATCTGCCACGGTGTCGATTACAACCAGCATGTTAAAGTTTGATTCGGACTATACAGAAATACTTAAACATAACTTGAAACTCAATTTGGTTTAATGGTATTAGAAGAAGTCTTACTACCAAAATTGGACACCAGCGGTAAGTTGTTAGTAGTTGTTGATATCATCTGTCAATGGTAACCCTGGCTGTGTGTCGTCTGAACTTGAAGTTACATATTAACATTGGCCGAATATTCATATATTCTGGGTAAAACAGGCTCCCGAAAAATAAGCCGTAAAAATATAATTACATACATCCCCTAAACAGTTCTTATAAGAAAAAGATTTCACCTTAATAAATAGTGGTAGGTAAACAATATTATTGATTATAATTGACTTTTCCACATGCACTCATTACCAAATACAGGCTTACTAAACAGTTTTTGCATATCTACTTTCCTTTCTCATTTCTAATTTATTTTCATCAAGTTTAAGAGTGATTCCGTAACTATCACAAACAAACTGATTGTCATGTACGGCAAACTCATAGGGCAGCCATGAACTTATATCATCCACACCCTGGTTGTCTGGTTCATGTGGATGTGGGGATGTGGAGGAGAAGGACCTCATATTGTCAGAACATTTTTAAAGTATGTACATAGATACTTACCAGTTTTCATTGATTCACACCTATAAAACGCGTTTTCTTTTTTGCCTATTATTTTCATAACAGACCATTGTATTTGAGTTGGGCGATGGCTCGTTGCGCATAAAGAGTTGAAACTGAAAAAAATATTATAATCAGTAAAATATCTTACAATTACATACCTATTTAAGAAGGTAAATAAGCAAACAAAAATACAAAAGTACAAACATGTTATGCAGATCAACCCAAGCCTCTTTCTCCTTTTTATTCGAATTAGTGTCTGTATTTTTATTTTCGATAGCACGCTCTCTCTCTCGCACCAATCCTTTAAGCAAAAGCTATTGAAACAAAAATTGATCATTCCTTAGCAAGTACAACCAAGCAAACAAAAGTATCCTAATAGTAACACTGCAGGAATTTATAATATTTATGCATGCCTGAGAATAAAATCACTGGAAAACTTGCATTGGATAGTTAATACTGCAACATAATTGTAGAAGTTACTTTGTCTTGGTCCAGCCAATTTTCGGTTCTAGAGCGCTTTTTTTGGTGCCACTCCGGCCACTTCGTCATTGCAATGACGATGTGGCCGGAGTGGTGGTATTTTCCATTGTCTAAATTAGTCTGAATTTGATGAATCTTCATGGTTTTTGGGATAGCTGTTAAATGATTTAAGGCAAACTCATTACTTTTTATATAGTCAATATGTTTATCGTCAATGCAGAAGAGGTTTATGCTAGTTACGCTTTTTAGCATTACAAGCGCATTCAATTCAATTCAATTCAATTCAATTCATTTATTTGCTTAAATGTTGGTACAATATGGTGGTCAATACATTCAAGTGCCTGTACATTTTGCCTCTGTAAGGCGTGCAAATTGGAAATTAATTAATATAATAAGTCACAATTATAAATTAAATAAAAACAAATTATTATGTACAATATTCAATGATTAAAGATTTAATTACATTATTACTCTATTCAATGTCAATTAATTTAATTTGTCACATAAAAATTCCTCTATACTATAATAACATTTTTCTAGCAACAATTGTCTTAATTTAAATTTAAAAAGTCTAGTGTTAAGTTCTTTCAAACAGTCAGGTAATTTGTTATATAACTTAGGTCCTAAAATATACACTGTTTTGTCATACGCAGCCATGTTGGAATGTTGCTGTGGGTGTATTAGTATTTTGTTTCTACAGGCCCTGGGGTGCCTATTAGTAATTTGTTTGAACTTATTCAAATTTTGTTTAACATATAAACATGCTTCTAAAATATATAAGGAATACAAAGTTAATATATTAAGTTTTTTGAAATATGGAACACAGCTCTCTGTTTGCCTTGCGCCAAACATGGCTCTGATACATTTTTTTTGCGTTCTAAAAAGCGGGAGCATGTTTACATTGGCAGCGTTACCCCAGTGTAATATGCCATATCTTAAAACAGAGGCTACATATGCATGGTAAACACATACAGCAGTTTTTTGAGACACTGTGTTTGTTATTGTCCTCAATACGTACACATATTTGCTTAATTTCGAAATCATTTTGTCTATGTGTGGCTTCCAGCTTAAACAATGATCAAGGGTAACTCCCAGAAACTTAATTTCTTTGACGAACTCAATATTGGTGTTTTCATATTTTACTGATACATTACATGGATTGGTTTGTGGGACGTGAAATTGCATACATTTTGTTTTGTCAAGATTCGCTATTAATTTATTCTTGTCTAGCCAGTTCACAGTTTCCTTAAGTGCGTTATTGCAACTTTTTTCATGGTCATCTATATTTACGTCACTTATCAGAATAGTTGAGTCATCAGCGAATAATACCATTTTTTGATTAACGTGTCTCGGCAAGTCATTTATATAAATAAGGAATAGGAGAGGTCCCAAAATGCTTCCCTGTGGAACACCATGTTTCACAGTCCTTATATTAGATTTGGCAATAGTTTCTAAATTTTTCTCATTTATATAAGTTACGTATGTCACTTGCTTTCGGTTTTCGATATAAGATTTAATAAGATGATATGCTGGTCCTCTTACGCCATATGTGTGTAATTTATTCAGTAGTATGGCATGGCAGACGAAATCGAAAGCTTTCGTCATATCCATGAATAAAGTGGTTATTGGACGTCTATTATTTATACATTCCGTAACTTTCCTTAATAAGTCATCTATAGCATTATTAGTAGATTTATTTTTCTGGAAACCATGTTGTTCCACGTTTATTATTTTATATTTAGCAAACAAGTTAATAATTTAAAAAACAAAAAACCCGCCTGCATGGATAACTACAATTATTTTATATTTCACCTACCTAAGAACACTCGGGCTATTAAGACAAATCTAACGATACCTCAAATGTGAAAATCCATTCAACGGTTCTAGAGATACAAGGTAATAAAGAATATTACATACATACAAGATACGCGCTAAACACATAACCCTCCTGGCAGTCGGGTAAAAAACTATACAGAATGTCATAAATAACTTTTTCAAATATTTTAGAGAGGACTGGTATTAAAGCTATAGGGCGATAATTTTCGCAAACATCTTTACTGCCTTTTTTATGCAACGGTTTTATGACTGTTATTTTTAATTTATCTGGGTATATTCCCTTTGATAAGCATAAATTGATGATATGGCACAGGGGAGCCGCTATCTCCTTACTACAGTGCTTAATCACCCTAGTACTTATGTCATCAAAACCTACACTATTTGTACTATTTAAGTTTTTAATAATTGAAGTTATTGCAATAGGATCCGTTGGCGTCAAGAAAATGGACTGAATGTTAGGCTGTATATAATTTGATGATTTATTACACGTCATTTTTGAATTGTCAACTAAATCTACGTATGTGTCATTGAAAGCATTCGCTATGTCATGTGGTTTTGTTAAACATTTATTTTTATATATTACTCTTTCTATATTTTGTTTTGTTGACTGGTTTTTAGCTCTGTTTATCACCTTCCAGGAAGCTTTGGTCACATTCTTTGCACTTTTGATAAATTTATGATTTTGAATTTTTTGCGATATAAATACTGACTTTTTAAATATTTTTTTATATTTAGTGTAATATTCATTGTTTTTATTATGCAGACTTTGCCAATATAGTTTTCGCTTTGTTATGCTAGACTTTTTTAATCCAGGTGTAAGCCATTTACTTTTTTGTTTTATATTTACTCGCTTCCGGACCACTGGAAAACAGAGATCGTAAAAAAGTTTGAAAGTGTCATGGAACGTGTTATATGCTGTATTTGGGTCATCCGAAGAGTAGACATCGTCAAAACTTAAATTTTTTAAACTTTCTTTAAATTTTTTCATATTATCAGGACAGTAATCGCGTGTTGTGGTATAGTAACATTTTCTGGTGAAATCAGTTCTTATTGGAAATTTAAAAATCAAAGCTGAATGATCGGATATGCCAAGATGGAGAACTTTACCACTGCATTCCCGAATATTGTGAGCTATATTATCCGGACAAGTCTTGCTAGTGGGTCTTGTGATTTCTTTGAATTGAAGAACAAAATTATAGTTTTTTAGTAAATTTATAAAATCTTTGGTTGTTGCGTCATTTTTCAAAGCATTTATATTGAAATCACCACATATAATAACCTTCTTATTGTGCATATTACTCAGTTTCATTAGCAATATTTCCATTTGAGTAAGAAATACTGGAAGATGTTCTTTTTTTGGTACACGATAAATACTAACAACGATTAAATTATAATTCAAAATTTCGATTGCACTGCATTCAAATGCATAGTTAATTGATAGATTACACAGCTCTGTCAACTCTTTGTATTCAATTCCTCTACGTACCAGAATTACCGATCCACCTCGTTTTTTATTGCTTCGGGAATAACATGTCGACAGTTTATAATTGTGAAGATAGGCATTATCTTCATGTCCCTTTAAAATAAAATGTTCTGTCAAACAAATTATGTCCACTTGACCATGATTTAGGGAAATTTCATGCAAATTGATTTCGAAATCATTGATTTTACTCATTGTTAGCGTTAAGTACGTCACTTCCATAAATTTCTAAATGATTGAAAATTCGTTTGTGTAATGCTTTGAATTGTATGGTATTCGGGTTATTATGATATCTACCTTGACGCCGAATAATACCAAAAAACTTTCTATATGATCTTGACTCAATCCGTAAGTCATGATGTATCTTAATCTAAAAAGTTATAAAAAGGTGTTTTAAACTCTGAATACAAATAAAAAAAAATAATTTTAGATTTACATACTAATATTGCTTTTTTGATATATTCAATACAGTTCTACTATTTCGTACGGTCCGCCTTGTTTTACTATAAATCCGCAATGACAAAATAAAAAAGCTAAAATCTGTGTAGCACTACTTGGAGAGATGGGCTGTTTAAAATCATATTTTCTTGAGGACCTGGAGTTAAAAATGACGAATAAATCATTTTAGATAGTTAAACTCTAGGTACTGTTGGTTCTGTATTCTTAATTTTAGTTGAAACTATTAACTGATCGCAGAGTTCTAATGCACGGGATAGATGTATAGCTAAGCAGTTGTATATGGCAAATTTTACTTTCATAATTGGGAATATTATTTCGCTTCAGGATACGGCATATGGCATCCATTTACATTTTATTTCTGGTATAGAATCCTCAGCCTTAATCAAAATAGCCTCATTCTTTTGTGGTAATGTAATGTTCCAAGTTGTTCCCAATGTGCTAGCACAGTTATTATATTAACCATTTTCTGAGCTCCACTATTTTAAAAGGCATTTTTCTAAAAAAAAAACGGTTATTATGGACAGCCTAATTGGGGAGGCCTATGTCCAGCAGTGGACGAGTATAGGCTGATGATGATGATGATGATGATGATGGACAGCAAAAACTTATCAAGTAATAATAATATATTTTTAAAATATCTTATTTCTAGCAACCACCCGTCCTTGCTTCGCACGTGTTCTTTACAGGAAAAATAAAAAAGCCTATGCTACTCCGAGGAGATGTAGCTTTCGGTGTATTTGTTGAAAAGTTTTTAAGTTAAATTGTAATAAACAAAAAATCAATCATCTTTTTGCGTTATACATAATATTAATTCAGATTACTTTTTGAAGGTCAATTATTTATGAGGCATGCAAAACAGAAAATATTTAAGTTTGAGAATGTTTTATTTTAAACAAAAAATTAGAATATTTCTTTGTAGACGACATTAGTAGCCTGATCACGTGTAAAAACAAACAAATTTTGTTTCGAAGTAGCACGAGACAGGGCAAGGCCGTCTTACATTAACGTACCCTTCATTTTCAGTATCAGGCAAATCAAGCATGGTATTTAATTTAGCATCAGCAGCCTCATAACTATCTAATTTTCTGTTAATTATAATAATTCTCTGTTAATGATATATTATTATAATTATTATCCCATTTTCAGCCAACTTTCTTTTGGGATTAGTTGTTCCATTGTACATTTTTAGAAGTCTTCTTAGTAGGCCAACTTACAATTCCGTTATCCACCCATCCTTCTGGGCAAATTGATAGTTTTTTGGAACCGTTTTCAATCGTTTCAACTACCAAAACGTCATTCTGAAAAAAAAATATTTCTGTAACTTTAAGTAAATATATTTTTATGCAGAATAAAATAAACATCATTATAAATTAAAAATAAGTAAGTCAATATGCCGTGTGGCTTAGAATACTAGCACCCCATCTCTTCCCGTGGGTATCGTTAAATTTTTTTTTTCAATTACGCTAAAATGTTTTTCCTCCAAGTCCAACAAAAGTATTTTCTCGCCAGGAAGCCAATTCGGGCTGCGTTTTCTTTTTTTCACTTATTTTAACTCAAATTATAGGCAGGTACGATACGACAACAAGCAGTTTTACGTAAAATTGAAATAATAAAACATAACATAAAATATGTAAATGTTTGCGATCGACAACTGTAGATCAGGGTCATATTTCTGTTTTGACAATGTCTTAGAGGCTGAGTAGTCATGCTCACTAAAATGTTCAAACTGGTGGTGGCGTTATGTGTCGGGTCGTTGAGTTCCCTCTAATAGGTATGGTTGAGTTTAACGATGGCTGACCCATACGTCAACTCGTGAACGGGTGCTGCCAGTGGGGACTGGCCTGGTCGGCCTCTTTGAGACTACTTCATGTTCTGTTGTTTTTGTGATTTGCTCACTCGATCGTAAACATAAACATGTTCCAAAAATAATGAATGTATAATAATATTGTAAAATGAAAACAGATGAAAAAAAAAGACAAGTAAAAAAGAAAGAAATATAATATAATCATTAATCATACAAAGCCCTTCAGGCGAGTAGGCGACCTATACTGTTGAAAAGAGTTTCTTTCGGCATTTCTTCTCTGCAGTCGAAATGCTAGTAGTCTGTAGCTTTTGAACAATAATGAGTAAATGCATAATACTTAATAAGATAATTTTAAATGTGATTTGACGTGAAAAAGTGCCTGCAAGGGCCTATTTTCTGAATAAACGTTTTGAATCTTTGAATCTAGGTTTCTTTGAACACTTATTAATTGTCATATTTGCGTATACAATCTTTACAACAAAAAAATTTTGTTGATGTCAATAATTACTTATGGCTAAGTTTAGGCCGCTTCCAAAGCGGAGTGCAGAAGAAGCGGCAACAAACTGCACAGCGCATTTTCTCCAAACGACGTCAACTCACAATTCTAGTTAGACCTTATAAACTGTTTAATATAATCACAAATCAGGATTAAAACCCAACGAAAGAGTACCTATTCATTACAGATCTCTCAGAAGGTTGATGAGCTAACCAATAAACGAAGAATTATTCAATAAATAAAATTGACAATTAAATTGTGATTACCCACAAAACAATTAAATGATAATGTATTTAGAGTAATAATAATAAAGGTTCAAGCAAGTTGATCCGTCAAAATCCAATCATTGATGTTACTCAAATGGCAAAGAATCGTAAAATGGATGACAGTCACGGGGCAAAACTGGCTTCAGTTGTTGCAAGTAATTATATTTGGAGCGTTTTATGGGGATTTTATTCGTATGTAGTTGAGAATAACTTACATTTTCTAATATTTGTGGTCTCTATTGTAACGGTGCCCAATCCTCATCAAAATTAAATTTCACTTCAATAGTCATCCCATTTTATCGAATGGCCTTTATGTCTACAACCTGGGGATCACAGACTCGACGACCAGGCCGTATACTTTTGTATGCGGAGTTAACAGGGTTACTGTAATCCTTTATAAAGTCATAGTTAACATCAATAACTTCATATGGATTAGAACTGCGTGCATCTTTCGTAATAGAAATGTAATCGCTGTGCACGGAGTCGCACTCCATTTGAGTGTGCCCAGGTTCCAAGAATATCTGCGTTATTGTGATATTATTAACTTTACTCAGATGTAACAGTGCGTTTGCCAACATTACGTTTCTATTTTGATAGGTACAGCCATCTGAGTACACAATAATCGGCATATTCTGCGGTAAACAATGTCTTTCAATATAAAT
The DNA here is from genome assembly GCA_963082605.1 of Rhodophaea formosa. Taxonomy (NCBI): domain Eukaryota; kingdom Metazoa; phylum Arthropoda; class Insecta; order Lepidoptera; family Pyralidae; genus Rhodophaea; species Rhodophaea formosa. Next base: position 12,844,413 of record OY720229.1, on the reverse strand, counting down.
GACGAGCTCCGTGGCGCAGCGGTCAACACGCCGGCCTGTGACACGGATGGTCCCGGGTTCGATCCCCGGTCAGGTCAAGATGGAAAAATGATCCTTTTCAGATTGACCTGGGTCTTGGATGTTTATCTATATATGTATTTGTTATAAAAATATAGTATCGTTGAGTTAGTATCCCATAACACAAGTCTTATTTAAGAACTTACTTTGGGGCTAGCTCAATCTGTGTGATTTGTCCGTAAAAAAAATAAAAAAAAAATAAATGTAGCAAAAGTACTTGCTGTTAAATCTGCGTTTGTTTCGTAAAACTAATAGCATGTACAATGATTAGTGGTTAGGTTGTCTAATTGTGACACGTGAGTTTAGTTTTAAAATATAACGAACTCGCTGTAAGATATGGGGACATACTTTTACCGACTCCAAATCCATTGTGAGAAGAATGTTTTCTCCCGCAGCAGCCTTTTTCTTGTCTGATTCTTTTTCCTGTCTAGCTCTTTCTTCCTTTATTAGGTGGATCTGATAGTCTTCTTCTTTTAAGTAACCGGCTTTGTAGGCGGAACATGTGTCACACATATCTTTCTTTAGCGTATACAACAGATTCTTCGTGTGAAATTCTTTTTCAAGAGTAAACCAGGAAACTGAATGCTCGTCATTGACGGTACAATATACTGTGTATGCATTGAAAAATTCATCTTCTTCCTCGCCTTATCCCTATTTGGGGTCGGCTCTGTATGTCGACTCTCTATATAATTTTCTGTCGTTTACCATGAAAAATTCATCTAGAGAATGATAAACTGGTTCAAGATACAACTTGTTGGTATCTTTACGCCCATAGTGCGATGGCAGTTTTGGGGTGTTATTTAGAAAGTTTTCCAAGGTTAATATTTGTCTCTCAACTCCTACTCGTGCTGTTATTTTCTTTGGCGAATATTGTTTTTCTTAGGTTTGATTAATCCCATATTCTGCCATACCCATAATTGCAGTGTAAAGGATCCCAGTGAAAGTGTATGTAAGAACATTTGTTTACATTACTTGTACTTTTTCAGAAATTTCTTTTTTAATGGCAAGGAATAAGACAAAGTTCCTTCGCGCCTAGAGCTCTCTCCAGCTGACTTAGTTTTGCGAGATATATTTGAGTATTTAACTTTTCAGATTTATGCCGTACTAAAAAAGTTCGCGCCCAATCTACTCCGGGCAAGTTATCTTTGAGATTATACAAGGTTTTACCTATTTTGTTAAGATACCTTTGTGCAAAAACTCTAAGATCTGTAGAGTCAAGAGGGATAAATGGAAAAAGTTCTTTCCACTGTAGTATTTGATAGCGGCAAAGCAAATTTAGAGATGGCTTCGAACCTCTTATTTCCTTCTGTATCTAAATCGTTATTTACCTTTGTGCAAAATCTCTAAGATCTGTAGAGTCAAGAGGGAATCCCCAAGCGCTCATTAATTTAATATATTCCAAAAACGCTTACTCTTCCTGTCTTGAAAAGTGTCGGATGGCTGGCTCTTGGTTGTGTGCAGTTATTTTTTTAAAATTTTCTCTATATTGCACAAGCGTTAAATTTTTCTTCTTCCAGTGCGATATTTAAAGCATAATTAAGAGATTGTGGTTCCCTGGATCTCAACATTTGGGAAATTTGAGGATTAATCCCTAATAAAAATATTTGTAAAGCTAACTGGTTAGTGCTTTCTAGTTGACCCGGAAGTAATTCATCGTTTATGCAAGATTGTTTAATAGATGTTAAAAGTCTTTTTAGGCAAGTTTCTATGCGATGCATGTATTGGGTTACCGTTTCGTTATATTGCTGTTTGCAATATTGTAATCCTATTAATAAATGTGTTTGATGTTTTTTATTTGCGAAACGAGATTTTAAAAATTCTTTTAGATCATTCCACTCGTCAAAAATAGTATTGCTACACGTTGATTGAGCCCTATCTGTTAATTGATTCTGAATGAAGGCAAATAGAATTGTTTTTTGAGATTCATCAGCAAGACTGTATGCTCGGAAACAGTTTGCGATCCATGCACTTAAATCATCGCGATTACCATCATAGGTTTTTATAAATTTTAAAAGGGTATCAATTTTTATCATAGATGTTGAATTTATAGACCCGTTTTCACTGTGCTCACTCATTTTGAAATGTAATTAAAATTTATAAGACTCAAACAGTAACAATCAAAGACAAAACTAGGACAATTGAATGGACAGGAAAACAGAAATGAGATTTACTCACGTGAACGCCAACAGAAGAAGCATTTACTCGAAGCGATGAAAACTGTAGCGGTTGCACGTCGAGCAGCCGAAGGGATTGTGCACGTGTTCTGTCGCGAAGACAGAATAATACGGCGGTGGCGGTGACGCTGGTGTGTAACCGTTAAACCCCGACGGTTGGTAGAATGGCTGTTGTGGTGGCAATTGCTGTAGATGTGGCGGCGGCTCGGATGGTGTCCTCCTCTGCTCCTCCTCTCCGAAGTCTGCAGGTACCAGCACTAGGTCTAGAATTTCCTCTACTTCGTCGCTCTCGATTGGTGCTGCAAGTTGTGTAGAAGGATTCGTGTACGTCTAGGAGATGCGTTGTTTGGTGGTTGGTAAATAGCTAGAGCTAATCTCAAAAAGAGCCAACCATCCCACTTCTGACACCAATTTTGTTAAATCCCGGTCGCGAGATTTATAAAGAATAAACAAACTTTTAACGAATACACTGTGTTTATTTAAGTATCTCAAAATACGTTACACTAATTTACACTAAAAGAGAGACTATGGACTAAGAGAGAGAGGTGTCAGTAGGAGGTGCGCTCGCCACTAAGTGAGAATGAAATCTGCTTTGTGCGACAAAGGTTTCGGACTTTTATCAAATCGTCGATTGACGTCACATTGGTGGGTAAAACTTTGATATAACATGAGAACAAAGAGTTCTTTATAATTGGTTAGCTTAATTGTGTCGGAAAGTTCGTAACCTTTGATTTCTTACAATGTATCCATACTAAACATGAATTTAGGGTCAGACAAGATTAACAAAAAATTAGAAAATAAAGAATTAATTGAGAAGCACCATTGTAAGATAGTACTTATCTAATGTTGACACAGATTTGGAGAATACAGATGTGAAACAGTGTGAACAGAATATCGAGACTATAGAAATGTAACAGTTATAAACATGGGTATATAACAAATCTTTAGGAGTTACTTTAGGCTAAGTATTTTGCTGACTAGCCGTCTTTCTTTCTTTTAGTCTTTTTTTTTGTTCTCTCCATTTTTTTCTTTTTTCAGTTTTCTCTTCATCGGTTAGGTCTTTTATCTTTTTTTGTGACTTTTTTAATCTTTCTCTTTCCTTTAATGTTGTTCATGTTTTTCAGGGTCTTGCTTATTTTTGTCTCTATATCTTTTTGCTCGCTCGGCATCAGAAAACACCATTTTGTAATCTAAAATAAAGATATAATAAGAATACAATAGATTACAGGCTTAAATTAAATTCACTACACTAATTTTAGGGGTGGCTTTTATAATTGAACCCCTTTTCTTATAAAATAATAATGAAATACGCAAAAAAAAAAATTGTATTCCGATATTAGTTTATTACGAAAATTGGTTCAATATCACTTAAGCCACTCCTGAAATTTGTGTGGTGAATTTTAATTGAATTATAAGTATAGTAAATAATAAATATACTATAATCAAAAGTTTCAGTGAATGTAAACTAGTTAGCTGAAATATCATTTTTTTTTCACAATAAAATCGCACCAGCTTTGCCTCTTCTTAATCATACACCTAAGAAGTAACAGCTAACGCAAATGTGTTAGCTGACACGTGCTTCGAAAAAATTTTTTAAGTATCTCTAGCTGAATACTCAGTGTCACTCATACAATCCCGATAAATCTAACGACACCTCTCAAATAAAATTCATTAAGCGTATAGGTAGGGTGTGCCAAAAAATACCTATAATAATATACCGACCTACATACATACCCAACATAAACTCTAGAAACATTATAAACTTCGCTTTGGCGTAGTCGGGTAAAACTTTGCTCACTATGTACACGGTGCTTAAGAATTCCATTACGTAACGTTTTACTATTCCTTATACGATACGTGACGTTATGGATGTGACGTATGCATGCCGGCCGGGAATAAAATCAAAATTACACTAATAATAAACAAACGAATACTTTATATTGTAATATACGTATATTACGAAACAAAATATGAATATGAATATAAATAACTATAAAAAGATGAAGTTAAACAGTAATATTACCTTCAGAAACACCAATTTGTTGTGGAACAAAATTTAAGGACGTGTGACGGGGACCTCACTTCAGAAATTTTTGCGGCGAAACTGCCGTCAATGTCAACATTTGACAGATGTCTTTGGTCTCAAATGTTGCCATTTTATGAAAATCAATCCTTAATATGGTAGTTCTTTTATTACAAACAGTTAAAAAATGCCGTGACGTATAGCGGAATTTCCGCACGGACCTATTTTGAAGACGGCAATAAATTTAATTATTTTATTTATTTGGAGCCTTACAGCCTTGTTATTAAGGTTGATTTAATATCTTGGACATATGATCCCTTCAAATAACAATCTGATCAGTACCATACAGAAAGATAAGTGTTGTATTTTTGACTTGAAACATTGTGTACCTAGAGGTGGACACTCGTAAATTTACGTTTTTTTTCTTAAAACTCTTATTTTTTAATTAATTTTGATTTTAACAATAAAGTAAGGGGGCTTAAGATTAGTAATTTGTATATTTTATCGCATTAAGTAAAAAAAAAATTTTTTGAAGTAATTCTGTGCTGATTTAATAAGTCATATGTTAGTAGGACACAATATTTTCCTGTGTACAACATCCAAGAAATCCGCCCATATTAACCTCAGGAAACTCAGTGATACAAATTGGTTCTTAGTAATGGACATCATTATAATATTGAAATCAAATCTGTGCAGAGTTATGCTATGTCTAAAAATGAACGTAACAATAATTTGTTACTAAATCTTTCCTAAGTTCTTGTACATAATTATACTTAATATAAATATTAGGAACTTTAAAAATGAAAACAAAAAAATAAACTATAAACAAAACTTACTTGACAAATCAGATCAAAAATTTGTGACATACACTGGTCTCAGTAATTTACAGCAACATAATATTCATAACAATGCTATGTCCAATCCGTCAAATGCACGTAACAATAATTTGTCACTAATTCTTTCCTAAGTTCTTGTTCATATTGAAATATTAGGAACTTTAAAAACAAAAGATAAACTCAAAACAAAAGTAACTTAACAAATCAGATCAAAACTTGCTTACCTAAATAACGTCATAAATAAAAATAAGTAGAAAACTAGAAAAATAATTATGTAGTTCTGGTGGTATGTAGTCAGTTGTGGTAGAGCCTCGCTACCGGCGAAAATCACTTTTGCTAGTAGCATGAATGGGCCGGCTCGTCCGGGGAAGTACCACACTCTCACAGAAAATCGACGTTTGAGTAGTAGCTTTACTGCTACTATGCTTCGTTCGGTGAGTGAGAGAGCCGGAGGCCCAGCTCCCTCTCCCCTCTGGGGAGGGAAAAATAAAAGGCCGGCAACGCTCCTGTGCCACCTTTGGTGTTGCAGTTGTCCATGGGCAGCGGTGATCACTTCCCATCAGGTGACCCACTTGCTCGTTTGCCGTCCAATGACATAAAAAAAAAAAAAAAACCACAACAAAAATAAATCTTAAAAATATTTTTCTGATTAACTAGAAGCCATTGTAAAAATTACAAGCAATTTGGACATATAAAATCATCTAAATCTTCTTGTGTTAGGCCCACACATTCCTCGTGATACCACAAAACGCATATTTTGCACTGTCGCATATCTGCTACAGTATTATTTTTGCAAGCAGCACGGGTAGCATGGCTAGCGCGACAACGGTTTTATGCTACTTTTTTATCGCACTTCCCGCGTTACCTGTCGTTGCGAGCATGGGTTTACTCCACGGGTATAAATATTGAAATCGACCTGTCATTTTATCGTACGCCGCGATTCGTATCTAAAGTGCGAGCATGGCTACAAGATGGCTGCCGTATTTTGAAGACAAATTGTCTACTTTTGACAGTTCTTTGGTTTAAATTTATCGGCGATTTCCAAGACCCAGATAAAAATTAAATTGAATAAAATAATCGTTTTTAGCGAATAAATTACTAAAGCACGAGGCTAACTATCAAGAACTTAGTCTTGGACAAACACAAGAACTAAAGATTCTGGATAAAAGCATTTTTTTTTTGAGCAAAATATTAATATAATTTCATCAATCAACACAATTTTTCCAAGTTCATCCTCAGCTGTGATACTTCTTGTTGTTAGTCTGCTTGTATGATAGCATTCATAGATATCAGAATATTGTGATAGCATTCATGCTGTAATAAATTTTGGCAAAGTTTTTACAGCCGGCCGCCTGCCTGGTGTCCCCTCCTTACTTTCGTCATTTCGTTCTTCTTCAGTAGTTAAAGTGTAAAAGGGCAACAAACCGACAAACTCACTTTTGATTTTAGCGTGTGTAAGTGGCCAACAGTATTATATATTGAAGCTGCCTAAAGGTATCTCACGTAGCTTAACGACTACCATCAATCATTGATGGTAGTCGTTAAGCTAGCTGAAGAAGAACGAAATGACGAAAGTAAGGAGGGGACACCAGGCAGGCGGCCGGCTGTAAAAACTTTGCCAAATTTTATTACAGCATGAATGCTATCATACAAGCAGACTCTAACAACATGAAGTATCACAGCTGAGGATGAACCTGGAAAAATTGTGTTGCTTGATGAAATTTTGCTCAAAAAAAATGCTTTTATCCACGAATCTTTAGTTCTTGTGTTTGTTCGAGACTAAGTTCTTGATAGTTAGCCTCGTGCTTTGGTTCCGGCTTGATAGCCGGAACCAACGGCTTAACTGGCCTTCCGAGGTATCGAGGAGTTAGAGATATTTTATGCCGCTTACGGTCACCCATCCCCATGGGGACTGCGCTCAGGGTTGCTTTACGTGCGTAAGCGCTGATAATGCTTACGCTCCCTTGGCCGTCACCCATCGGGTCTCTATCAGAATCGCCTCAAGTTAGGATAACGTAGTAAGCTGGAGAATTATTTATTTGGTAGGTATGTTATTTCTCTATTACTATAAGTATTAAAAGAACTCATTAACTCAACATATTTTTATTTTTAATGACATGCACAGCATTCAATCTTTTATATTACATAAACAAATCTTGAGGTACATTAAGACATAACCACAAATCATTTAAAACTTCTTGTGCGGGCTTGGCTCAGCTGATTTTCTATAAATAAAGATGTTTTGCTCGAGTATCACTACTAGCATCAGGTACTGCTGGTCCAATAGCAGCAGTCCATGGAGGAGACTTGCAACTCTGAAAATATAAAATAAATTAAAATAATATAATAATAAATATCATTCAGTCATACAATACATAAAGATTAAGGAAAATACCTATTTTTAGCCTGCTACTCCAACTGCATGTGGAACCTATTGTGCAGTATGTGCAGTTTTAAGCATACAAGCGCTATCAGTATTTTTGCAGTAGTCCACTGCAAGACGTAGGCCTCCTCCAAGGATTTCCGTCATTAGGATGGTTTTGCAATACCCACCATACATGGCAAATGGGTTAGTGAGCCCAGACTGTTTGGCTTGTATCAGTTACAACATCATCATCATTATCAAGTCTTTCTTAGTCTCCACTGCAGAAGCACGACCATCTCTGTACAACTAGAGCCATATTAGATGCTTATGTAAGCTTTATTTGAGTGGTCCAATTCTACTCTGCTGAGATCCACATATTAGTTACAGTGCTGCTGGTAATTGGTACCGTTTTTCAAGCGAGGGAAGGGTAGTTAGTTTGACTGGATGAACATGATACAAGTATTTAGTATGCTTTTTGTTCGGATAAGTTGGGTTTGATTCGACATAACCGCAAGCACTGGACAGGCAATTGAAGATGACACCCCTGATTTTAACCTAACAGTCTTCTGTCTCACTTAAACCCTAGTATGTACTTACATTAATGCCAGTTTAGGTTTCCTTGGAATTCGATCGGAAGGCTTATTCTTTTCCATGATGCTGAGCTGAACATCATGCAACAGCAACTTTTGTGCTAACTTGGGACGAACTAGTATTGCCAGTTTTCTCCCCGGCCCAGTGAACCAAGCTCCCTTTCCTCAAGATTTTTTTCTTGAAATTTCGCCATGTCTGGAAGAAAACATTTACAATCCATATAATAACATAATATACAAACCGGCATTAGCCTTAAAAAATTATGCTATAGGTTATTTTTTACTTTGTAAAAAACTGATTCACTGTAAACATTATACCTAATGGAGATTAAAAAAATTGTCTTTTAGTATTCAATCTCAAGTCAAGGAATTGAATCTAGGTACTGTTTACTTTGACAAGTTACGATATCATAAAAAATACGAGTATATGTACCTATGCATTATTTTACTTACAGTTTTGTCAGGTGGTCGTGTAGTATGGTCTTGACTTCCACCCTGGAGTTGCCTTTTTGAATGCCCAATAGGCCTGTTAATTCATAGTTGGTGAAAATTTTGCGGGCTCTCATCCAATAATTCACATTGTTACTTCTTACACTGAATCACTTTTATCTACGAAGTATTGGCATTTGATTGATACACGAAATACTCTTCACTTAAATTCCACATTATAATTCTTCTGTTTTATAAGCAGATTTACTCATTTTCTTATAAAAACTCTGTAAAATCTTCCAACGTAAATATATGTTTTGAAAATATTTTGAAAAGTAATGGGCAAAATCATAGACAATAAGAGAGATGAACGTCAAAAATTTAAAGAAAAATGGACAGCACTATTTACCGATTCGGTGTTGTCATATGTAAATACTTTTTATTCAATATTATGGCAATGCCAATTTAACACGTAGTTTAAAATTTATCCACGGGACAAATTGTATCGCACTGTCAACCCATGCTCGCTACTTAGATAAAAACGGCGACCATTTAAATTAGTAACGCCCCGCGATAGGTAACTATCGCGCAAGCCATGCTACGGGCGCAGGACAGTACCAGTCTTCCTTAGCTTTTTTAGCTTTATGTGTTTTTATCTTCCGTGTCGAAATCTCCTTGGTTTCATTTTGTTTTTGTTGGAATTCTGTTGTCTTTTTTTGTAAGCTTTAATGTTTTTCTGCCCTTTTTAGGGTTCCGTACAAAAATTGAAAAACGAGGGACGTACAATCTGTTGGCGTAGTCTTTGATTTTGCTTCTTGTTGAGGACCCCATTGAACACGTATAATATTATGTTGACGTATCAAACGGCGAGAGCGAAGTTGTTCTTTTGGCCATCTAGTATTATCAACACCTTGATAGAATAAATTTGAAATTGGTAAATCCTCATCATCAGAAACATCATGTGTAGGGCTTGCATATCCATCTAAATCATGATCACTATCATCTTCTGTGTCCGAATTTTCGATCTGGACTTCAACGTGATCAGAAATTTCGTCATCTAAACACGGAGTACCCTCTAAAACGTCTTCATCTTCCTCTAACAGCCATAATTCAATTTGTCGTTCTTGGTTTGCCATTATTCGGGTCTAAAATACAAAAAAAATAACAATCATATAGCGTAAAAGTGTGAACAATACCTTATTTCATTAAATGGAATCACATTTATTACCAAGATTGCTATAAATATGCAATAGAACAATCATAACATTGTAAACATGTAGTAAAAAAATACTTACGTAAGTAGTCGCGCGGATGACATGCGTCCTCCACTCACAATTTTGAACTTCTCCTGACACATCCAAGCCACTCAAGCGCACGGCCGTTACTGACGTCACTAAGCATACCATAGGCATTACTAAACTCAGCGCCAGCATATAAAAAATAAAAATCCCGCCCGTTTAATCAGCTTGGATGACATATGTCACCCGCGCGACCACTCTAGGGTTAACTAAATCTATACACGCACACATACGAAGGTGTGTGTATTGATTCTTCTGCATGCTTGTGTGCGTACATTGATTCTATAGCTACATATAAATTCATAAGTTTAATTTTAAATAGGCATTAAACAATCTTACAAATTAAAAAATAAAAATGACTATATAACAAATGAATTAGTTTATAGCTATAGAATCAATAAGTACACACAAACGAAATTCGGGTAAATTATAAATGCAAAGCTAAATAAAAATCAGTTGAAATCAAATCATTTTTATTTTAATAATGTTTGTGTTTATTATAATAATCTTAAGCTAATATTTTCGTCTCATCGTCTCCTTCATATGTAATTTACCAAAATTCGGTTGATTGATCTACACCAGCTGTGTAAAAATACATTAAAAGTTATGGCGACAAAATATTTTTTTAACTGTTCTTTGTGAGTTGTGCAATGTAGTTATATTTCGTTTAACTTTTTTTTGGAACATTTTTTTAAGAAATGTTACTGTAATGTGTTGAAGTTCATGGACTCAATTATCAGTCGCTTTATTAGGATTACATAGCCATTTTTAGGGTTCCGTAGTAAACTAGGAACCCTTATAGTTTCGCCATGTCTGTCTGTCTGTCTGTCTGTCTGTCTGTCTGTCTGTCCGTCCGCGGTTTTACTCAGAGACTATAAGTACTAGAAAGCTGTAATTTGGTATGGGTATGTATATTAATTATGGAAAAAAAGTGGTAGAAAAAAATCTTGAAAAAAAAATTTTTTTTTGGTAGCTCCCATACATGTAAAGTGGCGAAGTAATTTTTTTTTCTCTATTTACCCATCTTATGGGGTATCGTTAAAAAGGTATTTGAAAAATATTGTGAGGTTGAGAACACCATTTTTCGATTTAGGGATCCGTTTCCGAAATATTTGGTTTTAAAGTGCAAATTTTTGTTAGAGGTACGTGTCCCCCCCCTCTATCTGCTAAACGGTTATATATGGATACGTGAAAAAAATTACAGCAGTAGTATATATACTGAAGTTGAAAGGAAAACTATCAGAGCTGGGTACTAAGTGCAAACTAAAAAGTTATAGGCACCCAACTTATAAAATGTACTGGAAAATGTAAAATTTCATACAATCTTCATAGTTAGATGTTTTTGGTCGTTAAACTGTGAGGTGCGAGTGTAAAAAGTGTGAACTCAAAGTTGTCATTCGCAACTACGGAACCCTACTTTGCGCGTGGCCTGACACGCACTTGGCCGGTTTTTTATATTTATTATATTCTTTGGCTTTAATGAGCGCATTTTGCTCATTATTTTCATTGTTTTCAAGTAGGTTTTGTTTATATACCTTACACCCTTTGAGAATATTTTTAAACATTTTGTAAAGACCCAGCCACACACATAATTTCTTTGCCCTGCATCATTTTCATTAATGTATTCAGTTTCAAATATTTCATTATTACACAAAATCTCTTCTTTGTCATTTTTTACATAAGAATCCTTTTTATTTATTTAAAATAATTTTATGACTGCAGGCACTTATTGCCATTATCTTGACAACTGGCATTACTCGAATGAGGTGCGTTATAATTTAGGCTGGGTCCTGATTAAAATTTTATGTAAGTAATGCATCAAAGCCATATTTTTCTGATACAACATCAAATATTCCTTTCATGTCTTCAATAGTTTTGATAAAATTTGTCACAGAGGGAACTACTTTTTCAATCAACCGAGTTTTGTTTCCAATTTATTTAATTCCTTAAATCTAATTGTTCTTAAAACTAATTTTGCAGATTTCCACAACTGGCGATGACAAGAGTTGTTTGACAGCCCTTGTGTATTTTTACCATATTGAGGCTGTCAAACAGATTATCCAATAATACGGTAATTGGTATTAATTGTTTGCATTCATTCGGTAAATCACCTCGCGCAGTTAAATGCTCAGCAGCCACGGCAACGCTGTGACTAAATATTTGCGTTGCCGTTTTTACACGCATTTTTTTTCTGGATTTACGTGTTCTTCTGTAATTTTTGGTACCATTCTTAACTCTTTTTCTTTGTAGTGTAAATCGGCTGTATACAATTTTTAGGGTTCCGTACAAAAGTTGAAAAACGGAACCCTTATAGGATCACTCGAGCGTCTGTCTGTCCGTCCGTCCGTCTGTCACAGCCGATTTTCTCCGAATCTACTGAACCAAATTAGATGAAATTTGGTGAGATAGTGTAATCCTATGACCCAAACACGGATGTGCAAAGAAAATAAAGATTTTTTTTAAATAAGGGTCATTTTGAGGGGCCCAATTACAAAATTTTAAAAGAAAGTTTTGCAAACGTTACTGTGTCATATATCAAATGAAAGGGCTCATTATGAGGATCTCAAATATATTTTTTTTTTGTTCGGGTAAAATCAATACTTTTGATTTTATTCACGAAAGAAGGCAAAAATTGAACATTCCCCCCCCTGATCTCCGAAACTACTGGGCCGAAATTTTTTAAAAAATTACAAAATATACTTCATTCCTTGAAGATTACAGGAAAAATAATAAGAATCCTATCACTTGAAAATAAAGTGGTAAACTCACAATAATAAGTTCATTTAGGGAAATAGTTCACTAAAACACCACTAGATGGCGCTAGTCAATTGAATAAAACATTTTTTGCACATTGTGTGTGTGTTCACGAAGCATATTGTACGGAACCCTCATTGCGCGAGTTTGACTCACACTTGGCCGGTTTTTTTTTGATAATATTCCCATTTTACAACATTCTCATCATCATCCATTTTGCACAACATATCTTACGTTAATAAATTATTTCTTATGCGTTTTATCAAATGAGGAGTATCGTAAATTGGAATAATGTTATGTTTAATTTATACAAATAATATCATGACGCCCCACATTTCCATTTTTTTTTCACTTCTATTAGTTCTGTGATTGCACTTTTTTACAGTACTTTGATCACAAACTGTGTTTAATATAATTATCTCAGCATTTTGGGAAGCTATTACTACCTCCTCAATTATTTTTCTTAAATCTATTTTATTCAGCCTTGCTGTAAAATAATAAGCTGCTGGCTGTTTAATTTTTTTTAATGATCGTCAAAAAAGAATGATGATGATATTATGTTAACTGTTTCCACATTTTTGCTTAGGACTTGCTTTTCCGTCTTCTTTTTCGCATAATATGATCTAACTATGCAGTTATTGTTCTTCACAATTGTCGTATAGGAAAACCAATTATATTTCTAAGTAATAACAAAAAAAAGCTTTGTGTTGCGAATTATGTTAACCTTTACTAAAACTTACTCAATGTTTATTCTAGTCAAAACAAATCAAAAAAGGAAAAAAAATATATTATCAAAATAGAATGCAAGTAATCAATTCTTATAGATCTGAAGGTATACGTTCACTTAGATCAGCGGCCTCAGTCTCAATTAGATCTTCGTAAAATTTTCTTCAGTTTTGGAGCATGCACTGGCAACGCAACAGCAAATTTTTTTTTGTCTATTAACGCCTCAGGTGCAGTCTCAGTTGGTAAGTTGGTAGTCGGTCGATGGGGTCTTTTCCTCGTTTTATAATTTCTTTCAGTTCCATTTCAACTATCTGTTTCAAAAAGGAATTTCTTTGAATTCACCATTATAATTTTTTACGAACATAGATAACTTACCTCGTCGAAATTGGGTCACTTTAAGATTTTGTCCATTGTCTTAAAAAAGATTTCAAACGATTTTGTAAAATTTTAAATTGTTTGATGCCCACGATACAGGCTCAGCCTAAGTGTGGGGTTCACACATTCACTTTGCCGATGCCCGTCTTCGCCGCACGCCCAGCAACGATTAACAAAATTATTCGGCTTTATATGGGACTCAGTACGTTTGGGAGCTAGGCGATGTGACCTTTGACAATCATGACTGTAGAATGATTTTATATCTGACTATTTTGCGGTAACCTTAGTTTCTCGGCAATGAATTCAAAATCATATTGCGAAGAACCAATATAACCACATGTACCCGGTGGCGGACTCGCATAACTAATAGGTTTTGTATACTGAATCGTGCTCCTTTGATCTTTATAAATATTGCTTAAAAGCAACTGGACCCTTTCGTAGAGTTATAGATTCATCTAAGCATATTTCATGTACTGACCGGTACATTTCTTTAAATTTATTACTTAAATGGTCTATAACTAGGCCCGGTCGGATGCAAGGGGTTATTTGCGTCCGTCCCCTCGACCAGATGAAATGCAGCATTTAGGTCCCAGTACCTACTTTCATAAAACAGCCGACGAAATACGTCTGTTCGCAGTAATTGTATGTTAGTAAAACATGATTTGGTACTTGGCATTTTAATAATGCCAAGCATCATCCAACATGCGAACAGCACCCATATTTCGTCGGCATTCGTCTCATACCAGTCCCTTGCAAATCTTGGTCGAGAGGCCGAAAGACTCTGGGCTTATCTGTTCGACTCAACAGCAATATGAGTCATTATATCATCCGACCAAAATAAATATAATGCCTCATATGCATTACCGAATTGTTGAGTCGGCCCTATTGTTTCCGGCAAGAAACTTTCTTTCACACCATTCCACTCACTCATCGGTCCCCATACGAATCCTTCATTCATTTCATCATCATTCATCATCAAATTTTCATCCACTATCACATTGTCACCACTTTCTTCCACATTCATTCTACGTCGCAAATTTACTCTAGCAGCCAAAATGCGACTAATGTCTTGCCGGATTTGTTCTGGGAGCTCCGCGTCGTCAATAAATCTCTCTTGCAAGGGTTCACCTCGCATCCATCCTCTCTCACCCGTTACCCTGCCTTGACCAACTTTACATTTCAATGATGACATAATTTTTTTCCAATTCAATTTTTATCATGACATTTAATTAAAACAATGCACACTCAGTCCACATATATATAAGTAGTTTATAAGGTCTAACTAGAATTGTGAGTTGACGTCGCTTGGAGAAAATGCGCTGTGCAGTTTGTTGCCGCTTCTTCTGCACTCCGCTTTGGAAGCGGCCTAAACTTAGCCATAAGTAATTATTGACGTCAACAAAATTTTTTTGTTGTAAAAATTGTAAACAAAAATATGACAATTGATGAGTGTTCAAAGAAACCTATATTAAATAAACGATTGAATCTTGAACCACGTCCCCGTCCTCGACCTTGGCCGCGCCCTCGTCCCCGTGTCGATACTCCACCTCTTCTACTTCTGGATGAAGATGGCGGCATTAACTCTATTAGGAACCGCTCTGGCACTGGCATTTCGACTGGCGCAGGGGCTTCCAGTGTCACAGGTGGAATGTCAGGAGAGGAGTTCCGTACAATTCTGCAATAATAAAATGAAAAAAAAAATAAGGAATAAGTAAATGCACTGCAATGGACCTGAAGGACGTGGGTTAAATTTTTCTTGTATATATTTAATATTTAACATAAATATAGCATTGTTGAATGCAAAAAATTAGAAAAACCAATGCAGTTGACAGTAAGTATGTAAATTTCACCTTTTTTGTTTACACATAGGTACCCACCTAATATTATAAAAGTAAAAATAACTCAGACCATCTGTTACCCCGTTCATTTTGACAAACACTGACCTATTCCAATGAAATTAAGATTTGAAAAACTATAATTTACATAGGTATGGGTAGGTACTTAGTGACTGTTTGGCTTTTACATTTATTTTAAATAAATACCTGTCGATACATACTGATAGTAAATTTTAAATGCTTGACTTCGGCGAACGTAGACTTAGGACGCACCGCACGCGTCTCGGTCACTGCATTCGAATTCGTACAAAATTCTATCATAACGTATTGCCGGCCTTTAGGCGGCTTGACAAATCTATCACCAGTTTTGGCCAATTACACACACAAATACAAAACAACGAACAATAATTAGAACTCGTAGGTACCTACCTACTTCTAACAAATTCAAAATATCGCCGAATAATTTAACAATCGTATGTACGACGTAGGTACTAAAAGAGTAACACTCACCAGCAAATTTGGAAATGAGACCGGGCAGCTCCCATGTTTCCAGTAACTCCGCCACTTCATCCATGTTTCACTTGCACAGTATTAAGGAACGTAGGTACTGACTTTCTCGAACACAGTTCACAGTAAAAATTCTTGTTAAAATGGAACAATTTACAAATTGAGAATAAAATTAGTGGATTGCAACTCGAACGAACTTGTCGCGAAAAAAATGGCGCGAGGTGCGGCTGCGGCGGGGTGGGGGTGCGGGACGCGCGCGGCACTGGTCGGGCGAACAAGGGGCGCGGCGCGGGGGAGATGCGCGGGAGGTGGATACGGAAACGTTTTGTTCGTTTTTCTAGTTGAAATATCAAAGTATTTATTTTATTTGACTACTTCTAACAGTTGATTTTATTAAATAATTTATTAAATCAACAAAGATGCTTGTTTAAATAGAAGATTATAATTTATTTGAAACTCTCATGTTGCTTTTTAGAATTAACAAACTTAAATACATAATGTAACAAGGCGAATTAATAGAATTAAACAAGAAATATAAACAATGTACGAAGTAACTAAGATCTTGATTGAAATGAACTATAGGCGTAGGTTGTTGATTTGAATTTAATGAATTTGTTCTGACAACTAAGCTACCTTGTTTAGGAAATTCAAATAATTATTTATAACAGATAATATATCGTCAACTAAGAGGAGATGTATCTTAGTTAGAATCTATTTTTTTCAGTGTAGGCTCTTCATTCTTTACATAATTCTTGTAGGTCTTTTCATTTAGAAGACGTTTGATTTCGATTAAATCTTCAAAAATTCCATCTGGGGATCCCGCGATCATAGGAAAGATATCTGGAGCTCAATCCGAGGCCACATTTATCAATGTTTTTTTTTTTCTAATTTTCCCTCCACAGTTTTTCTCTCATCGTCTTCTAACGTGCGGCCACGTTTCATAGATTTGGTGTCTGGAATTTTCATTATCACTTGTTTCCCATCTGCTTACTTCGAATGCTCTAGAAGCAGTTCGACCGTACCTTAATTCAAACCAAAGAGCACTATTTGATTGTTCTCTATTTAGTTCTTCAACTTTCTGTATTACAGACTATTTTTCCCAAAAAAACTACCACATTTTTTTCCTTAAGCTTAAATGCGAGTTGATGCAATGAGATAGCTTCTATGTCGTGATGTTGATATTTTAAAGCTCACAATCTTCAACGTTTCTCTTCTTAGCTTCTTGTATAAACTTTTTTAGGGCAGATGAATTCCCTGGTAACCAGTGGCGGCTCGTGACTTCAAGGAGTGGTGGTTCATCTGCTTACCTTCTTTCTCTCAAAAGCAGTGTTTGTTTATAGTCGACTACCCCTATGCACCTACCTAATAATATTTGTACATACATAATTAGTTACTCTAGGTACAATTTTTGTTAATATTAATGCATGTTGTAACACCATTTCCGTATAAAAAGTATAGTAGGCAGACTTATGTACATGCAGTGAAATATCTCATCATCGTGACTTACTATTGGTTTAGTTAGAGGAGCTGCGCGCTAATGAATATTCTAATAGGTAATTAATTCAGGTTGAAAAGCACGAGATGGTTTCAAAAAAACAGATTAGGCGGCATACCTCCTAAATAAGCCATAGCCTATTTTCTTTTTTAGTTCTTGTTCAAATAATCCCATTAACTTTAAAGCCACTTTCAAACACTACACTTTGAAGCACACACAAAGTAGAAAACCATAACTATAATTAATTATTGGGTAATTTCGCGCGCGTTATCTATCACACCCAATATTCGTGCCTCGAATTCAGATCGGCTTCCCTATCTAGAAACCGAGCCATAACTAGCAGCCTAGGCTCAGACGCGTCTGCTAAAATCTCAAAATCGTACCACCGATTACGTATAACCGTCGTTAATTTATCGCATACAATGTTAGTTATTTCTGGGTTATACAAGTACTCGATTTTATTCAATGTCTTTATAGTAGTAATAATATTATTCACTTTAGAAGCGAAAATACACACTTCCCTTGGGCTATCTGTCAGCTTCGGTAAGTGGCGTAATTTTTCCAGCTCGTTTGTAGCCAAGGCGTGTGGACAGCCGAAACGCGCTTCTAATCTTTCGATGATTTCTGTTGCTTTTATACTACCTAAAAATAAACCCTTGACTGACTCTAAAGCTACCCCTTTCAAATATTTACGTAGCCGGGCCATCTTTTCTGCTTCCGTAAAGGCAGACAGATTCTACAAATGCACTTTTAAAATATAGCCAGTCACTAGTATTTCCATTAAAATAAGGTAAGACGTCATACCTGCGAGCCGCGGGGCGAGCCCCGCGGACTTCCTCCATTAAAGCCGCCGTTAGGTCTCTCAACGGCTGGCTGGTGTCGTTTGTCTGTGGTGCCCCCGTGGTAGCTTGCGGCCCACTGGCTGCGGTTGTGACGGGTGCCGAAGTGTCTGCGGGCAGGAGCGCCGCGGCCGTGTCGTGCGGAGCTGTGTCCTGGGTGCCGCCACCGGTGACTGTCGGTGTCCCCACTCGAGGTGGCTCTATTGCGGAGGACGGTTCCTCCGCTGGCTGTTCCCTTGCCGTACTCCGTGTTCCCACCATGCCGAAACTACCTACTTTTAGGCACAAGTTACAGGCGGAACGCGACGCGGTTGCACTGATAATCGATAAATCCGGCTCGAAGGACCAGCTTTGTTAATGAAAGGCTGGTTTATTAATAAAATAGTTTATTAATCTGAAACTTTCACTAGTACAAAACGCGTTTGACAAAGACATGGAAAAGACACTCGAGTTGATAATGGCGGGTGACGACTGACAAGTGACAAGTACTCTCTATGTGCCGGCAAAATATTTGGCCCCGCTTCACAGCCAGCTAGCCAATCAGCGCAAAGCGAATTTACGCTAAAAAGGCGTGGCCGGGTTCACAGACTAATAATATGTATAGACACACATTTGGCCGACACCTAGAGCAATAAAACAATAGAGCAAACACTAGACTTTATGTATCGGTAACAAGATTTATTTGAATAAAATACAAGTCATAAATAAATCGAATGGTTGATGGAAAGAGTGTTTTAATATGCGGTAAATGAATAACATGGAACAATTAGGGTAAACTTCCAGTCATTGGACAATTAACGACCATTTGATGGATTTCAACAGATTATGAACACGTTTACAAAGATCCCTGCTAATATTGTTGTTATTTTATTAGTTAAATATGTATCTTTGTATAATACATTCTTTAAAAGAGCATTTCACATAGAATACGCGAAAAAAATCTGTTGAAAAAAAAAATAACAAAATATATAGTTATTGGACAAAATTTTTATTGTTGGACACCATTAACTAGTTAATGGACAGCACTTTAATGAACGCTTAAATCGTCAAAATAATCAATGATACTGATTTAAAAGGAAAAAAAAATAAGAAAAAACTATTTGTAATCGTATTTATTAGAAAATTAACAGTTATAACATATATTTTTATATCTTAGAATCAACTTTGAATCACATTTGGTAATAATACTTATATTATTCCGTCTCACATAATCTTAGCAACCTCTTTTTATGTACTCGTATTTTAAACTTTCAACATAAAATATAATTATAATCTTTACTTCAAAACAAAACACTGCTTATGTCTTCTGAACAAATAGTATTAATAACTTTTATTTTTATTTTGTTCTAGCATCATATCATATAATGTTTGTGCATCATCATCACTGTCTTTGCTATTCTTGTCAGAACTGAGATCAAGAGTGTCGTCATTATTATCTTCTTTATAGCAACCATGACATACAAAAAGATCGATTCTTATGTCTTCGGGAACGTGCTCTTGATGCTTGGCTGGTATACATTTTACATGAAATATCGCCGAACACATATCGCATACCACCCGATTTAATGTCTTAGTCGACTTACAGCATACCTTGCACGCATTTGTTGAAACAGCTTGAGAATTTTTATTAACATTCTTTTTTGTTTTTTCTATCTTTTTTGTTTCTTTCTGTTGTTTAGTTTCTTGCTTTTTCTTCTTTTTCTCCTCTTTCGCTTTTGTTTCTAATTCTTTTTTTATCATCTGTTCTTTAAACATTGCTCTATATTTGTCAGAGGTTATTGCAAATGGCATTCCCACGGTGTTTCTTCTACCTTTCCTTTCGGGTGTTTTTGGCAAAGTCAAGAAACTTCCCAAAAGACTGTTTGAAATAATTTTAAAAGCAGGGCTAGTTTCGCATGTTGACTGAATTGACATTGTGGGTTGCTGAACATTCGCTGCTTCTGAGTTTTCAAAAACATTTGTACATAAAATTTGTTTCGCTGGTGTCATGTTTTGTGACCTTTTTTCCTGTGTCATATCCTCATCAAATCGACTTCCGTTATTATTTTCTATTTCTTCATAGGACTGAATAGGCAAAGGCGGCTCCATAGGCATATTGTCTTCACGGTTGGTTGGATTGTTTTGTGCGGATGGAGACTGAGAGGCGTTAATATCAAAGACAGAGTAGAGACGGTACAAAATATTTAAGTTTTCATTATCTTCAGAGTTACCATTACCGTTACCATAAGCACGCAATTTTGACATTATAGATGGTCCAACCACTTCTTTAAATTTCGTCAAAGTAATAACATTAGGAGAACTTGTTTCAGGTTGTTGATGAACAGACAGAACGTGTGTATTAGAATTATAGTTTTTAATTCCACCGAGGCACTTGGAATAGTCTACTGCGTTAGGATCGAATGGTACTAAACCACAACAACGAAACCCATTAATCAGAGTATCTGGTTTTATAGAATTTTTTAATGCTAGTTGCAGAACACTTGCAAAATTCACTTTTGTAATCGGCTCTCCATGGTTTTCTAAATGCCATAACTTTACAGCATCTTTCCAAGCAGCCTTTACTGGCCTGAAGACAGCTACGTCGGCTGGTTGTAAAATCCTAGTAGAATTAGGATACAATGCTATTACTTCGATGCCTAACTCTTTGCACAGCTTACTTACTCCATAAGTAAGGTGAGTTATATGTCCGTCTAAAAAGTATATGACGGGGAATTGTACGCCTTTGGCAATCAAATGAGGATGAAATATGTTTCCTATATATTCGAAAAATAGTTCGGATGTCATCCATCCATTATCACTTCTGCCGATTCCCCAATCTTTGGGAACTCCGTCGACAATTTTTTGAGGTACTCTTTGATAGTTGTACACAATCATAGGTGGACACGCAGTGCCGTCAGCGGAAAAAGTGAACATTACTGTTACTGATTCTTTGGCATTACCTTCATCAACTTTATATACATTTTGGGTTCCTTTCTCAGCTAAAACTTTACCCGTTTTGGGACATAATTGAAATCCACTTTCGTCGCCATTATAGATCCTGGATGGTTCATTAAAATTTTTTATGAATTTGTTTTGCGACAAGTAGTCATGGATTTCTGAGAACCATTTCCTGATATCTGATTCCGAAACACACGCACTAGATTGTGTTACACCTTCACTGGTACGAAATACTATGGCTGGGTGTCGTTTTAAAAACCCTCTAACCCATCCATCTCCAGGGTAATTATTAATAAACTTATTGGGCCGTGGATTTTCGGTCAAAAACTTGTGAACACTTTGTTTTAAATCATCGGTTTTTAAAGGAAATCCTTTTCTCATATTTTCTTTAATCCAAAACTCTTAAGTACGCTCCTCGTCTTCAGTCAGAACAGGAGGTGGACCAAAAGATGTTCTATGGGTTGGGTTTTTTAGTTTGAAATGTAAGGTAGATTTTGGGATATTGTATTTTCTCGCTATTTCACGTATTTTGCCATTTTCTCTTATTTCATTAAGTGCTAAATTTAAGGTATTAGAATCATAGTCTTTCTTTTTCCCTTTAGGCATTATTGATTCCCTTCTAAAAACCGCTATCCAAGAGTACCTGCAATTAATGAGTTATTGGACATTAATATTAGTCGTTGGACACCTTGTCCAAAGACTAGTATAAAATGTCTTAAAACAATAATATTAAACCTACTTGTTTCAGCTTAAAGAAAAAGACAGAGAAGCCTATAATTGTTCAAATTTATTTGAATTTCGACTATATAGTTATTGGACACCTGTCCAATAATTAGATATTGAATAAGAAAGCTTTGAATCATTGGACAGCACATTGTCGAGCTCCGTGGCGCAGCGGTCAACACGCCAGCCTGCGACACGGGGGTCCCGGGTTCGATCCCCGGTCAGGTCATGATGGAAAACGATCTTTTTCAGAGTGACCTGGGTCTTGGATGTTTATCTATAATAAGTATATATTATAAAATATAGTATCGTTGAGTTAGTATCCTGCGACACAAGTTCACAACTTACTGTGGGGCTAGCTCAATTTGTGTGATATGTCCCTATATATTTATTTATTTATTTTATATTTATAACCTGAAAATTATATTTGAGGCACCAAATACCGCTTAATTTTATGCAAAATATGATATTACTTTACTGTGTAAACGACTAAGCATATGGGATTGACGATAAGAAAATTAAATGTTATAAACTGTGTTAGTAAACTTACCGAATTCTTTATTTTTCACCTGGAACACTGCGTGACAGTGAGGACGCCAAGAAAAGTGAATATTTTGAACTACTACTGCCACCTATCACAAATGTATTGAACTATTTAGTATTGTCAAAAAGAAGCGTATATAAAGAGACCAGTACCGGTGTGCTCGTTTCTAGAACTTCCTTGTTTTATAAGGTTTTATTGTTTTTGTCCAATGAGTGGTAGCGTCCAATGACTCGTAGATTACCCTATTTAGAAATAGGAAAGGCTTTTTCTCATTCAATGTTCAAGCCATGTGTTCATCAGATTTAATGTTTCAAGACATAGTAGCACGTTGGCCTGGCTCCAGCCATGACAGTAATATATTTGCAAATTCAGCAGCAAAATTCCATTTTGAGAATGGTGAATTTGACAATGGAATTGTACTCGGTGATAGTGGATATGAACAAACCAATTATTTATTGATTCCTTTTCAAGACCCAAATACTCATGCTCAAAGTTTGTATAATGAATCGCAAATACGAACAAGGAACGTAATAGAGAGATGCTTTGGTTTTGTGGAAACGGCGCTTCCCAATGAAGCATTGGGTTAAGATGTCAACTACCACTTGCACAAGATGTAATTGTAGCCTGTGCAATATTACATAACTTGGCAAGAATGAAAAATGAAGAGGAACCACCAAAGGATTAGAAAGTAGTCATTCCACCACCACCAGAATTTGATCCCATCATTGCCAATCCCACTGTAGAAGAGAGGCACTTAACTAGAAATATAATGTTAGGATATTTTAATTCCTTAATAATTAATAGTAATATGTAATTAAAAAACTATTAATAGTATGAACAAGTCTTTATTTTTTTTCTTAATAGGTATATAATTATAATTAGGTAGGGACCAAAATCTTATAAATACATAAAGTAAGCAACAACCGGGTTGCAACAGGTACCCCTAAATCATGTCGTTTGAAACTGGTCCGCTACTGTTTTTTAATTTTAGTACCAGCAAATTGTGTATTTCTTGCTTTCTTGCCTCGTCATTAGCAAGATGCTGCATTTTCAATTTGTGTTCATCTTCTATAAACTGATGTGTGTTCATCTTCTATGAACTGATGTTGCTTCCTCGTAGTTTCCATTTGCAGTTGTACCAGTTCCAACCGGGCAGCACTTAATTTATCCAGTCTGCCAGTAACGCTTGTTTTGGAGACTTTATCTATTAACTATATAACTTACGTTTCAACAACTCATCTGTGTCTGAATTGTCAGCCAATGTTACACTATTTTCAGAATTTTTGCACATATTGTAATGTGCTTTTAGCCTTGCCACCAGCCCGACCACCTCCTTATCACATATTCGACATTTAACTTGATTGGTTTTCATCAAACCCACATCAGGAACAACTATGTAGTGCTTCCAAGTATCGTCTTTTTTCCGTCCACCAGTTGGTGTTGAAGGTGCAGTGGTCATTGTTTATATATGACTTCTCGTGAAAAGTTGGATACAAAAGTTCAAACACTAGCACGAATGGAACTCATGATTAGGTTTTTAAAAACAATAGAAATAGAATTTCGGTTTTACGATGAATGTCTCCCGCCTGTTTATTGCAAGTCAATTGTCAAGTGTCATTGTCAATGCCAAGTAAATGCGCGATCGCCAGTGTTGCCATAAGGCATAGTAATATAAGCCTATACAGCCAAGTAAAAACGTATGTGCCTGCTAATAAATCAATGTTTTAAACATGAATAAAACGTCGTAACAAAACGTTAATAAAACATTGAATTAAACATAAAACATTGATTAAAACAAATAAAACAAAAACAAAAAATGTCTTTTTTAAAATTTCCTGTTTTTTTGCAACTCTGTCAGATAGTATCGATACCTAGTAAAGTATTGGAACAAAAGTATTGAGTACGAAAATACTAGGTATCGCAACGCAAGTATCGATACTACTCAAGTATCGATACTTTTTGCGGATCCCTACGCATAAGCTTGTGGGCTAAGGCAAGTCGCGTCGCCGGCGCCGGCGGCGCGTTAAGAGTCGCCTGGACGCGCATATCTCCATAGAAACGAAAATAAGGCATTCCTATACAGCTTGGTAAATTAATCAATGGTTTGAAAATTATACGCCTCTCAAGATTTCAATACAAATTTGAAAAGGCTTATTATTCTCAGACCATTGGTATTTTAACCAAGCTGTATAGGAATGTACGTAGAATATCATGATATTAATTAATTAAATGCTTAATTTTACTCCAACATTATCAAATTTGTATGGAGACATGCGCGTCCAGGCGACTCTTAAGGTAAGCGTGTAAGGTGAAGATTTCAATCAGTGTTAGCCACTTACACAGACAAAAAACAAAAAAAAATGCTAAAAATTTTGTTTGTTGGTTAAACGCGTTAACCTCAGGAAGTAGTTGAAAGATTACAAAAATTCGCTCACTGTTGTATCGGTACTTTATCCCTGAGTGTCATAAGCTAGATATGTACCAAGGGCTAAGCCGGGGCGGACTGCTAGTCATAATATAATTTTCCCGCGACTTAGTCCGCGTAAATTATACCCTATATCACCCGCAGTAGTTTCAGAGCCTATTCAATGCAAACAAAATAATAAACAGAATCAATTATACAAATCATGAACGAAATTATAAAGCATCTCTTCGATTGCAGAGCACGTCAGGATCCTCAATGTCTTTTAAAGTATTGTACAATACTTTCAGTCCACCCTCGGTGTTTATTGTAATTTTTCTAATTTATTGAAAAATACAATGCTTATACTTTCGTCTTTTATTTATTGAAAAGTCTTAATTAATTAAAGTCTAAATCAAGACCTGTATGCAATGTATACATTAAGAAAACATTAAATGATTGAGTATTGAAGGCAAGCAAACAATTACTAGTTATCTATGTCCCTGGGAATAAACTTTGAATTAGTAAATCCCTTGCTGCTCTAGGTATGCTTGCCGCAGGAGTAAAAATTTGCAAACTCCTGTCCCTTATCAGTTCTTGATCGTTTTCTATATCCGGTAAGGAATCGTTATGAGCCCGTGCTATATTGTGAAGCACGTCACAGGCGTTCATAATTTTGCCTGCCATTGTTGGTTGATAATGAAGAGCCCTGTGTGGCAACAAACACCGCTAGCGACATTTCAATACACCTATGCACCGCTCCACAGTGTTTCTTACCCTGTAGTGCAGGTTGGTATACAGTAGCTCAGGAGACCTTGGCTGAGCTCCTAAAATAGGTGTCATCATCCAAGGTCTCTGAGCATATCCTGAATCTCCTAGAAAAAGAAAAAAATGTATCAAAATAAAATTTAAATGTACTCTCTACTTTTGGCCAACAAATGGCCAACTACACAAATATATTGAGGGATCCCACTATCATTTTGGTTTTGTACCTTGAAGGTCAGATTACTTTAGCAGGTAGATAATTAACAGATTAGCTTCTTTTTAAAATAAAATGGCTATAAATAGTTATGATTGTATTATAAACTTGGCAAACTCAATAGCAAAATCATTTGCCTCAATTAGGTCCTCCAGAGTACCTTTACAGGTACAAGAAGTCTTTCTTTTGAAAATTTTTGGCGAAAATGCTAAGTAAAGCTTTACATTCACACTTTAAACTGTAAACAGTAGATCATAAAATAGTTTGGAGGGTTATCTAAGGCCTCGTCAAACAAATTTTTAAATGGTATCTCTGTTTTCTGTCTAACGGTTTATTTCAAATGGCAGCAATGGACCCCTCAAAAATTAATGTATCTCCTTAAATACTTATTTCACTGAATAATTACTTAAAACATACCCAAAAGTCAGCAGCGCTCTGTACTTTGCAGTTGCTCCAAATTGGGCTTCACAGGGCTCTGATTCCAGACAAAGAAATCATGGGAAGATCCAGGATATGATGCATCTATGTGTGTTATTGTAAGATTGGCATCACATATCTGAAAGTAATATATATGTTAAATAATATACTGGAGAAATAATATTAAAATTACAAATAAATATTCTGATATACTATTATTAAATTAAAAAATAATATATGGGAAGAAATTCCATATGGGCAGGATCCTATAATGTAATAAGATAATATCAGCTAGCAGTGTGACGGCATAAAAAACTTATCAAATAGGAAATTACTACTCGTAATGATATAAATAAGTATACTTACTAGCAAAATATTTAAGAAGTGATAACGATTCCTATTAATGTAACTGTCCTCATGTTCCACTGGGCGAATTAGTTTTACATGAGTCCCATCAATGCATCCAATAATGCCTAGGAAACCCAATTTTGTCATGAACCTGAAAACAGGTAAAATTATATTTACCTAAATGAATTTTAAAAAACTAAGTATATTTTTCAATAATAAAGTGTTGGAGCCTAGGGTGTCTTAACATCGGAGTATCAATAAAAACTAGGGTTTCTTGAAACTTTCTTGTATTTCTTGTAAAATAGAATAGAGCACATAATTACTCACGTATCGATATACTGCAGGAGCACGACCCACTCTGTACTACCGGAGCCATATATTAGCCAGAGCAGTCAGAGGATTTAGCCTACACTCTCCACGCTGGCCAGACCGGTTGGAGTGGTCTCTTTGATGTTTATAAGCTTTGTTTAGCTTGTTTTCTAAGTCGCCTTTTACGACATCCACGGGAAAACTTGGAGTGATCCTATTCTACTCTGCCGGGGGTCACATATTACTAAATCAAAACTTCATAGAGCAAATTTCAAAAGAATAACAATTGAAATAACAAAATTTTAAATGCCTAATGTGATATTTAGAAAAAAATTATAATCTCAATGTTTATGTCATCAAATGGACGACTGACCAAAAGATGCTAGATATAAATTTAAAAATACCAAATCATTCCTAGTAATATTTCATGATCGCAAATGATGCGACAGAAATGAAGTTAGGTTCGAGTTATTTTTTTATGACCACCCAGAACGACTGAGGGCAGAAAAAAAGTTAGGTTCGAGTTATTTTTTATGATCACCCGCAACGCCTGAGGGCAGAAAAGAAGTTAGGCACGAGTTTTTGATCATCCGGAATACTGAGGGCAAAAAAGAAGTTAGGTTCATAATATTTTTTTATTTTTTTTTGTCCACCCGGAACGACTGAGAGCAAAAAAAAGTTAAGTACGAGTTTTTTTATGACCATCCGGAACGACTAAGGACAGAACAGTTTTGTGCGTTTTTATTTTTTGCGAAATATAAATTATTTATTGAGAGAATTAGAAGTTATTAAGTTTAATATGTAATGAATATTTTGGGAAATTTAATAAATATACGCGACGTAAAAAAATTAGGTGGACAGAAATTAGACTATACCGAGTACAGCAATACATAATGGGGTTATTATTACAGTTTTAGTAAAACCAGTTGATAATTAATATAAAATAACGTTTTGGCAAATAGTGTGATAATTAATTTAAAATTTGATATTTCAGACTCTGGTCAGTTGAACTTTTGGTCAAATGACCATTGACATTCTAAAATTTGTTGATTTGTTCTTTTAAAATTTGCTCGATGAAGTTTTTGATTTATTAATATGTTACCCTGCAACCACGCGGCTCCGCTACCGGGAACCACGCGACTGTATTTAATGTATGATCTCATTTAATATTTTCATCAACTACAGTAAATTGTGCTCTAGTAATAAGGTCGAGTATTTTGATGTCTGGTATTTTTTCCAAGACGTTATCAAATAAAAATACTAATAAAGAAGCCATTTAAACACTGTTTTTTTAAGCTCTGGTTGACTGATAGATAAGGCTTTAAGTCCGCCAATTACATGTACTTTGAATTTTTTTTTAATTACCATCATCTTTTCGTGTAGGAGAAACGGTCAGTCGACCATGCACACCCTGGTGTCAGAATTCTTCGGAACCGCCTCTCGGCCTCTGACGTGGTTCTTTTAAAAACTGCCAGATGGCAGCCGGGACCAACGGCTTAACGTGCCTTACGAAGCACGGGATCATATTTTTTTATCAGACCATCAGGTGATTCATGCCTGCAATGTCCTAACCTAACTGGAAACAACTTCACAAAGTTTGCTTCCCGTGGGAATCGATCCCACGACCCCCGGGTCAACAAGGCAAACACCTTAACCACTGAACCACGGAGGCAGTTTTTTTTAAATGAATAATTAAATTTTCAAACAACGCGAAATGTCGAGAAAGCGATAATATGAGAATCAGAACGTCGATTTAGTCACAGTGTGATTAGTAGCTACTGAATTTAATCAAGTGTTGTAGAGGTTTAAGAGCAATTTTACGATAATCTTATCTGCAGAGTTTGAAAATATCCGATTTTTATAATAAATATCAATAATTCGACTATCGAGGCTAAGAGAAAGAAGCGAAAATATTCTGTAATAGTATATATTAATCAAACACTTAAAATGTGAAAGGAATTTGTAGAATAATAAATGTGACAATTTACCACATTTTTTATTCAAAGAAGTAACAAAAAAGTGTTTATTACATAAAGATTTTTTTAATGAATACTTAAAGCTAGCTAGATAGCCGTACTGGTAAATTAAATAGGATTTCCCCAACTGCAAATGAGGTTGCCATTTTCAGAAACAATCGAAATTATTCTGAAATATAGTTTTTCGCTACATGTTGCCAGGATACTCCAAAATTTTTATTTCTGTAGACAGCAATAAATCAATTTATATATATCATGATAAAAATCGATTTACATATATCGTGATATATATCCGTTGATATATTTCGGCGAACCCTGCTCATCTCTTTAATATGAAATTATAATTGTATAGCTAGATATAAGGTATTGAATAAGCTAAAATACATTGGCTTTTTTTTATTTCAGGGAAAGCATTCGACGAATTTAAAAAATCACTTAGCAGCAAAACATAATGATGAGTTTAAAGTTGTGGAAGATTTAAATAAAAAAACAGCTCAATCCAACAAGTCCGCATCAAGAAACACAACAGAAATATTGAAAAAATATTGCGTGCGCCTCGTGACTATACATGGTAGACCTTTGGCAATGATGGAAGATGAGGCCTTTCAAAGTATAATTAATCTTGCTGCTGGTAGTGATGATGCCAGTAAAAATATGAATATTAAAGCAATAAAAATAAAAATCAATGAAGAAGCTGATGAAATCCGACGCAAAATTTCTGCTGAAGTAAAAAACAAAATGATAAGTTTGAAAATCGACGCTGCAACTTGTCTGGAAAGAAAATTTTTAGGTGTAAATATACAATACATTTTAAACGCCAAAATTGTAGTGAGAAATTTAGCAGTAGTGGAAATTTTTGATAGGCAAACATCATCTTACTTAAAAACAACAATAGAAGAAATATTGACCGATTTTAAAATAGTACCGGAACAAATTTATTGTATTTGCACCGACAACGGTAGCAACATGATAAAAATGGTGAAATTAATGGGAGGTTCGTATATTTCCGAAGACTATGATAACAGTAGCGAACATGATGAAGAGGAACTCTTGGAAGAACTTTATAATAGTGAAGATGAAAACTATGAGCAGGAACAACAAGCACAGGCAGATAACATATTTAACTGTATTGATGTTAATGTCGATAATTTTCTTAATAATGACAGGTCTTTTAAAATAAGGGGTATGTTATGTGCTGCACACACCCTACAACTGGCTGTCAAAGATGCAGTAGCAGCTGACATATCTGCCCAAGCCGTAATAACCATTGCAAGAGTCATTGTAAATATATTGAAAAAGCCAAATAATATAAATTTATTAAAACGTGCCAATTTAAGAAAACCAATTAAAGATTGTCCCACTAGGTGGACATCTACATTTAATATGTTAGTGCGTCTTATAATGCTTCAAGATTTTTGTAATAGTATATCTGAAATATTTATAACAACTTCGGATGAGTTTTGGCAGGACATTAAAATAATAGTTAATTGTTTACAGCCCATTAACGCAGCGACTTTAACCTTGCAAAAAGAGCAACTGACAATCGGTGATTTTTATATTACTTGGCTCAACTGCAAAAATCAAATTGAAACTATTCAACATAATTTTGCAGTTGCCCTTTTTAATTCTATGGATCAAAGAGAAAGGAAACTAATGGAAAACGATGTAGTTTTAGAGAGTTTATATTTAGATAGTCGTTTAAACGTGTTGTTGTCCCCAGAACAATGCCAAAAGGCTAGAAAATTATTAAAAGAAGTTTACCTTCAGAATAACAGTCTTAAAAATCAAGACCCAGTAGGTGCAGAGCATTTAGATGCTGAATCAGATCCAGTACCTAGCACCAGTGCAAATTATTCTGCGATTGAAGCCATGCTTCAAAATAAAGAAAGAATGCGCCGTACCAGTACTACAATGGAAAATATTTCTTTTGATATCTGTTTAAATGAGCTATGCATTGCTACTCGACTCAATTTAAATGAAAACATAATTATGCATTGGCAAAATAAAGCTATAGTTTTATCCGAATTGACTACTGTTGCCAATATTGTGTTAGGAGCACCAGCAACACAAGTTTCGGTAGAGCGACTCTTTTCATCTTTGAAATTTGTGCTCCATCCTTTACGCAGCAACATCACCCCATTATTTTTAAAAAATATAATGATTGTAAAGGAAAATAAAGATTTGTTATAAAATTTATACATACATATCACGCCTTTCTCCCATAGGGGTAAGCAGAGACTATTGATCCGCACTTTCTTTTTGCTTCATCCACATTAATTACTCTTTTCATGCATGTTCGCCGGTTTCGGGTTACTTCTCACTTATCCTTTTGCAAGAACGTTCGCAATTTGGTCACGATACGTTCGTCAAGGCCGGTTCTGACCGACTGTCCCAACCATATCCGCTGTATATCTTTCGTCAGTCTTCTTTCATCCATCCTCTCTACAGGTCCAAGCCATCTTAATGTTCCTTTCTCAATTTTTGACTCTATACTGACTTTCACTCCACATCGTTCCCTTATATTATAACATCATTTCTCAAACGATCTTTCAAACTTACTCCACATATACTTTGTTTTGTTTTTTGTTTGTGCAAGTGGCCAGCACTGGTATCGAATTTTTCAAGCTGCCTAAAGGCATCTGACATAGCTTAACGACTGCCATCAATGATAACAGCCAGGACCAACGGCTTAACGTGTCTTCCGAAGCACGGAGGAGCTTGAGATATTTTAATGCCACTTTCGGTCACCCTTCTAAGTGTGGCTGTGCCTGGGGTTGCTTAACATGCGGACACGCTTATAATTGCTCATGCCCATTGGACCATCGGGCTCCTCAATCCACATATACTTCTTAACTCTCGCATTTAGACAACATTTTTTCTGACATACCCAACTTTCACTTCCATACATCAGGCTTGGCAGCAACACGTCATTATGGACAGCAAGACAAGCCTTCTCAAACACCTTTCTGCTGTTCATAAACGAATGTAGCGCCCCATTCACTCGATTACCGGCAGCACTCTTTTTTTCTATGTCATTTTCATGCCTGCCATCCCTTGTTAATACACAACCTAAGCATATAAAATATTTTACTTGTTACACACTTTCTCCATTTACTCGTATGAAAATATTGCTTTCCATTTTGCTTTCATCACGTGCAAAAACAATTTCTTTCGTTTTACTTACATTCATCTTCATGCCCTTCTTTTTAAACGCGCCATTCATAACTGTTACCATCTTCTGTAAATCCTCCTCTGAAGACGCAACATTATTTGTCAGCATACAGAAGGCATTTGATGAATAATTCATTCATTCGTATACCAAATTCACTTTATTTCAAATCTTTCAAACAACTGTCTGTGTTATAGGTTAAATAGCCACGGATAAGCTACAAATACCTGCCTAACACCTTTTTGGATGCTTTACGTACGAGTCTGTGTAGTCTGCATCAATTTTTACGAAAGTGCTGGATTTCTTATATTTTAGCGCTCGTATCAGACAACCATTTACTCCGTACATAGACAACGTTGACCACAATTCACTCCTAACCACTCTTGTCATATTCCTTTTCTAGATCCACGAACTTCTCAAGTAGGTATGCATCGCAAGAAAAGACCTAGTAGTATATCCCATCAAAAATTCATTATTATTATATTTCATTATAATTTTTGTCATTCTCACCCAAATTGTCTATCTGCTTGAACATTGAAGAATAAAAAAAGAAAAATAAATGATTATTTGTACTTTGAATAATTTATCCATAGTACATTTTTAAATTTTATATATTTATGCTTAAAATACTAACGTATGTAGCTTAATGCTAAATCATAATTTATTATTTAATTAATAATCACAGTTAATTTTAAGAGACTGATATGAAAATAGTACATTTTCAGTGCAAATAGATGACCTATTGTCACTAGTTAAGAAAATCTTTGTGATATTGAAATTAGATATATAGTTTAGAATTACAAGTAAGTACAAACAGTTTACTATAATTAGTAGTAAGAGTAATTTCTGTGATGCCGTATAAAAGCAATAGAACCACAAAGGTTACATAATTACAGTTGAAACAATTGATTTCTATAATAAGTTGTTACGTTAAACTTCTAAAATTAAAATTATTTAAAATATTTCTAATTCCTATTGTTGGTGGCCAAGTTATTTTTATCATAGAGTTAATATCAAAATATTTGTTCCATACAAAGGTTTTTTTTGTTTTTCATTTTTTGCTTTGTTCAAAAGCACACAGTTCTTTTCTATTGTTAGCGGTTAAGTTATTCATAGTTTTAAAAATTTTAGAAGTTTACTTAGTTATAATAATTCAACAGTTGTTTCCTGTTGTTACTGGCAAAGTTAATTTTGTGATCAATATAAACGTTTAAAAATAAAAATAGTTTACTTAGTTTTCTTACGACTCGAGAAGAAGAAGTTATAATTCAAAAGCCACAATTGTTTGCTATTGTTAGTGGCATAGTAATTTTTGGGATGACAGTTTTAAAACCAAAATAGTTTACTTAGGTATAATTCAAATGTATACAGTTGTTTCCTATTGTTAGTGAAAAAGTTATTTTTGTACCCAGTGTTAAAATCAAAATAGTTGAGGTGAATATTTGGTCAGTGCAAATACTTAGTTATTGGCAATTGTGACTAGTAAAGGTAAACTTTGAAGATCGGTGGCGGTGGAAATTATTGGCATTTTGAATAATGCGCAGCGTGACCTGTCATATCATAAAAATGCGTGACTCTTGCCGTTGGTGCCGAAATTTAAAGATTGTCTTAAAGTTTTTTTTTTGTGATATTTTAATTATTTGAAATTGTGAATATAAAGGATGCTAGTGTCAACAGTTAAGAAGATAGACTACCTGTACATTGTCATACAAAAAGCGATAACACTTCCCACCCCTTTAACATAGTCCAATTTATTTATTTTTTACACATAATTGATAAATTGGAGAAGTAAGGTTGTACGTTTTGATATTTAAGATATATTGCTAACTACAAAAGTTATGATCATCTAAGTAAATATCCATATTTTTTACATAAAAATATCCGGGGCATTTTAATTTATTTAAAGAAATTAATCTAAACCGAATCAATAAAAAAGAAAAACGGTTAGCCCTAGATTAAGGTGTGTTAAATCGAATGACACCAAAATTTCCTCGTTTCGTAAAGGTTTAGGGGGTTATCGCTTTTTGTATGAAAATCACTGGTAGTCGATCCTCTTAAGGAAATACATAAATTTTTGGGGGTCCAGTGCTGCCACCATTTGAAATAAATTGTTAGACAAAAAACAGAGATATCATTTACAAATTTATTCGACGAGGCCCTAAAAACAGTAATTAATAAAATAGTTTGAAGGGTTATCTAGGGCTTGTCAGTCAATTTTTTGATGCAATCTCCGTTTTCTGCTTAACGATTTATTTCAAATGGGGGCAGCACTGGACCCTCAAAAATTAACGCTCCCGTTAAGGCATATTTTCAGTGCAAATAGTAGTTGCTAAGTAATTGTTACATTGACTTTTATCACGGAGAGTATTATCTAGATTTTGCTTTATTACCTATACTTGGGTTAAATTGATAACCTATTTAAAGTAAAGTAAAGTAAAAATTCTTTATTTATTCTTTATGTTTTGTTATATGATATAAGTTATACAGTTTTAGATAAAAATAATAATTTTTAATTACTTCTAGCTTTTCATAAGACTGATGTTGTACTTTTAAGATCTATTATTAATAGGGTAAAACACGGATAGTTGCCTCACTTTTCAAAAAGTTTAAATTATAAAAAAATGGGTCGTTGTTAATAATACCTGATAATGTATACGAAAACATAGGTTCTTCGTCTTTTATAGAAGACCAATTCCATTAACATAATTGATACTGGTTTTGAGTATATTACGTTTTATTTGACCTCCTAAAAAAGGGATAGTCGCCTACTGCAGCGGATAGTTGCCAAATGTTAAAAAGAGTTAGGAGGATACTTGCCGCATAGTCATACATATAACACTTGGTTTTCGCTTATACTTGCGAGGCATTCTGTTTACCTTGAATGGGCACGTACAAGCGGTTAATATTGTTTTATATTTAAAACAAGTAAGTATAGCATAATTTTTACTTGAAAAAAAAAAATTAAAATTTGTGATGAAAAAGAATTCGCCACAGGTAGGTTTCGAATACATTCATCACATATTTTCAATTTTAATAATATAACGAGCATTGTAATGCTATTTAAAAACCAATTAAGTAAAAAAAAAAATATTCTTGATTAAAAAATAAATGGTTATGGATAATTGCACTTAGAGCAACTATCCGCCACAATAAATAAGGCAACTATCCTTTTTGATACGGATAGTTGCCTTTTCGATTTAGAAAATAAATAAAATCTTTTCAACAATAAAATGCAATTAATAGGGCAATTAAAGGTCTAATGTAAGCAAAGAAACAAAATGTAGTCTGAAACCACAATCAATTATAAAGATATCCAACAAAAACTAGGTACCAATATAATTTCGACGTCCGTTAATGTTTCGCAGCGGAAGATTTTTGCTCACACGGCCGAAACGCGTGCACCCACTCCAACGGTTTACGTGGCAGTGAGGCCTGCGGGGGGAGTGCTTTTAACTATAATCAAGCAGTAATGCCACAAATGTACCTAACATAGAGAATTCGAAACCGACGCAAGTATCCCCCCGACGCAACTATCCGGGTTTTACCATACATAGATAGAATATAATAAGTGGGAAGATTAATAAAAAGTAAGAGCTAGGTGACACCCATTTTTGAGAACTAATGTTGAAATCTAAAAGAGTGATTTTTTTTACCCATTTATGGTAATATTTTCTATATTTTCAAGGAAAATATTTTCTAGATTTTAAATGAATATACTAGGGATAAATTGATAACCCAAATTATAAAAGTTTAGAAAAAAAAATAGTATTTTTAATTACTTCTAGCTTTTTATAAGGCTGATGTAGTATTGTAAGACTGATTTGGAGCTGTTATTATTTCATATAGTATAGGTAAAGGTATAATAAAAACGTAAGATCTAGGTGACACCAATTTTTGTGAAAATATTTCTTTTTCATCAATATTAAAACACTGCTTTACTTAAATCGATAAACTTCAATAAACTTTAATCGACTCCCGGTCGGGGAGTCGTTTTTGGAAAGCTTTACATGTAATATTTAATTTCTTATTATAATATGTAGATTGGTGCCTTGGTTTCATTTACTAAGTTTCTCCAACTAAGTACCAGCATCCATAATGGTGAGTCATTTTAAAATTACTTTGTTTTTATAGTGTTTGTATGAATGATAAAGAAATATTTGCGGTTTATGAAAAGGTGCCTTATCTCAAAAACTACTGAGTATAATACTCTATCTATATTAAAATCTACAGCATCGTTTATAAAAAAAAATACTTTTATATTTAAAGATGATTTCAAAGTAAGGTAAAAATAAAACACATTTACAGATGTTTTAAACGATTTATTTTTACGTGATTGTAATTCACAGTTACATATATAGTTTAGTATAACGACATGTTATCAGAAGTTAAAAATGATCTCATTACTTATATTTCCTCAGTATTCTCTCTGTTACGATGTTTATTTTTTAAAGAATCTACATACTGAAGTATAGTAACATATGCTTCTGATCTCATACAGGGTGCTAAAAATTGTAGTTCACCTATTAATAAATTTCCGAAATAATAATTTCTTTTATCTAACTCCTTGTCAAATATACATTCAGGGCAATTGACATTTAGTGACTTATCTTCATTTTTCAAATGTGAATCTATTATGATTTTGCTTTCATTTAAAATTTCTTGAGTGTCAGGGTCTGAATTTTGATTATTACTGTTATTGCATTCACTTCTAACGCTTTTTGAAAAATCATCGGTCCTGCATCGTTTCTTTGCTGATGACGACTGAGGTTGGTCATTAAGCGATATTGTATCTGTTTGTCTTTTATTTGTTTTATCTGAAAGGTAAATAAAGACGAATCAAATCCAAAACTATTATTTTATTTTATAAAAGATTTTCCCCTCGGCGTCATTGGTGTTCCTCAAAATCCATTTATTGATTTTTGAGTGGATTAAAAAAGGTAAAAGACATAAAAATGGTTTCTTGCAATTATGTATTTGATTAGGGATTCCGATTTTGAGTTTTCAATCTCAAAGGTTAAAAATCATCATGATATGGTGGAATAAGGAAACTTATATTTGTACATAAATACCCATATATATTTACATACATACATACAGCGTGTAAATAAACCCTCGACATTCCCTGTTGTTTATGAATGTCTACTCAGACCGTCAATATGAACAAATTTTCCTATTGAACCAATGCTGATAATTCAAAAAATGAAAAGTAAATCAATATTGCCTTTGAAGTTGCCTGGTGGCTAAGTAATTTTGTATGAAATTGAAAACAAAAACTTATTTTAGTTCCCAGCAATGGTACCGTAGAAAAAGTTGTAGGTACATATTGACGGTCCAAGTCACCCACTCAAGGGAATGTCGAGGGTATATTTACACGATGATGAACTGGATAGCAGAAATAGGGGTGGGGCGGGGGGATACTTACCTCTAAAAAAATAATTGATTTAACCAGTTTTTATCAGAATTAAAATATGTAAAATGACTGATGTAATGAAAACTGGCCAAGTCAAATCTAACCTACTTTAAGATCTCACATTTTTTTTAATTACAGCAATTGTTATAGGTATCCAATAAAGCAAAGAAATAAAGTTTAATACTTGTACATAATGTTATTATATTCCTATAAATACATATTT